>QTSX02002865.1:279169-605263 GCA_014839935.2 Entomophthora muscae | reverse complement strand
CCTCAGGGACAGCTAGTACTAATTAGCTACAACTATTCAACTCATTTCAGTCAGAATCTTTGTGCTAAGAGTTGCTCAACAGATCATGGAATAGGTGAAGGATAGTATGGCCAGACAAAGGAGAAGATTATTTTTCAGGGGGAAGATCAGGAGGAGACATGAGAGATTAGTCAACAGAGAGCATATTTGCCTCTAGGATGACCTTTCTTTCCCTGTCTGCTCTTTGGGGTCACATCCTTCTATGCAAGGTTTGGTGCAGGTTTGCAAGTGGTGTCTAATTTGACCACAATTGTCACAACCTTGTTGCTTGGGTTGCCCATTAGAGACAAGAGTCATGATTTGTGGGGTGCAAGAAGTAGTACCAGTGCTATTGGCCTTATTATTGAAGACTACAGTTCCTCCATGGGTCAAATGCATATATTGCAGTAGGGTCTTGAGGCTCTTCATGGAAGTAAGGGATGCCTTATGTGCCTTAAAGTGTAAGCACAGAAGCTGGCTCACTTTCAATGCATTGGAGCATGCTGTGTACATTTTGATAAGGAGCGCCTTTTGGGGAAGCTTCAGATATGGAATTAAGAAAGAAGAGAAGTATATTTTATTGGATAATACTTTAGACTATTATAGACTTGGCTGTGGCAGGGATTTAGTTTGATCAAACCTAGGGGTTGGTCATGTGCTAGATGGGTTCAAGCCACTGGATACTTGGACAGTCAGGTGATATTGCTTGGTTATCATTCTTGGTATGTCAAATGGTATATTGGAAGGGGACTAAATCAGGCAATGGATGGAAAGTTAAGTAGGTTGGCAGTAGCCAAAATGATTGTACATCCAGACCCTTGACAGTTTCCTGGGGAGTCAACTGGCAAATGGTTATGATTTTTTGTCCCTTTATATAGAAGCAGTCAGTAAACTCAGCCAGAGTCTCCTTGGGTTTGAAAGTAATATGCATGAAAGCATCCTTCTTAGCCTCCAAACTATGGTCTCCTCCAAATTCTTCAATAAGCAGGCATTTAATATCTTCCCCAGTAACAATGGATGGAAGTTCAGGGACTACAACTTCTTGGCAAGTGAGATGCAGACAGGTAAGGATGTGCTCTTTCTTAAGATCATCTGTAGCCCTTTGCATGGCAGTCCCATAGATTTTCAAGAAAGCAGAAATGGTAGAGGTCTTAGGATCAAAGATTTTCTTGAATGAAGGCCTATAGTTGGAATCAATGGATGCCAAGGTGGATTGGCTGTTGTCACCCTGGTTAAGAACATTAATGTGAGGGTTTCCTTCAAACTCAGATTCTGCACTTGCTGTCTAGTCCATAAGATTTGGAGGCTCTCTTCCAAGGTGTCAAGAATAGAGCTGTTTTGCCCACTTATATCTCTGGTAGTAGTGGCAACAGTTCCAAATTCATCAATTTGTATCTGTTGAACAGCCAAGATGCCTGCAATTACATTGGCACAGGTGGCTAAAGCAGTAGCTTGAGATGTCAAAGGAGCAACCCGCCCATACATTGTCTCTGTTAGGCAGGTAAGGTTCTGCACTTCTCTTTCCAGTGCATCCTGCCTGTCAGCAACGTTGTTGGTCACCACTGCCAAGTGATCTAAAGCAAGGGCACAGTTGACTCAGGGTTGCCCTTCCAAACCAGGACATCATCTGTGATCTGCTTGGGCAGGGACGTCAGTGAGGTCTGTCTCTCCTTTATCCTCATATTCAGAGGATGAATTGTCCTGGTTAGAGAGGTGTTGTTAAAAATACTCAATCTTGCCACGCAGCGTAGCTAGTTGGTCTATCAAAGAAGTGATGTGAGGGTTGGACATAGTTTCTATTGGTGGAGAATCTGGAACAGATGCCTGGTGTAAGGTGATGGCTTTGCGCTCAGCTATGACTTCCCAGACCTTAGCCTCAAAGGCAGATGTAACCTCAAAAGAAGGAGTAGGTGGAGTCACTTTGATTGAGGCTACTTTGTCATCAACATAATTCTGAACCTTGCACAGAGTATTGCCTAGAGCGGCCTTATCTAAGCCATATTGCTGGTGTAGTTGTTGATCCCAATTATTCATGTGGGCTCCAACCAACTCAAGTTAAGAATTATTATGTTCCCAGAATCAATTGAGTTTTTCAACCAAGGTCTTCTAATCTTTTCAGTATTTAAAGAGTGTTGTTGTGATCTGTGCTTAACACATAGATGGATGGTTTTCTAACTCACATTTTTGATCCTTGATATATCAAGGAAGCAAGGAGCAAAGCAATTTTAATGACAAGGTCAGGTACTTCTTTGAAGCCAACAAATCATGTTGGTTATCAGAAATACAGGCAAAGAGACTGTGGGTCCACTCCTGGTAAGCCATGTTCTGTTCATGGTTATTGGTGACAGCAGTGGCTAAAGCAGACAGGAGTTGGTTTTGCAACCCTAATGCCAACTGATGGTAAACTAAGGCAGGCTGGATAAATTGATTGACCAGCACACCAATAGTTTCCATGGACTCCATTAGATCAGGGGGAGGCCAAAATCTAGTAGGAAGAAGTAAAGATCCTCAAAGGCATAGTCTGGGCGGCGGCCAGGAATGGTATGCATTGCCACAGTGCTCATGTGAAGGAGGGAGAGCGTGACGGCACAGGCTTGTTCATAATTGAGAGAGAAAGAAGGAAGAGGGGCCCACACAGGCCCGGGAGATAACACCATTACAATTGGCATAGTGGGGGAATCAGATATATCTTCTTCAAGCGGAGGACTAGAGACTTTGGGTGGCTTGGGTACTTCAGAGACAAAGGTAGAAGGGCCAGAAAAGACGTGGGGAAACAGAGTAACCAAGGGGCTTGCAGCCCCTGTAGTGAGCACCATTTTGTTGTGTTTGGCTCATAGGTTGTCATCCAGGAGGACACAGCAGGAAATCTTTATAAAAAAATATTTGTGGTTCAAATCTAGCCTTGGGTTAGCCTTCAGGGCAAAATTAAGGGCACATACCTTAATTTCCTGTAATGTAAGAAGAGGAATTCCTTTTGGAAAAAAGGAATGGAAAAATGTTAATGAATACAAAAGCCAACACAAATGTGGATAATCTTGTCTTTATTAGGAGAAGTAATTTTACTTAAATAGTAGACAAGAGACAATTATCACTCAATAGGTAGACAGAGTGACAGAGGGGGTCATGTTGGGTTGAAATCATACCAGGATCATTCAAGGGCAGGTATGGTATTCTGGAATGGGTGGACATTGATGGTGACCCATTTATAGAAGGCAAGGAATTTCTGAAATTGAAAGCAATACCAACTAAATATTTGCACATATCATTATTTGAAGGCCTTATTAAAATAGCATTAATGGCACAATTTCCAACAAGTTACTAGAGCAAAATCAGATCCTGGATCAGAAGGAGAAATTATAAGTAGGAGACTGTTGAAACCATGTTCAAATTCAAAAAATGAATGTATATATACTATACGCTCTAAATTGATTTTCAAATGCATAAACACAAACAAAATTGATTTTTCCAATATAATATCTACTTTAAAATCATCCAACCTGGGTTTGGACAACTACAACAACAACTAGGGTGATAATAATAATTGCCCATTAATTAATTAGTCCAATACCACTTTAGTGGATAAATTAATCAATTGGCATTTTACAAAATACAATTTGAAAACACTGCAGCTCTAGGAACCCTAAACAACCAACCAGAATCTTCAAGCCAACCAAGCCAAAGGACTGAATCTAATCACAGCAAGAAATCCCTTAAAACACTTAGTACAGAAACCAATTGTAATCTACAAGCACAACTGAAGCTTACCTTTTCCTGCAGTGGGCTCGGCTGCAGTCCTGAAAGGCAATACTTTACCACCAACTCATACAGCAGCTATTGGTAACTACTATGTCACTTTCTAACTTTCACTTCAGTATTTAAACTGAAAGTTACCTACTGAGCAAACTTCTCCAACAATTATATTCCTTTCAAAACACTTCAATAAAGTCTATATTTTTTAAGCTCTACCTGATTAGTAAATAATTGAGTCTATCCCCAAAAACATGAAACCTCTCCACTTTGTATGAGTTTTATGTGTTTTAATAGGGTGCATCCAGGTTAATGTGAACTTTGAAACTCCAGAAACAACTCCCACTTACAAATCTGAAGACTCCATTTGGTGCCAATTTGGTCCACACCACTGCCATGCTCCCTATGTTAAAACTGCTCACTTCCCTACAATCATTCATCCCAGGCGCCTTGAGGGTCTTGGAATACTCCAGCATATACTATTTTTAAATCACTTTACATCCTTTTTAGGAAGATTTCAATTGCTAGGCTATTTGCTCAATATGTTAATGATGAGACTTCCAGTAGGGTCTACTCTAGTTAAGCTTAACTTGGGGGCTCTCCTCCACTCAATTGGAGAGAAGCTCCCTAATGAAAAAACCTGACAGTGTGATATGGGCTGGTTATGGTGTGTTTTATCCCTTTTTTGGCAAGTTAGACATTGGTGTTAATACTCTTAAGTTTTTTTCCTCTGTCTGTGATTAGGAGTTAAGGTTTCTCAAATGTATCTATGATTTCTTTGCCAATAAATGTCTTATATTACTTCATTTGTGTTCTTTTGTAGATTGTGCTACATGTCACCTAGTTTAATAGTTGATAGCTGTGATAATGTACTTTTTTTTTTTGTCTCTGTGCATCAGTCTCACAATGTCCAGTGACCACACTTTGAAAGGTTGTGTGATTGACACTGGTATTACTGACTTGGGAGGTGCCTTGGAGCGGGTGTACTTTTCACAGACTTTAAATTGCTTTAGTACTTCCTTGATATTTTCCAGCATGTTGGGGCACCAGTAGCGTGCATTGAGGTATTCATGCAATTTCCTGCTATAGGTGTGACCCAGATCTCTGTGGTATCAAAGGATTGTGTCAAATTTTTGTGTTGACAGGACGTAGGATACAGTATCACCACTTGATAATATGCAGTTTAGAGTGATATATACGTTTTTGAACAAATATTTATTCTTGAGAACTTTCTCTTGGATGTCCATTGGTGTACCAGGTGGCAACCCCTCTTGGAGATTCCCCATTATTAACATGAGCCAATTGGGGTCTCTATCAGTGCATAGAAGATGTTTACAGTATAGCCTTAACAGGGCATCTGCAGTAAGCATTTATTTACCTGGTTTGTATTAAATTATCATGGGGTACCTTTGTATGAGGCTTGTCCATTCAGTTTGTTGTCTAGATAGATTTTGTCAAGTCCTGGAGAATAACAATGACTTTTGATCAGTTAGCACTTTGAATATTTGTTCACCTTCCAGGTAACGTTGCCACTTCATGAGACAGTGAATGATAGCTACCAGTTCTTTGTCATGTATTAGATATCTTTGCTCATCATCAGAAAGCTTTTGTGATTTTTATTCTACAGGTAGGAAGTCCTTTTCTATATTCTGGATTCATAGTACTCCTCCTACGGCGTAGTCAGAGGTGTCAGTTTCCAGTTTGTATACTCCTTTACAGCTTGAGTATTGTAAGATAGGGGCAGTGACCATGAGCTCTTTCAATTGTCAGAAATGTCAATCTCTTAGTGGTACCCATACAAATTTGGTTATTTTGCCTGTGATTGTGGATAAGGGGGCAGTTAGGGCACCCCAGTCAGGTACAAATCTCCTAACATAGGCTACCATGCCTAGGAAAGTACAAAGCTCACTCTTATTCTGCGACGATGGCATTTCAGTTATGGCATGTATCTTCTCTGGGTCTGGTTTTATTTTTTCCTTACTTATAATGTGGCCAAGGAATGGGAGTTCAGAGAAGAAGAAGTCACACTTTGATGGTTTGGCAATGAGTTGGTTTTCTTTGAGGGTTCAGAGGACCAGGCAGATGTCTTCCCAGTATTGTTCCTTAGTCAGACTGTATATTATTATGTTGTCTAGGTAGATTATTGCCCTTTTTTCCAATGTTTTCTTTGAAGACTTCATTCTGAAAATTTACAAAGGTGCTTAAAGCGTTTGTCATGCCAAAGTTAAGTACCACCCATTCAAAGTGTCAAAACCGCAGGCTCAACCCACCAGCAAGGTTCCAACCAAGCAGGTTCATGACCTGCAATCCAATTACCTGGTCACTTGAAGCCAGACTAGGAAGTCAACTCAAATTACCAAATCTATCAACTTGAACAGATGATGATCCTTCACAGTGGATATCTTGATTTGGCGCTTGACTCATTATCAGGATCAAGCCACCCCCTCTTCCATCCAGCCGTGTGATCACCAATCATGTTCCTGCTATCCATTGACTCACAATAGCTATATAATCACTATCTCATAATAAAGATTATTATCTATCTTCTAAATATTTTCCCCATGTAACTCTGCTAAAACAGCACAGTTACAACATTGGTAGCACAGGTAGGTTCTCCATCCTACCTTATCTTGAAAAATTCCACCTGTTTCCCGCACACGCTGCGGCCAACAAATCCTCAACAGAATTATGTCTGACCTCCTGCCCAACAGGACGCTGTATACTCCTGGTACCAAGATACCTGATGGCTTTGTTCTCTACCAAAACACGGTGATCCCGCTACCTGCCTTCAACGCCCTGTCCGCCCAAGGGTTCTTTCAGGCGCCTTCCTCAATGCCACAACCAGCTGACAAAACCACCATGCCCGCCTATGTTTCACAAAGACTTTCAGCGCCGCCTTGGAGCCCTTTGCAGGGGCCAACAACAACAATGCTGCCCATGGATCCAGTCCGCCCAAAGCAAGCTGGCTCAGATGGAATGCCCACAGCAATTTTGGATTACGGAGATTTCCATTTGTCTGACCCATGACGCTGGCACCTGGTGCAGAAGTGGCACAAAGAGCACACTGACAAGAACTGGGATACCTTCAAACAGGACTTCTTGGCAAGATTTGTACTTAAGGATACAGCACTCATAACATACGCCAAGTAAAGAACCTAACCCAGAAAGGCACTGTGAAGGAACTCACCTGCGCCTACAAGGAACTCTGTCTCCGTGCTCCATCTGACATGGCCTTTGACACCCCAGCAACACACCTCATGTACTATGACGCTCTCAAGTTGAATGTGATGAGACATGTGAACCTGGACAAGGTTACCAACCTGCAAAGTCTGTACTGTAATGCGGAAAAAGTGGAACAAACATCCAATGCTCTGCACAAGGCACAGACTGGGAAACAAGAAAGACCCAAGGACTCCCATCCAAGCGGGCGCTCCTCTCAACCACCTCCTGGAGGCAACGGCAACAACAACAACCACAAGCCCACAGGTTTGAATGGGAATCAAAATAACGGCCAATCAAATTGTACCCATTTCTGTGTCACCGCCACCCAAGGCAACCAAGATGAGGGAAAAGCCCAGGGAGAGCACTAAGCGAGCCAAGCTCTCCCCACGCAACTCCTGACTTGCCCAACAATGAATACCAACCTGAGGACGTGGACCAATGCCCAATGATCCAAGTGCCCTCAGAAGACCCAGTACTGTACACCATCACCAGACATCCCAATAAATTGATGTCTTACCCTTTCCGCTTTTGCAGTTACACAGGCTCAGCACTCTTGGACTTGGGCGCAGATTGAACCTTAGTCAACAGCAGCTTTGTGGATAATTCAAGCTGGCCACTAATCCTTTGCAGATTAAAAACGTGGCCCTGGCTGATGAACATCACATTGCTGTGACAAAAGAAACTGCTCCCTTCTCTGTCATGCTTGAGAACCTCCACTCCACCATCCAAGGTCCCATCATTGACTTCCTAAGTTTGACATTGTATGGGACTAGACTGGTTACAGAAAAACAACCCCCACGTGGACTGGGCAACCTCAGTGTTGACCATCAAGCGTGAAGGTGTCAACCACCAAATCTACCCGGACTCTGTAGACCAACTCCTACAAGACCACGTCTTTGTACGCATCACGGAGACTTTGGACAAGAAGGAAAGCCTGAAAGCAATCAACTCGGACTCCTGCCAGTATGAAATCATACACTTCAAGGACCATCAGGACACCTTCACACTGCAAGATTGCAACATTGTGGCCTGGCACCCAGAAATCTTCAAGGAGGCGTTACCTGGGCTACCCCCTGAGAAACACATCCAACACTCAATCCAACTCAAGGGGGCTATACCCAAGGCACGCCCCATTTACAGGCTGACCCCAAACAAGGACAACGCCTTGTGCGCCTATCTCAAGGAGGCACTGGAAAAAGGACTTATCTGCCCCTCACAGTCTCCCTTTGGGGCTGCTGTATTCTTTGTGGTAAAAAGGACGGTACCTTACGCCTGATCACAGACTATTGCACCTTAAACAAAGTCATCATTAAGAATTGTTACCCATTACCACTAATTGACAATCTCTTTGACGCCTTGGGAGAAGCCTCTGTCTTCTCTAAGATTGATCTAACTGCAGGCTACAACCAGATTTGCATCAAGGAGGAAGACATCCCCAAGACAGCCTTCTGCACTAAGTACGGTTCCTACAAATGTGTGGTTTAACTTTGGTATGACCAATGCCCCGTCCACCTTTTTAATCTTCATAAACAAATTATTTGCGCCGCACATAGGCAAACACACCTAGTGTACCTGGACAATATTATTGTCTACAGCTTTTGGTGGAACAGCACCACAAAGACCTGGAGGAAGTCTTTGCGGCCTGGCACAACACAAACTGTTGGCCAAGCCCTCCAAATATCAGTTTCTCCCTGAGCAACTACCCTTCTTGGGACATATAGTCTCAAAAGACGGCATCAAACCTGACAGCCAGAAGATACAAGCCATCTGCAAAATGCCACCTCCCAAGGACAAATCAGAACTCCGCACTTTCTTGGGAATGGTGGCCTATGTACAACGCTTCATACCTGACTGCGGCGTCTTGACTGCCCCCTTGTCCACCATAACAGGCGCCAAGTCCAAGTTTGTATAGACCCCCCAACGTGACCTCTGTTTTAGACGTCTCAAGGAAAAGCTCACAACAGCGCTCATCTTACAATACCCCAAACAAGACGGGGAATACCAGATGGAAACCGACGCTTCAGATGCATCCATTGGGGAGTACTATGAATCAAGAATAGTGATGGTGATTTCCTTCCCGTAGCCTACAAGTTGCGCAAATTGACATATGGCAAGTGTCAATATCCAAACCACAACAAAGAACTTTTGGCCATTATACACTGCCTAGTCAAATGGCACTGTTACCTGGAACAGAAGAAAGAATTCACAGCACTAACCAACCATAAGTTGCTCATCTATTTCAAGACACAAGCAAACCTGTCACGTTGCCAAGCGCAGTGGATGGAAATCTTAGAAAGGTTTAACATGCTCATCCAATATAAGCCCGGGGCCAAACTTGCCATGGCAGACGCCCTGTCCCGCCTGTATGTCTGCGCTTCTAGGGGAGAGAATGGGCTTGACCCAGACTGGCCTCTCCTAGTGCTCCGTACAAAAGACAAAGGGTTCCCCGCAGGCACAGCCAATATCACCAAAGAAACAGTCATCAAGAATGAACACCTCTTTGCTGATGTATACGGGACTCTTCACAGAAGATGTTGGATGGCACAACCATCCCCTACATCCCCACACATCAATGAGTTGATACCATTCTTTGCTACTACAGAGATCTTGGACATACCAAGATCCAAAATCTATATGAATTCCTAAAACATAAAGCCTGGTGGTCAACCTTATACTGCAATGTCCAGGAAGTGCTAGAACAGTGCAAGGTCTGCAAAAGTTTGCCAAAAGCAAAACCCCGCCTAAGTCTGTACTCCCCATTCAAACCCAACTACTGTTCAAGGTATGGGCTCTTGACATTGTGGGCCCCATGCCAGGAAAACACAACAACAAAAAATACATCATCACAGCCATCAATTTTGCAACAAAGTGGCCAGTAGCCCAAGTGGTGAAAACACACACCATTAACAACGTCTAACAATTCATTGACAAGGAAATAATCAGCAGGTTTGGAAAGCCAGAGCTCCTGATAACCAATGGGGGCAAAGAATTGACCTCCAAAGACACCAATGTGTATCTCACCAAGAATGGGGTCAAACACACCGTCATAACACCATACCATCCACAGGCCAATGGATGCGTAGAGTGGCTTAATGGTAGCCTTGTGCAAGCCCTAGCCAAACTCACCGCCAGGAGACCTGAAGACTGGTATAAGCAGCTACCAACTGTGTTACTTGTGTGCCAAACCTGAGTGAACAGATCCACCGGGAAAAGCTGTTTGAACTGGTATACAGCACACAGCCAAATATTATTCAAGCATTGACAGGACTCAAACTGGAAATTCCAAGTCAAGTCCCCCCTTGCTCAGATCCTCAAGTAATAGAGGCCAACAGCAAACAAGCAGCCAAAGAAAAGGAACGCTTACAAAGGCTTTTGTTCCCATCCACAATAGACATGAAGTCAGGGACAAAGTCTGGGTCATGAATTTTGATAAGAGCAAACTACAACTTGAGAAAGTAGGGCCAGCAATCATTCTAAAGGTAAACAACAATAACACTTACCTTTTGCAAGGGCTCAGGAAACGCAAGCAAGACAAGACCTTATACCATGACCGCCTACAACCCTGCAAAGCGAGGCAGAAACAACAAGAAACTGCCCTGCCCGCCACCGAGCAACAACTGGTCCAATATGGCGCCCGGGCTCCCAACAACCTCCCTGAAAACCTGCCTCCGGAAGAGGCCGACCTTCAGCCGGGGTGTGTGTCAAAACCGCAGGCTCAACCCTCCAGCAAGGTTCCAACCAAGTGGGTTCATGACCCGCAATCCAATTATCTGGTCACCTGAAGCCAGACTAGGAAGTCAACTTGGATTACCAAATCTATCAACATGAACAGATGATGATCCTTCACGGTGGATATCTCAATTTGGCACTTGACTCATTATCAGGATCAAGCCACCCCTCTTCCATCCAGCCGTGTGATCCCCAATCATATTCCTGCTATCCATTGACTCACAATAGCTATATAATCACTATCTCACAATAAAGATTATTATCTATCTTCTAAATATTTTTCCCTGTGTAACTCTGCTAAAACACACAGTTACAACAAAAGGAACCATACTTTGTTCTGAAGGCATTTTTTGGTATATCTTCTGGTTTCATGCAAATTTGGCAATAAGCTGCTGTCAAGTTGTTTTTGTGAAGACTTGGGTCCCCCCAGGGCGTCAATCAGGAGGAGGGGATACATGTTCTTAATTGTGACCTTGTTGAGCACCCTGTAGTATGTAACTAGGCTGATTCCTCCTTCTTTCTTTGCTAAAAAGAAGACAGCAGCATCAAAAGACAATTCAGAAGGTCTTATGAGCCCCTTTTCAATTGCTTTGTCAAGATAGGCTTTAGGGTGTTGTCTTCCTGTGGTGTTAAGTGGTAAATGGGGTGTGCTTTGGGAACACTTCCCTTGAGGACAATTTTGTTCTGTATGCCTTAATTGGGCAGTAGTCCTGGTAAAGTTTCTTGGAAAACAGAAGGGAATTCAATGACTAGCTGTTCTCAGACTAGGTCTCTTTCACATGTGGTTTTGGTACTTTTAAAGTTGATAACCTCATATGTACAAGTGTTCCAGCTAAATTTTCTAGAATCCTTTTCCTCTTATGTGTCCATAATCTTTACAAATACACAGCCCTTCATGAGTGTGTCAAGATGGGTTGGGTAAATATGTTGGTGCACCTTGCCTTTTTGTATGATGAGGGTAGCGCTATCCCAGTTTATATAAGGTTTGGTTGTTCTCATCCATTCCAGGCCAAGTATAACATCATAATTGTGGATTGGTATGATTGAATCAGTAAGCATAGTCTACAAGTCTTATATTTATGGCGTGGAAGGGTTTTGCTTCTTTAGTGATTGGTGTACTTCTATTATTTGTCATGATAACTCTCTTGACGTCACTTTGAACCGTGGGTAGTTTCATGAGGTTGGCAAATTATTTGTCAACAAGGAATTAGTCTGCTCCAGTGTTGAATAGTGTTGTGTTTGATATTTGCAAAAGTGGAAAGCATAAGTGAGGAGTTTATTTCAAGTTTGGGCAGTTAAAAGTATATGATTGTTTGAGGGTACTTGGATCATGGTGATTGAGTCCACATCCTGGTACCTGTACAAATCTTGTAAGGTGGGGGATGGTGGCTCCCCTGATAACTCCCCTGAGCTTTTCCATCATTGGTGGTGTTATCAGTGCTCACTTGATTAACTTGAGTGGTACAATTTCCTATTGTGGATGGGAGTTATTGGCTTTGGTGTTCTGCTTGTTAGGTCAAGGGTACTTCTTTACTGTGGGACTCTCCTTTTAATTGGTTTTTGTTACATGTAGGTTGTCAGATTTCTGTGTGGCATTTTTCCTTCTAATAAAACATCTTGAAGGTTCTTTTAGCATTTCATGTCAAACTTCTATCTAATGTGTGTGGGAAGGCTATTGTAGAAGTCCAATTGTGGTCCAGCTTTGTCAAATTTAATGGTGTTGGGAGCTCAGTCATTGTGGCCATACTACAGTCATGTTGGGTTATGGTTTCACAAAAGGGTTGAATTGTGATGAATTTCATAGGTTGAAATTCAAAACAATAGGATTAGCCTTGGAGAGACTTTCCAGTGTAGTAATGGATTACCCAGGAATCAATTAGGATGTACTAATTGAGGTCCAAAATGAATATCTGAACAATTCAGATTATGGGACTAGGTGTCTCAAACCGTCTAATTAACCATGGAGGTTAATTGATACCCAGGAATCAATTAGGCTGTACTAATTGAGAGCCGTAATGAATAATCTGAATGGTTCATATTATGAGACTAGGTTTCTCAAACCAATTGATTAACTGGGAAGGTTAATTAATTGATACTCTTGAATATGATTAATGAAGATTTAATCATAGGGCCAAAATGGACTTGACTGTGCCAAGTAAAGACTTGTTGTCTTCAAACGGATTAATTAACTGAGAAGGTTAATTAATATATTCTGTGAATATAATTAATGGGGATTAATTATATTGTTTAATTACCTTGACTGTGTCAAGAAGTTTGGTTAAGGTTAGCCAAAAGTAAACCCCTAAATTTTGGGTTAAAAGCGCTGTTTCAGCAAATTAATTAGGTTAGAAGTGCCAACACGCCGCCTAATTGATTTGTAAAGCGCTGGCGCGCTGCCCAGTAAATGTTTCAGGCACTGGGGCACTGGGGCGCATGATTTGAGTTTTGAAGTGTTTTAATGGGGTTTTAATAAAAAAAACCATTAAATGCAAAAATAACTAAATGTAGAAAATGGTGTCTAAGCATTCAGGATTGATCAGCTGGTTCCCAGTTGGAACAAGGATAGCTTGGATCAGGAATATGTATATTCCACAGGGCTTTGGTGCCGGAATTATGGAATGCTTTAAGCCAAGGCACTACATTTCCACAGAAGGAATTAGGTGATTATGGAATGTATTATGGCAAATTCTTATAGGTTAAGAGTGTGAAGATCTTTTTGGTAAAGATCTGGATTAGATGACGCTGTTATGTCATAAACCATGTGATAGGAATCCAGGTATGATTACAGAACCGGAGGGGTTTTCAGCCAAATGTACCCCAATAGGTATATAATGGAAATGTGATAATAATTAATAAAAAATGATACTTATGTGTGACAATGGTCACTTTCCCCTCAATCTTTTTATGCTTTGTGTTTTTGACTTTTAGCTGAAATAAGACTACCATGAAATGAAAGAGACGGTCTGCAGCTAAGACTATGGGAAGCAAAAAACGTGGAAGTGATCACCAGATGGTGACAAGTTTAACGCCAAGATTGCTTGCCAGGGATCCAAGCTCATTGAAGCTTACATAAAGGATTCCCCATCAAACCATAAAAGAGTCAGACTGGGATAATGAAAAAGCAAGCATGAACTTCCTGTATCTGTCACAGTCATTTAGGTCTTTGTAGGCTGCAATTACTCCTTGCTTGTTCCTGTCATTTTGAAGGTTATGAGTTCTGTCAAGATCACCATGTTGGAATTCTTTATGGCAAACTTCTTGAGGAAGGCAGCTTTGGACATATCCCAGTCTTCACTGTGATCAGGGTGTTAGTCAAACCATTTTCTTACAAAGCATGAGGCAGCCTCTGTGATATATAGGGAGATCTTGCTGGACCAGAGTCTGTGGGGATAGCCTACTTGTGTAAACTTGTTTGTGTGCTTTGGATCCAGAGGTTGGCCTTTTCTTGGTGTAATCCTGCAAACGTTACAATCTCTGCTGATTGTAAATGCTGGAATACAATATTTGTCAGGGATCCATCCTGTAGGGGGTTCCTAATAACTTGTGGGTGGACGGCCTGCAGGCTCTGAAGGGAGAGCCCACCACAGGATGGGCGTTAACTTTATAATAAATTACAAGGACTTCCCAATAATGACCCAGGGGCCGCTAGAAGGCACCATAGCATCAATGATGCCAGTAAGGATGATATACATAACCCCAAATATTTGGGTCAAGATGGATTCACTTGCAGCAACAGATTCTTGCAGGTGGTTGGGCCGCGGGGTCAGGGGGAAGTCATTGGTACCAGGTAGGTGGGCAGGTAGTTGTATTTTTCTCAGAAAAGCAGGGGGCACAGTGATCCAGGTTTCTTCACAGCCATGTAACCTCAGTCTCTCTAGTCCAGGGTTTGGGGTCATGGAGTAGTATTTCCTCCAAGGTAAATTCTGATTACACCAGGTTGGGTGGGTATTCAGTAAAATGTACCAGGCCAAAGGGTGCTCCTGGTGGACAGTATATCTTGGGCAGTCTGTCTGCAGTTTCTTGGGGTTAGCTGGTGTGGTGGACTGTCATGGCTGGCAGCGTTCATATATCAAGGTGCTGAAGGGGAGCTCAATCCATCAGGGTAACATATCACAAGGGCCCAATAGAGAAAAGAAGAAGAACAGGTTAAGTAAAGCAGTCCTTCAGCTAAGGGTCAGTAGGCACCAAAGTTGTGAACAATAACTTTGGCCAGACTGAGATGGCCAGAATGATCATCCCAGCTCTACTGTGATTGTAGGGTTGTGGAAGGGGTGGAGCAGGGGAGTCATAAGGAATGCCAGCCATTCCAGGATCTGGACCTGGACCTGGCTGGTATTCCATGGGTGTAGGTCTAGGGTGGTACTCTAGTCTTCTAGTCTGACTTCTGCTCAAGTGATGTAAAAATCAAAATTCTAATAAAGCAAACAAACCTGATATATTTATTCACTTTTTTTGATGTTGTATGCACTTGGTTTTATTGTGGGGAGGTGGGTTTTATACCATTTATCTGGTCTACCTTGCAATACAATGCTTTCTAATCTTTGAGAGCTTTTGGTGTCCCAACTCTTGGGTACTGGCTTCTGGGAAGTAATGGGGAGCAGATTGGGAAGTGAGGATTGGGATCTGAGTGACTTGGTCTGGGCAGGGGAATTCTGTTGGTGGCTGGCAGATAATTGGCTGATCTTGCTAATCTGATATTTCACTTGGTTGGGGAAAGAGGCTGGGGAAGTGCCAATTGATTCTTTAGGATAGGTTTCAGTATCTGGTTATTAGTGGTTAAATTTAGCTTGATCACAACCTTCAGGCATATATGAACCTTGAAGTTTAACTGAGGTGCTGTGAGTAGCCAATTTATTGGCTGCATTATCAGCATCCTTGTTTGCTTCAAGGTTATTAATTAGCAAATCAGTGCAATTGGCAGTAGTGGAAACAAGATCAGGAGGAACCAGCAATTCTGCAGAACTGCTGGTTGGATTTTTCAGCAGATCTGATCCAGAGTGGCATTGGGTGAACTCAGCCCAATTATAGCATTGGGACTGGGTGCCCCAATGCCTTTGGGACCCACAAGCTCCCCTGGGCCAGTTTTAATACTGTCCCCAGGCCAGGTCCCACCTGGTGGGCAGTTTAAACTGCTTAAATGGGTTAATGCAGTTTGAACTGCCCCACACCTGCCATTGTGGGTGGTTGGGGGGTTTGAATCCCCCAGGGGGCTTTTTGCAGTTGCCTGCACTTTTGCTTGGTAACCTGGTGTGGGGGTTTAAACCCTGTTCTGGGCACCGTAAGGCTGGCCCTTACATGGATAGTGCCACAGAGGTTAGACTGCAAATGAAATAGTGCTAAAAGTAAATACATGATGGCCTGGGTGAACCAAAGGTTCATATCACTTTAATATAAAAATAGCAATAGGCAGCTTCCTGGTGGCTCAGGGTATAAGTATGCCTATCTGCTATAGAAAAACTTTTGCAAGCCCCTTCAGGCTGGGTGGTACTATCTACCAGGGGTTGGAAACTCTTGTTGGCGTCCTGTGTGGGTGATTCCTCATTGGCTGGACTGGGGCAGGGAAACTTGAATTCCCTCTTTGAGCCACAGGATTTGTCATCCTCTGGCAGCCCATGTTCTTAGGGAAGTTTCTTTGATCACTCATTAACAGTGGCCCCAGTTATCTCAGGATCATTGTTTGGGTCAGCACTCTCATTAGCAGGGCTAACAGAATCCTTCTGGAGACAGGGCTTTGACTTAGAAGGTTCCATACTGGTGAGCTTGGGAATTTCTCCAAAGTCAAATTCATTTCTGATTTGAGCCTGAAAAAAGCAGATGGCTGGGCCTGTGGGTTGATGGCCTGCAGGGTCCCAGGGTTCAAATCCTGTGGTTGGAGTTTCTCTGTGTATTGCTAACAGGATTTTATCATTTGTGACATCATCTCCTTCTCCCCCAGCGCTCCCCTTCTTACTTGCCTTTTTGTCTAAGTATTGCTGTATTACTTGGTGCGTGTTGGGTAGGTTGAAGACAGGTTCCCAGGTGCTCTCTTTGGGGGAGTAACCTGCTCATTTGACATGGTACTATTGGGTCTTGTAGTGCAAGCATTCTCCATGTATGTATTTGATCTTGTATTTGTTTGTGTGTTCCTCTTGGATGGGTGGGGAGTTGGACTTGATCTTTTGGTGGTGAAGTGTCACAGCTCATACCAGAGTCCAACTGGACTCCCACAGGGGAGGTGGGCCGGGCCTGAAAGGTCATGTACACAATTGGTGTTATTATGACTAGGTAATTCACTGCTGTAGCTAGGGGACACCAACTTCTGGTATGGGGCACAACCTGATTGGCCAGCCCTAATACTGTGATATAAACAAACACCAACTTGCTGATGTCCTGGGCAAGAGGCACGTTGGGCAGGGGGGAGTAATAGAAATCTCCCTCATGGTAGGCAGAATGGTCACTCTAGAACAACCAACAGGGAGATCCAGATTATGAGGATGGAAATGCTCTAAGTCAAGAGTGCAGGGTGGTTTGATTGAGGTAGCAGGAGTATAGCCAGGAGGGTACAGATAGGCAAGTTTATATTGAGTAGTAGATTCACAAATAAATGCAAACAGAATAATTAAATTTGAGCAAAAATATATAATTCCTTCAAGAAGATAATGATTTCTGGGCATAAACTAGTTTGTTTTAATATTTTAACAGTAAGGAGGGCCTTTCCTCCTCACTACTTATACTTACTGGTAATTTTGTGGCCTTTTGTGCCACCAGAGATCTGATGGCATCAATTTCAGTTAAACTTGCAATTTGGCTGGAATTTGCTTACTTGGGCCTGGAGATGGATGGTTATTAGTTGGTATAACAGGAACTTTGCTTAGTTTGCAGCAAGCCAAGGTGCCACATCTATTAATATATCCCTCAAGCAATCAAGCGCCTGATTGCGCAATTGAATGATTGCCCTCCATATGGACCATTTATTGATAGTAAATGGCCCCAAATTTGTTATTAGATTTGATTCCAAGGATTTGAGGCTTGTGGGCCTCTCAAATCCCAGGCCATTTGTTATTTGAAAGAGTTATTTTTCCCTCTGGAAGGCAGTTGGTAAGGTTTTCTACA
The DNA here is from genome assembly GCA_014839935.2 of Entomophthora muscae. Classification (NCBI taxonomy): domain Eukaryota; kingdom Fungi; phylum Entomophthoromycota; class Entomophthoromycetes; order Entomophthorales; family Entomophthoraceae; genus Entomophthora; species Entomophthora muscae. Next base: position 587,455 of record QTSX02002865.1, on the reverse strand, counting down.
CAGTTGGTTGTACTATTTCCAGAGAGGCTAGTTGATTGTTCAGGGGTCTTCTTGGCCCTGACAGGAAGGGAGATTACTTACTACTTGAAAAGCAAGAAATGGTGAAAGACATTGTGGATTTTCCAAGTTGGCGACAGGTCCAGTTTGTACGCCACTTCTTCTATTTGCTTAACAATATTGTAAGATCTGCAGCAACAGTGGGCTAATTTCCTACTAGGCACATGTAAGGGGACGTTCTGGGTGTCAAAGTAGATTTTGTTGCCTATTTCTAAGGGTTTACTAGGGGTCCTTTTCTTGACATCAAAAGCTTTTTAGGTTTTGACAGTGCAGGTTAGGTTCTTAAGGCAGGTTTCTTGGGTATCATGTATTTGTTCAATTTAGGGCAGCCCTGTAATATTATGTTCCTTACTTCCAATACTGGGGTCTTGTGATGGATCAAAGCTGTATTTAGCCTTGAATGGGGACATAAAAGAAGATGTGTGATCTTTGCTATTATAGATGTATTGTGCCATGGGTAGCATCTCTGTCTGCTTGTCTTGGTCTGTGTTGGTACAATACTGGAGGTATTATTCCAAGATTTGATTGACTTGTTTGGTTTTTCCATTAGTTTGTGGGTGGTAGGTGGTTGACATGCAGCGTTTGATACCAAGGTCCTTCATTACTTGGGTCCAGTAGTGGGAAGTGAACTGGGGCCCTTGATCAGTGATTATTTCTTTTGGTGTGCCATGCTGTGTCAGTATGCAGTTTTGGAAGTGTCTGGTGGTCTTGGTTGCTGTACAGTGGGTGGTAGTTGGGATAAAGAAAGCCATTTTGGTGAAATGTTCTACATGACCAGGATTGTTTCAAAGGATTTTGAAGGAGGGAGTTCCACTATTTAGTTTATTGATACTGATTTCCAGGGTCCAGCAGAAATGTCCAGAGGCCTTAGCAATCCTTCTGGCTTAGAGCAATGTGCCTTGGTTCTTCTGCAGGCTTCACAACCATTGATGTAGGCTGTTACTTCTTTGTCTATGCCAGGTCAGGTGTAGTTCTTCTTAATGCTAAGGAGGGTTTTGTGTCTACCTGGGTGGCTGGCCATCTCTGAGTTGTGGTGGTCAATCAATATTTTGGTTTGGGTTGGGCCCATGGGTGTTTAGATACTATTGTAGAGCATCAAGGTGATCCTTTCAGGAAGTAGCCTTTCTTTGAGTGATGGTAATCAGGGTCTTTTGCCAGAGCAGTAAATATTTCAGTTAAGTAGGAATCTTGTTTCTGCACTTCTATCACATCTGATTTGCTGGAAGTAATCCTTAAGTACTTTGGTTGTATTCCTAGGCTGACAGGGTCTAGAAGTGTATGGGTGTTGTGATCCTTAGTTTCTGTAGAGGAAGGGATTAGGTTGGCTCTTCTAATCAGGGTTTCAGGTACCACATTTACCTTCTCAGGCTTGTAGTTGATGATCAAGGTGTAGTTGGCCAGTTTCATGGCCCATATGGCTTGTCTCTGTTTCAGTTGTCTTGGTTTGAAAAAGTATACCAGGTTTTTGTTCTTAGTGAGAAACCTTACCAGGAACTTGGCACCAAACAAATATCTTTATCAGTGTTTTAACATTTTCATGATTGCCAGCATCTCTTTGCTGTAAATTGGATGATTTCCCTTGGATGGCATCATTTTCTTAGAGTAATATGCTACAGAATGTAGCATACTATACCCTCCTTTCTGAAGAATGATACCACCCACCACAAAGTTAGATGTGTTGGTCTCCAGCACAAATGTTTTAGATGAGTCAGGTGTCAGGAATTCTCTTTCTGAGATTACTGACAACAATTTGTCTCTTGAGACATCATCAAAATTAACCCCTTCTTTGGGGTTTATTTGGTCTTCTAAAAAGGTTGGTTCAGTTAGTAGTAGCTATTCTAAATTACCTAAAAACGTTGATCTTCAAACAGCCTTTGATACAGGAAATACAACACCAGGTTTCAAACCTGGGTCTTTCACTGGCCAGCCCTACTTTCAAATTTACAAAAATGTTAGTTTAAAGGATAGCAAATTGTTACCTCTTGAAAAAAATTCTAGCCAATCAAATGCTACACCAATCCTTTTTAAATTTACTTCCAGACATGATGGTGACATTGAGAGTTCTTGTGTCTCTGTTTCTGCTGTTGCCTTGCTGTTGGCTTTGGGTTCTCCTGTTGGTTCCTGCTCCTCTTCCCCAGTTTTAACTGGGGAATAGCTGGGTATTTCCTGTTCCTGCCTGGCCATGTTTTTGTTGCAACCAAGATTCAAACCTCGCCTGCTAATGTATCTTACAATACACAGGGGGCGCTCAATGAGTTGCCCCTTGATGTATCTAACGTTATGAATGAATCTGATGGCAAGGTCAAATGGCGGGCACTTCATCCTAATTAGGAGCGTTGCCAATTTGACCTGCTGATCCCCGCACAAGTTATTCCTTGGCTCCAAACCCTACATGGAACTCCCCACTATGCCACCCCCTTGTGGCCTTGTGGCTTCTCCATTTAGTATATTAATCACAATATCCTACAATAAATGATACCTTATTCTTATTATTCTGTCCTTTCCTATTGGACTATTTTCTTCCCCAATTCCAAGTACTGGACCCTCATTGGTTCAGTTGTAACAGTGGTAGCAGAAGTAGGTTACAACCTATTTTAAAAAACAAAATTCCCCCCAAGAAAGGAAAGAGTACGGGCCGCATGGCTACTCCACAATAAGAGATGTTCCTTCCAATCTCCTAGGGGGACATTCCCAAAGGTTATGTCATCTATCAAGATCAGCTAGTCCTTACCAGTGTATACAATTGTCTCCGCCTCAGGCAGCGTGATGCTAGCGTCACCCCGCCACAGTTGGATCTGTCGCAATGTATGCTCAACCTCCAACTAGAGTCCTTTATTGGCGGTGTCAAAGGAGCTGACATTGTCAGTTGGCTCCAGTCCACCAAAACGCGCCTTTGTATCTGTCAGGTTCCTGAGTCCATGTGGGTTGCCACTGCATCTGGCTACCTTACAGGGCCCGCCGCTGTGTGGTTCACCAACTGGGCAAGCCAGGAGTTTGACATCACCTGGGCAACATTTTGAGACGCCGCCAAGTCCCAATATAGTGAAACCTTCTCTCCCATTATCTTGGGAACTCCCCTCTTAGCCATCAAGCAGACTGGTTCTGTCCCTGAGTATCTCGCCGCTTGGCAACAAGCCCTTGCTGCTGCCCCCAAAGCAGTGACTGATGGGAACGCCATGTTGCTCACTCCCATTGTTAATGGGTTAAAACCCCATATTTGCAGGTGGTTCCCCGTTGGCTGCTGCACCTCTATTGACAACTGCTATAAAGCCATTGTAGAGGCCAGTAACCAGGCTTCAATGGGTTTCCACTGCACCAACAATGCTCCACCCCAACCACGTCCTGCACCTAACAATGGCCAAGGTCAAGTAGGCCGTGGCCAACCGCGCCAGCAAGAAAGTGCAGCTAAACGCCCCTGCAAGGGGGAGCTCCAGCTAGCGCTAATCAAGGACCAGGGAAAAGCCTGGGGGTTGTAACAACAAGAGGCCTTACAACCCCAACTGACCCGCCCTCTCAGCCCTTGCTTGCAAAAAACTCCTGCGACTACAATCTTCACGAGGTCAAAACCCTAGACGTCTTTCAGGTCCATAGCAACGACCCCGTGTTGCAAGCCGCTCATTCCGCAAATAAAGTAACACACTTGTCATATCCCTTCTGTTTCTGTGGGAACACCCACAAGTTACTGTTAGATACCGGGGCTGATCACACCATGGTAGATCAGGTGTTTGCTGACTCCCAGCAATTAGACTGAGTACCCAGCAGATTCAAAGCAGTACATGTAGCTGATTCCTGCAGAATTTCCATCACTCACAAGACGGTATCCTTCTCCGTAAGAATGGGATACGTCCGGGTTAAGCTCTCTGGGCCAATCATGGCAGGCCTCAGCCACAACATAATTGCTGGCCTTGACTGGCTCTGGCATAACCGCCCTTACATTGACTGGGATACCTCTGTCATCACTCTCAATAGAAATGGGGTGGGTTTTCAGATTTACCCCATGGAAATGAACAAACTACTACATGACACTGTGTTTGTCAAAATGACAGAAACAGGCTCATATGATTTCAAGCGGGAGACTAGACTTTAATCAATGTTCAGTTGAAGTTATCTGTGCAGAACCATCTGCAGTCCCTCCCTTGTCAACATCACTACCACCAGCGCTAGCTGCACTTCTCAAGGAGTACAAGGACGTATTCAGTGAAACACTCAAACAACTACCTCCATCCCGGGAGATCCAGCACGCTGTACAACTTCAAGGATTGTTACCTAAAGCACAACCATTATACTGTCTCACACCAAAAGAAGATGAAACCCTCCGCCAGCACCTTGTGGACGCGCTTGATAAGGGCTTCATTTGCCCCTTGCTCTCTCCATATAGGGTGGCGGTCTTCTTTGTAACCAAGAAGGACGGGTCCTTTTGCCTGGTCACAGACTACCGCGCACTAAATGAGGTGACAGTTAAAAATAAATACCCCCTGCTGCTGATTGACAACCTGATTGATACACTTGCAGGCGCAAAGGTTTTTAGCAAGATTGATCTCACTGTGGGGTACAACCAGGTCCGCATTGCACCAGGGGATGAGGCAAAAACTGCCTTCCGCACACACTACAGGTCATTGGAGTGTCGTGTCATGAACTTTGGAATGACCAACGCTCCCTCCACCTTTGCCATGTTGATGAACAAAGCCTTTGAGGAATTGATTGGAAAGTGTGTGGTAGTGTACCTTGACAACATTATTGTCTTCAGTCAAGATCAAACCACACATCTTCAACACCTCTGTGCTATCCTCAACACCCTTCGGGAAAACTAGCTAAAAGCTAAACCCTCCAAATGTGATTTTCTCAAGTCGGAGTTGTTATTCCTTGGGCACACCATCTCTGCCCAAGAGATACGGCCTGACCCTGCCAAAATCAAGACAATCACTAGCATGCCACCCCCACTGATGTGGGCCAAGTGCAAACATTCTTAGGCATGGTTGCCTATGTACGCAAGTTCATCCCCGATTGTGGAAAACTAATTGCACCCCTCACTGAGCTCCTCAATACCAAACAGCGCTTCCATTGGAACCCCTCCAGAGATCAAGCCTTTGAGATGTTGAAGCAAAGGCTCACAACAGCACCAGTACTGCAGTTTCCCAACCAAAACCGATAGTACAAACTCGAGACTGACGCTTCTGACAGGGCCATAGGGGGCATGCTAAGGGTAGAAACTGACAATGATGTCTTCCTCCCCATAGCATATGAGTCCAGGAAGCTCACTGACTTGGAACAACGTTATCCCATCCACAACAAGGAGCTGGCAGCCATTGTACACTGTGTCAAGAAGTGGCGTTGTTACTTGGAAGGTGTGACCTTCCCACCCTGCGTTCTGATGGACCACAAGTCACTCCAGTACTTCAACATGCAGTCCCATTTGACACACTGCCAAGCAGGATGGGTTGAACATCTGTCCCCCTATCAGTTACGCATCAAATATAAGCCTGGAAAGGAACTTGTCACAGCCGACGCTCTTTCACAACTCTACGTAGCGTCCATCACTGGGGACAACAGTCTGGACCCAGACTGACCCATGCTCTACCTGCGCCCTGAGGCAACCTGCTATGAGGGCCTTAACTTGGTCACCATCTCCAAGCTGAAGGACAACAAAAGTCAGTTCAGTATCAATGCTGGAAACGTCTGCCACCGGGCAGAGACAGGTGAGAAGACGCCTTATATTCCCACCACACAACAAGGAGACACCATCTTGCACTACCACCAAACCTTGGGTCACATCAGAGGGTGTAACCTCTTCAAGATCATGAAACATAAGGTTTGGTGGCCGCGCATGCGCCAAGACATCTTGGACCTTCTCAAGACGTGTGTGTTGTGTGAAAAGAATACGTCCAAACCTGCACCTCCCAAGTCTGTCCTACCCATCAAGGCTATGGAACCCTTTGAACAGTGGGCCCTCAACATTGTGGGACTGCTCCCCAAAGACCAACTGGGTAAGAAGTATATTATCACCACTATCAACTACTTCACGCGTTGGCCAGTGGCCTGGGCCACAACCAACCACACTGTCACCACTATTACCCGCTTCATTGGCAAGGAAATTGTGGCTCGCTTTGGGCAACCCAATTGTCTCATCACAGATGGTGGGCCCAAACTTGTTGGACACGTTGTGAAGGCATACTGTGTCAAGAACGCACTCTAACATATAGTCACAACCCCCTACCACCCGCAAGCCAACAGACAAGTGGAACGGTTAAACGGCTCCCTGGTTCAACTGATTGCCAAGCTCTTGCAAGAGCATCCTAACACTGTGTGGACTGAACATCTTCCCACTGTCCTACTGATCCTGTGAGCAAGAATCAACAGGGGCACTGGGTTCAGCCCTAACACCCTGGCCTTTGGAACACCTGACAGTCTGACAGGAATTGAACAGGGGAAACTACGGTCCAAGGCTTCTGACAAGCCCCCCTTAGTACCAACTCCCTCCCTAGACCAATGGCGTGCCAAAGCCCGGGAGATCAAACACAAGCGGATCGCAGGGGGGACAAAACACCTTGAGGCTAGATACGTCATAGGTGACCCCGTCTACACCCTCAATTACAATTCTGCCAAATTAGAACCCAACCACCTAGGGCCCTTCAAGGTAGCTGCCGTCTATGACAACCACACCTACCAACTTGAGGAGGCCCAGGAAAACACCAAGAAACTTCATCACAATTGCTTGCGCCCCTGCCGTGCCATCCTCACACAAAGGTTGTTTGTGCAGACCTTCCCAGACCTTCTGCAGACTCCAGTCCTGGTGTCTGACAACAAGCAGGGGGCAAGGGGGGGGTGTTGCAACCAAGATTTGAACCTCGCCTGCTAACGTATCTTACGATACACAGGGGCGCTTGATGAGTCGCCCCTTGACGTATCTAATGTTATGAATGAATCTGATGGCAAGGTCAAATGGCGGGCACTTCATCCTAATTAGGAGCATTGCCAATTTGACCTGCTGATCCCCGCACAAGTTATTCCTCAGCTTCAAACCCTACATGGAACTCCCCACTATGCCACCCCCTTGTGGCCTTGTGGCTTCCCCATTAATATATATAAAAGTGAGTATGTCTGTCTGTCTGTAATGTCACCTTGAGTGGGCTCAAGCTGTAAGGGATTTGACTGAATTGATTTTTACTTAAATTTGATTTTAAAAGTCGATTATTAAGCCAAAAGCTCAATTTGGCTCTTCCTTACATTCAATCCCTTACATGCATCTTTGAAAGTACACAGATTGCATCCAGTAGAGTGTGGGCTAAATCATGTTGAACTGAAATATAAGCCACCCGAACTTTAATAAATTTGAATTTGATTACTTGCATTTTAAATTAGTGGCTAACCCTATCCAACCATATCAAAGTGGCTTATCTGTATAGATTACCCGACTCTAGAATGGGTGGATTAAAACTGGAAGAGAAGCAGCAATTGTTTTAGATTGTTTTATATGATTGGATGATTATGCTCTGTGTGAGGATTGAATCGACAACGAAAAGAGAGCTTGGTCAATTTAAAGTGATATGGTTTAAATTATAAATATAAATATTAGTTTAAAGAAGGAGATGGTTGGCTTGGACATTTCGAAATTATTATTCTTCAAGTGAAATAATAGAATATTCCAACTGGATGCATCAGCTGATCCAAGTGGCTGCATATTGTTCAGAGTAGACCTTGCTTGACATAGCTTCATCCCAAAAGAACATCAGTGGAGTAAACTAACTATGATAAAATTATGTTTCCATATGATGATTTTCATGGAATTATCGGACGTAGATCAATTTTTCAGATGATTCCGATCAAAATGGTACCAAATATGATAGCTCTAGCTGCTCTAGATGCTGAGATATATAGTTAAGTGCTGGAATCGGGTTCGCGTCATAATCAAAGGCTCGGACTCGATTTGATATTATCTAAATTTACTTTTAATACACACTACAAAAACTAAAATCAAGCATCTCAGTGAATACTAAGCTGATTTTGATGCCCAATAGCTTATTTAAAAGCTGCAAATCAGCTCTACATTTTTAAAGACATTAAAAATCAATTACTAAATTTTAAAATAATTAGTTTAGCCTTACTAAACTTAATAGTGAGACTATACTTATTTAGGTTTAGTTTTTATTTATACTTGGAGTATACAATTTTAATTTTAAATTTAAATAAATTTAATTGAAATTACTTTTTAATAAAGCAATAAAATAAAATTTTAATTAAACATGCAATAAGTAATAAAAGCCTAAAAAGATAATAAAATAAATTTAATTGATTTATTAAATTTAACTTTAATTCTGTCCTTGGACGGGGCAACCACCTAGTGCTATATAAGGCTGGTAAGATATGATCTATCACTTGTTCAATCAATAAAGTCTACATTCACCCAAGTGACTGTTTGTTAATTTTTTATTTTTATACAACCTCTAAATTTCCAAGGCCATGAAATTGCCCAAGACTCCTCATGAGGAGTGGCTTGGGTATAAATGGTTACTCTGGTTAGTCCTGACTTTGGTGGTGTTTGCCAGTGTCTCAATAGGTTCTCACACTGATTCTGGTACAACAGCAGATTCCCAGTTCCTGGATAGCTCATGGCGCCGCGTTATTCCTGGAGTCTGGTATACAGCAAGTCCCATCTCCAATAATCCCTTTGTGCGTGAGGAAACCAAGTTTTATGGTTCTCCTCCTTTGGCAAACAAACCTCAAGTGTTTTGTCCCTTGGCTTTGGCCTTTTTGTTAAGTTATCTTGGTGCGTACTTCTTTCTGGGCCACTTTAATTCCCTCTTAGGTCGTTATCAACTTCTTAGAGAGATATTTCATCTGGGAATAGTCTCCTTACCTGTGAGATCTCTGGTCATGAGATTAAATCCCTTGGCAATCATTCACCACCTAGGGGGGTTACTCTCTAGTGGGTGGGTACCTGACATCAGGCATGGCAAGGATGGGGCAGATGTGAAAGCCTTCTTCAGAGCCTCAAACAAGGAGGTACATTTTTTGGTCTGGACAAACTGACCTTGTCCAAGCAGAGTTTTTTCAGAGGCAGTGTGATGGAAGAAAATATTTTTGTGAAGTCCCTGCAGTAGTTTGCTAGTCCTAGGAAGCTTCTGATGTCTTTTCAACAGGTGAGGATAGGCCAGGAGGTTACTGCATCCACCTTGTCCTGGGCCATCAAAAATCCTCCAGTCTTTACTATGCAGCCCAGAAACTCTACTTCTGGCTGAAAGAATCAGCATTTTTTAGTTTCACATGTAAATTGGCTTTCAAGAGTTTGCTTAGGATCAGGTCCAGGTGATGCAGGTGCTCCCATGGGTCTTACTATAGATGAGGATATCTGTGAGAGAGGGGGGCTAAACTAACTAAGTTTGGCTCCCATCCCGGCAAAACAAACCACCAGGATGCCGCCCAGTGGAGGACTGGAACGGCTGCTCGAAAGGGAGACCACAAGGAGGACACAGGAGACAACTGAGGAAAGTAAGCGTTCAGCGCCATCAGCGCCAACCCAGTGAGCAGCCAGGGGGTACAAGTGGGAGTGGAAGGGAGCACCACAGATGCGCGCAAAGGTGCAGAGGTGCTCTTCTCTAAGCCAAGAGAGGAGGACCTAGGCACCTCCTTGTCCACCAGAGTGGAAGAAGCATGGTCAAGGACCCCCAAATCCAAATTATCACAGGTTAGGCTCTTTATCACAGCCTCCCCATAATAAAGAAGACTGCCGGGCAAGCTCAGAAGGCTAGAGGGGGCCGTGCTTGCAAGTTGCGCTGAAGAGGAGAGTTTAGACCACAGGTCTGGCGAGGTGGACCACAAGAGGAGCAAAAAGGGGGCCAGAGAAAATGCAACAAATCTTAAAACTGGGAGTATCATGGGTGGATTCTCCAGGAAATTCTGAGAAGAGTGGTGTAATTTTTTGATAAACTTTGGTCAAATTTGGGGACAACAGGGGCAGCCACAAGAAAAGAACCAAAGTAGGATCAGGAAGGGTTCAGGGAGCTTGGCAGTGTGCTCGGGCGTCTTTAAAGTGACCGGGAATGAAAGCAGGTTCAAAATTGAATATTTTTAGAGAAAAATACAAGATAAAGTAAGTTTTTATATTGAATTTAACTAAAACTTTAGGCTCAAACGTAAAACTTTAAAAGCAAAAGCAAAAACCAAAACACTATACGCTGGAGCCAAATTTAAGGGTTCCAGAAGAGAGAGCAGGTTCAAACCGGGGCGGGTAAAGGTAATGTTAAAGACGACTACTAACACTTTAACACTTTTAGCTGAGAGGATCAAACAAAGACCCAAACAACCCAAACTGAAAATTAGTGTAAAGAAAAACCCAAAACTTTTAATAATTGAGAATTTACAAGCAGGGGACTCAAAGTCCCCTGGCCTTGTTAAAAGGGGCGGGATTAACAGAATTTGGTCACATGGCTTCCAATGTGGCATTTGATTGGGCAGAGGAGAATATTTGCTGACCAGGGCCAGGGGGACTGGAGGGTTCCAGTGTAATTTCCGCAACTCCCTCTGATTGGCTGGAAGGTAATGCAAGCATTTCAGATCTAGTTGGCTTTGTAGTTGTTGATGTGGCCCCATTTGATTGGGTGTTCCTAATTGTCTTTAAAAGCGGACAATACCATGTCAATAAATAGTCCAAATTAACTAGCGTTTCTTCCCAAGTTGGAGCGACCAGAGCTGGGGGTCCTGCAGGATATGCCAACACAAATCTTTCATCCACTGTGTGAGCTAAATCATTGAGGGAATTTAGTGGTTTTTCTGGGCTTGGTGCAGTCTTTTTTGTGCAACGAGGAAATACAGTCCTATCCAAGGCCAAAGTGGGCAGTGAATTTACAATATCATTGAGGTAGGCCACATAGAATTGATCTAGGTGCTTGCCCAGGACTGATTTGATCATTCTCTGGAAGGTGCTAGGGGTGTTGCATAATCCAAAAGGCATAACCAGGTATTTTTAAAGTCCAGGCATGGTCTTGAACACTGACTTATACTTGTTGCCCTCCTTAACATGTATCCGGTTGAAGGCATTATGGAGGTCAATTTTTGAATAAACTTGGGCTCCAGTGAGTATGTTGCACACGTTTTTGGCATTTGAAATTGGGTATCTGTTCTTCATGTTGATGTTTTTTAGCCTTTAGTAATTTACAAAAGATTGTATGCTGCTGTTTTTTTACCCACAAACAGCATTGGTAATAAACAAGGGCTCTTTGACACACGGATGAATCCTTTCTTGGACATGTCTTCAATGTACGCTTTTAGGACCATCTTCTTCTTGTGAATTGCAGCTATAGATGGGTACATGTTGGGTTTGGGTCTGGGAAGGAGACCAATGGTGTGCCCATACTATGTGTGCTCAGGGAGACAGTTTTCTGCCTCTTCATTGAAGACATGACTCCACTTCTTTAGCAGGGCAGGTAGGGCCCCACACTGGGGTCTGTCTCCAGGGTCAGCAGGGTTCTGGGTTTACCCCTGGTGGGTTCTAGCTGGAATGATATTACATTGCATGTGATGGTGCTCCTTAGTGGGACTTTCTGGTTGTGGAAGTTCAGGATGGTGCTGTGTCTTTGGGACCAGGAGTCTCCCAGGATCAGGGGGTGGGGAAGTCCATTCAGGATGATAGGGTATTCTGGGTAGATATTCTGGCCAATCCTTAGTGGCAATTTGGTTTTGCACTTGAACCCTAGATCATGGGAGCTATTTCCCATGATTTCCTTAACACCTTTGGTGGTAGCCTTTAGTCCTGGATCTTTTGCAAGTGTGGTGTCAATGAAGTTTTCTTCAGCTTCAGTACCAATGAATGATTCTATAGTTTGGGTTGATACAAGAGTTTTAACCTTGACTTGAATAAACTTATAATACTGGGAAGAGGTGTTTATTTGCTCTTGGGAAACTGTGAAACACTATTCTTGGGACAAGCCTTGGTGAGTTGGCTGGGTTCATGACAGTAGAAACACAGCCCTTTGTGGTAGTGATGTTGTAACTCCTCAGGAGACATTCCTTGTCTTCTGGGCGTTTGGGAGCGTTTAGGACGCTGTGCAGAAGGGGTGGCACCTTCTTGGTTAAGGCTCAATCCTCTGTATAGGAGGAGTAACTCATCTAGGCCAAGTGTGGGGGATGTGCTTGAGGAGTTCTTTCAAGGCAGGGCAGGCTCCTCAGCGGTATAGGATGGCAGATAACTTGTCTTTGAGTTGGGTTCTAGTCTTCAGCTTGAGGAACTCATTGGTGTAAACTTTAGAGTGCCAGATCCTTGTTTGATGTCCATTAAGTTGATGAGGGTGTGGTGGCAGGTTTCTTGGTTGTTGCCAGTGGCCATCAGCTTGATTTCAAATTGGGAGTGGTCTAGGCAGAATTTCATGTCCTCAGTGGTGGCCTTCCCAAACTAGTCTAGAGCATTGCCAGAAAGCATGCAGGCTATACCTAGGACCTTTTCTGTTTTGTTGGAGTATCAGTTTGTGTTGGCTTGGAAGTACAGGTAAAAGACAGGCATAGCTCTACAGGCTTCTTCCAAGGTGAGTTTTCCCATCTGCAGCATGTCAAACTTGGTTATGGATTGGTTTACCATAATGTTCTGGGCTTGCAACTTTGAGGTCTTGGTGTTCTTGATTCCAGTTGTGGCATCCTTGGGTGCTTTGTAGCTTCAGAGTTTAATTTCTGACACAATTAAATTGGTAACTAGCTTGTAGGCATAGTAAGCTAAAATCAATGAAAATATCATACAAGTTGCCTCAAGAGTTAACAACATCTTGGGGCACAGGTTACTGTGATTAAGATAGATTGCCATAATTTCAGGAATCCATCTTGTAGTGGATTCCTGAGAACTTGCAGGTGGACAGTCTGCAGGCTCTGAAGGGAGAGCCCACCACAGGATGGGCGCTAACTTTACAATATATTACAAGGACTTCCCAAGAATAAGACAGGGGCCGCTAGAAGGCAGCATAGAATCAATGATGCCAGTAAGGGTGATATACATAACCCCAAATATTTGGGTCAAGATGGATTCACTTGCAGCAATAGATTCTTGCAGGTGGTTGGGCCGCAGGGTCAGGGGGGAGTCATTGGTACCAGGTAGGTGGGCAGCTAGTTGTATTTTTCTCAGAAAAGCAGGGGGCAAAGTGATCCAGGTTTCTTCACAGCCAATAACCTCATTCTCTCTGGTCCAGGCTTTGGGGTCATGGAGTAGGATTTCCTCTAAGGTGAATTCTGAATACACTGGGTTGGGTGGGTATTCAGTAAAATGTACCAGGCCAAAGGGTGCTCCTGGTGGACTGATATATCTTGGGCAGTCTGTCTGCAGTTTCTTGGGGTTGGCTGATGTGGTGGACAGGCTGCAGAGGTTAGACTTAAAATAAAAGAGTGCTGAAATTAAATACAGGATGACCTGGGCAAACCCAAAGGTCCATAGCACTTTAATGTAAAAATGGCAATAGGCAACTTTCTGGCGTCCCAGGATATAAGTATGCCTATCTTCCATAGGAAACCTTTTGCAAACCCTTTCATGCTGGGTAATACCATCTACCAGGGTTTGAAACCCCTCAGTGATGTCCTGTGTGGGTGATTCCTCATTGGCTGGAATGGAGCAGGGAAACTTGAATTCCTTCTGTGAGCCACAGGATTTGTCATCCTCTGGAGGCCCATGTTTTTAGGGAAGTTTCTTTGATCACTTATTAGTGGTGTCCCCAGCTATCTTAGGATCATTGTTTGGGTCAGCACTCTCATTGGCAGGGCTAACATGATCCTTCTGAAGACAGGGCTTTGACGTAGAAGGTTCCCTACTGGTGGGTCTTGGGAATTTCTCTGAAGTCAAATTCATTTCTGATTTGAGCCCAAAAAACATGGGTGGTGTGACAGAAATTGTGGGATAGTATGAAGCTGTTTCTAAGTGATGGGGAATTACCCAGCAAATCCACATAGAGTTAATGATTAACCACCAGCGTGGCTTCAGATATATTTTTGTAAAATTTCCAATTGTAATACTAGGATTAAGTAGAACAATTAATCCTAACCAAATTAGCCCAAAATAAATTGCCTGGGAAAGCATCAAAGTGTCTTCAGAATAAAATTCAGGGCATTGGGAGGCAACACAATTTTCAGTTTCCAGAATGAGGGGAGCTCCAAGATTGGCTGGCGTGAAATAAACATTGGGCAGCACCAACAACAAAGTTCCAATTGCAGGGCCCCATCTTTCAGAAATGATTTGGTTGAGAATCGGATTTTATGGAATTTAGCATAACAACCCAACCACAGGATGCATTTTGAAAAGTAAATTAGAACAAGGGATAGATGATTTTTATTGATTAAAATTTTGGAAGGACTCAACTCTTAGAGTTGAAACAGTGAAAATTATTCAAAATTATATCAAAAATTGACTAAGCAATACCGCCTAGATCCTGGCCTCCTATTCCTTGCACATTGTCAAGTAAGTATCTGGTCCAGGTTGCAAAGAACCCTTGTGTGACCAATTTCTGACAACCATGCTGATTAATAAGCTCTGTATCGGGTGACCCTCAAATTACAACAATTTATTAATATCAATTTGCAAGGAGGAGTTGGTTTCAGCTGACAGACTGGAGCAGCTGTAACCCATTTTTGATTGACCGTTTGATTTAAATCTGTTAATTTAATCAATTTTGATAAAGGGTTTCTGGCTTTTTGAGCCTTCCTATTTTGGCAAATAATTCCTGGCATGATGGAACCTACTGTGATAGGTGGCTGGGCCTGCAGGCTGGCAGCCCGCAAGGTACCAGGGTTCAAATCCTGTAGTTGGGGTTTCTCTGTGTGTATTGCTAACAGGAGTTTGTCATTTGTGACAATATTGGGTATTTCAGTTGTTTGTGGTCTTGGAGTTGGAGGTAGGTTCAGGATTCCATAAGTATTGAGGAATGTTATACTGTTCAGTAGGGACAAGAACATTTTTGAAGACAACAAAACCTGTAGGGACGTCCTGTCCTTCCTCATAGTCTTTCCAGCCTGTGAGGAGTGCCATCTGATGGGTTCTTTTGTTGGGAGGAATTTTTCCTCTGAGGTTGCATAGGTGTGGATAACATACCTGTGCTACCACTGTTGTGTACATACTTCTGGGAAGTATAATAAACAAGATAAAGGGGGAAATTAAAGAGAGAATGATACTTTATTTGATATGAGTTTAGAGTATTATATAGTATCATGGGAAGCCACATACTGTCCATGTACATCATGGTAGTCATGGTGCTTATCTGAGTAAATGTTTCTCTTGGGTCATGAGGTCTGTCCAAGTAGTTTTCCTCTCAGGACTCAAAATATTTGATCCCCATAATAGATGATTGAATGATAACAGTGCCACCAACTTAATTATTGGTCAGGGAATCATTCAGTGAGTTGCTTGGGGAATTAATTTCCTGAGAAGGAGTAATTTTAGATGTTGTGACACATGTTTTTCTTACCATCTAGATTTCACTCAAACAGGTTCCCTAAAAAGTTGGTAGCTATACATCTTAGCCTTGATGATATCTGACTGGATGACAATGTTAAGGTTAGCCAATTTGGATGGCTTTGGCTGATGGATCTAAACTCCACATGGAGGTATGTTAGCCTTGATGTCCTGCCAAAGTGCTAATCTCAGCTGCATAGAGTCTTTTTTGGGCTATAGGTGAGATTTTATTGTCCTATTGTGGGTATGTGCTGAAATTTTCTCAATTGGTTATGTGGTTGTTGTGCTTAATTGGATTGGATGTTACCTTGAAGCTGATTGGCTTAACAGGGGCTGTAAATCATTTATATTTGGCTGAGCCTATGAATAAATACCTTATTGTTGCTGCTTCTGATAAGATGTTTTTTATTGATGTAGGTATAACACCTACATATGTTACAGATATAATACTTTGAAATATATTTAAATATGATGAAGGGAATCAAATTTATAAGTTAAAATTGATTAAAAAGATGTTATAACTTTATTTGGAATATGCTAGGCTTTTAAAATGGAAACATGCCAGAAAGTGCTCTTATATACAGGTGGTACCCAGGGAAAGATATGTTAAAATTTGATGTTCTGACCTTCCAAGGATCTGGTTTAGATCCAGAGGCACTATTCTTGTTGGCCATGTATTGATTCTTAAAGTGTTGCAACTGAGATTCCATCTTCATCTGCCAATGTATCTTACGATACACAGGGGGCACTTGAAGAGATATCTCATGATGTGTCTAATGGCATGGATCAACCTGATGGCAATGTCAAATTATGGGCACTATCTCCTAATTAGGAGCGCTACCAATTCAATGTGCTGATCCCTGCTCAAATTATTCCACAGTCCTAACCTTGAATTTGAACCCGCCACTATGCCACCCCCTGGTGGACTTATGGCTTCTCAATATGGTATATTAATTATGATATTTCTCAATAACTACATCTTATTCTCGTTCTTTCTATTGGACTGAGTCTTCCCCAATCAAATACTGAACTATTATTGGTTCAGTTGAAACAGAAGTGTAGTTTTCTGGGTAATGCAATTGTAGATTTTGTGAAATATTTATCACCGAAACCCAAGTACCTACCTTATGTGGTCACAAGCTTTTAAGATGCTCCGTTATACATTGTGTTTTTGTCGGTGTGGTCAACTAGTCAAAATGTTTTTAAACAGCCAGATAGAGATGATAAATAAACGGTTTTAATTAGTTTTTTAGATACAAAGTGCTCACTTCTTGTCGGTTTGGCTTAGACGGACAAGGTTTTGAAGTTAGATAGTAGGAGATGGCAAAGTGCTGCTTCCGCGGGTAGAGATGGGATCTAAGTAGTATATACTGCGAACGGAATGTGTTTTTTGAGTAGCATAGGCTGAATTAGACTGCTTTAGGTAACTACGGTTTGGATAAATTGTGTGGCCCATGGAAGAAGCAGTTGGACTTTGGGTAATGTCAGGGCGAAAATAACTCAGCATTGCTTGCCAATCGGGAAAGTATCTAAACGGAACTGTATATGCGAGTTCGATGTCAGATAGATTGGCTTGGTTGCTCAGAATATCAAGCAGATCCTGGGAGAGCGCATGGTGAACAAGCTCTTCGCGAAAGCGCCAATCAAAGCCACTTTGAATATTGGTTTCAGCCATATTGGCATAGGGCAGATGAGGGGAAAAGCAGTTTGGGCTAGCAAGAGATAAATGTAATGATGTTGGGGACTTGGTGACATTGCGGGGTGAAGTTAAATAAATCGGTTTCATGAACTTGTAAGAGGGACCAGATCCTGAGTAGTAGAACTTGCTGGAAATCTTGTCGCTGCTCCACAGAGCTATTAGCGGTACCAGTATTGCACATACTGGAAGCAGCACCAAGTTGATTAAAAGGTCAAGCCATCGCTGGGCAAAGCTCACTTGTTTCTGACTCAGCGAAGCTATGAGAAGCGAGATAAAATAAATACAAGGAATTGCAACTGCACCAAAGAAAGGTACAAGATGTAGAAGCGCTGGACCAGCGGGCGTTTGACTTACACGGATTGCACTTGTAATAAAGGCTATCAAAATGGTTGGAGTTAGGAATAGCACGCCAGAAAGAATCAAGCAGTGCAAGCGTACACCCCACCATGCCTTAAAATCTATCACACGCGCAATAAGACCAATGAAATGCTTCAGCCAAGTGACGCACGAGAAACGTAGCCAGCCACGTGAGGAGAAGGGCAAAGCAAGACTGCACACGCTCTTTGAGAGAAGAAAAATTCGCTGATGAGGAAGACGACGTTGGATAAGTTGAGTAAGGAAGCCGTCTTCAAACCATTCTTCCAGCACCATGTTGAACAAAGTCTTTTTAGCGGGGCGAATGTAGCTCCTAAGGATGTCAGGATGAAGCAGGATTGGCTGACAAGATGAACTGAAAGCTTCAACTTCCAAAAATGAATTTGTAAATCCTGGGGGAGACCACAATCGATAGACCGTGCATTCTCTTGGTAACAGTAGGCATTCAGATCCCATTGCTGAAAGCGGGTTCACCCATCCAGAGAAGAAGGAAAGTGCGATGCGTGCTATCCGCGCCAACCCGGAGTCTGCGTGATAAGTTAACGGTGAACCCACAGCTGCCAAATCCCTGCTTAGTGCAAGAGGTCGAACTAAATCAATCAACCCAGTGGGTGTCAGTTTGGCTCCAGGAGTGAGAGTGCACATCAGCGAATAATATTCCGCAGAAACTCCAGTGACAGCCTTGATGAGTGTCACAAGATCGAAATCTAGAGGGCATAACGGTCCATTGAAAAATATACGCTGAAAAAATCCTAGCATTAATTGTACACTGTCGCGTTGCCCTCTCATGCCTTGCCCTAGAGCTCCTTTTTCATCTAAACTGCCATCCTTACAAATTAGGATCAAAGGAACTTGAAGTTCTTTGCTTTGAACAGGGTTATATGTGCGTGAAGTAGCCCGGGAGGAGAACCGCGAGGTAGGTCTAGGCATGGCTTTGAAAGCTTCCGCATTAGCATATTGATAATAGCCTGCGTACACTCGGGCCTTGTTGTATGAATAAGGAGGCTCGGCTGTTGCTAAGTAGGCACTACTTTTGGTGGCATGGCGTGGAACAACAAAGTCACAAAACAAAGAAAGGATTTCAGGAGGGGCCTCTCCATCTCAGAACTACGACAATCAGTTTATGGGTAGCTGGATAGCGTGTTTCTGCCGCCGATCGAACAGTTGAAGCCAGGCGCCTAGGCGAAGTACGTCCATTACCAGGGATCAATATCACTGTGCGCATTGGTTCGAAGTCTAGATTATCAACTATTTCGTATTCAGGTTCAGTTTGAGCAAGATGATGCAATCCGCGATTCAGTTCTCTGGGGTCGAACTGTACAGTATTGGGGAACCCTCCCTTATTTAGAACCACCAAGTCGAACTCTTTGCGCGTCATCCTTGATTGCAGTTCTTGACCAGTCCCCAGTTGCATTTCAGTACTTTCTTTAAATTGGGAACCAAAGTAAGAACGGGATATTGGAAGTGTTAGCTTTCTGTGCCAGTTTACGATAAACCACTCTCCATAAGATCTTCCAGAAATCTTTTGTAGTGCCAAAATATATGAGCCAAGAAAAAACCATCCAGCAACAGAAAACATAAGGCTCAGTAACAAAAAATTTGGAAACCAAGTTAGGAATGACATTTCATCTAGGAAACCAACGCGAAGAATAGGAACAACACATGTTTCAAACACAGCACGTTGCTCTTGGGTGGTATGGTGATGCATAATGTGGTCCATGTCGATACTTTGGGGTTCTAAGTTAAATAAGGCTTCACGGATTTCTTTAAACCAGGAAGCTTGAGATTCATCAAGTCGATGGTGGGTGTACCTTAATCGCTTAAGATCAAGGATTTGACTTTTCTCATTAGCTTAAAACATTTAAGAGTCTTACCCTCTGAATGAAACCCATCTTTCCATATTTTGGATCTGTTGCCAGTTATATGTCAGGTATCTTGGGGTTGATATGGTTCTGCGAAATAAAGTTTCTTCTGGGGTCGCAAGACAAAAATTGATATTGGGTTGAGTCGAAGGACGAGAAAAGATAGTGGAATTCAAAAGGTTGATTGGAAGACAGGGGAAATAAGTGCCGTTTCCTTTCGCGCCCCAGAAAGAATCACACACTTCACTTCTATTTTGATCTAGGAACGTTGCATCGAGAATTAGATCGGTTGAGCCAAAAGGGAATTCTTCGCCATCAAGACCAAGCTGCTGGGCAGGGTAAACTTCCCCTCGTATAACCACAAATGAGTCTTCATTAATCCATTTCTCATCTCAGACGCATAGGTATCCGAGTACTAGTCCCGGGGTGCATTATAATCCAATTGATACTTAAGCAACAAAAGATGTTGAGGAAAACGTATAGCGAAACGATCCCTAGTTTCTCTCGAAAACGATCTCTTCCAGGTTGGGACCAATACCCAGCTTTCACCAAAATAAAATCCGGGATCGGCAAGGACATCAGACGGCAATAAACCCACCACCCTAAATTTAAAGAACGCTCATCGTCCACATGTTTATTCCAGCCCCTCCATAGCTTGCATCTGCGATCCATTGTTTAATTGTAACAGCTACCTAGCTCTCATCAAGGGGTCGCTGTTGTCTCCTTCCCCATTCCCATTCCAATTTGGGGAGATACCCATGATCTCCTGCTGCTCTTCTCCACTCACACTTGCTGATTTCATTAAACTCAAGCCAACTTTGAATGATCGCCCTCTTACTCTCCCTATCTCGTTGTGACAAGGCAAGCCTGACAATTCAGACCTCTGAAACGAATGGTATGTCACCCCGAAGGATTTGACATTGGCTGAATGAATCGAATACAAAGAAATCGTTTCACTGGGGGGGAAAGGGGGGCCCCCACCGCACCAGGTTCTTACAGCAGAAGTGTGATTTTAGATTAGATTTAAATTAAATCGGATGGATTAAATTGTATGCTTGGTAATTAAGGCGATCGGTGAAAGATCTGGAGCTGCTGAAGCACGTTAACCTTATTTGTACCAGATCTATGCCATTTAACGGACCAACAAGCACAATAGCAATCTCATAAAAAAACTAGCTCAGAGTTAAAGGCTCACAGTATAAATCACAACAAATAAATGCCTATCAACCTTTTTCTCGTGAAAATACAATCAAGCTGTGAAGGCCTTAAAAATATACTCGGTTTAATTCAACCCCTATCTAGCTTTGGCTAACCAGTGGTAATGTCACAGTAGTGGGATTTTTGGCTGCATCTGATCATCTGAAGAGAAAATGCCAGCCAAACCAGAGGCTCGTTGAACCCCCCAATATCAGCTGAAGACTTGGATTTAGTGATTGATAAGAAGCAGGTGTTGGCTGCTGTTGCAACCAAGGTCAGCATCTCGCCTGCCAACATATCTCACAACATACAGGAGGTGATCATAGAGCTGCCCCATGACATATCTAACAGCATAACACCTTCCGCCTCTAATGTCATAATGCAGGCAATATCACTAAATGAGGAACAAACCTGATTTCAGATGTTGATTCTTTGATGAGTTATCTGTAGTTTAAACCATACTTGGATCCCGCCACCATGCTACCCCCTCATGGATTATTGACTCCCCTTTGCAGTATGATGGTATTAAGTTCTAAATAAATCCATCAACTTATTCTTAATCTATGTACCTTTCTCCTAGATGGTTGTCTTCCCCAATCTAAATGCCAAACTGTAATCAGTTTAGCTTTAACACTTTACAACAAAACCACCTTGAAATAAAACAAGTGGGAAACATGGAAGAATCTTTGATTAATAGCCCTACAACAAAACTAGCTGGGTATCAATCCTTCAGGGCTAAGTTAATGGTACTGTGATTTAATACCCTGGGAATCTCAATAAAAGTAGAGCCCTATTGATACTTGAAACCATAGCAGGCATAGAAACGCCAGCATAAACATAATTCTATAGATAAATTAATTCTATCAAACATGCCTATCTTAAACAATTCAAAAAATCATTGTTGCTTCCATGAGTTGATGCAGAGGCTGGTCTGCCACTATTTGGCGTCCCAAAAGAGGCTAAGCCAGAGAGCATAACCTATCAGAGGATCTGAAATAACTTGAGCAGGTAGAAGAGTGATTTTCTTAAAGCATAACATGGTCCAGTTGCCAGTAGAACAGTGTTCACAGACCTGATGAGAGTGATATAGAGTACTTCAAAAATCTGGTTATTATGATAGGATATCACTGAACTGAAAATATAAGGGTTGGTTGGTTTAGGAGATAGAGGAGAGTTCATGGGCACTAAATATGTTGCCAAGAGTTTGGATTCATTCTTGAATACCAGTGGCTGTGTGATGTGCCAGATAGATTTTCAGTCTGCTTTATATTGATTTCTCATTTTCAAGAGATTCAGCTAGCAGCATGCTCTTGTGTATGAAAGCTTTAAAGTTTGGGTTAGATGAGTGCTCTTTAAAATTTATTGGTCCAAAGGGAGCACTGGATGGATAAATTTTTAAAGCTATTGTCCCCTTTGGTACTCAACAAAAAACCTCACCTGTCATGCCCTGCCCCAAAGGGCAGGCCCTTTAAATTATTATATTTTATTTGTTTTCACTTGGTTTAGTCTTTCTGCTTTTTTAAACATTGGAATTTTAAAGTAAGAGTTAATATTTAAGTATTTAAATGTAATTTACCTTGTTTTATGTCAATTTGTGTTCAAATTGCTGTTGTCATTGTTGTCCTTCTTCTTCTATCTATTCTATTATCTTATATATTATCTACTTTAAAGTTAGAGAAATTTAATTTTAACTTACCTTTTGAAACTCCTGGTTACGCTGTTGCTGCCCCCCAGCTTCATGTTGCAGATCTACTTCAAACTGGTTGTCTGTTTCTCCTTTCTTTTTCTGGTCACCTCCAAACTTCCCCAGTTGCTCCTCTTCATGGCTGCTTTCTCCCTGGCTATCAATCTTCAACCAAAAAGGCTTTTTCCTATAAATAAAGAGCTTTTGAAGAGTAGGCTTTAAGCCAAAATTCTAAGTGATTTCTACCCTTCAATTCTTTATCAAATTTTAACTTGAGATATTAATTTTTAGAAATTTGTACATTTTTATTAATTCATTTTAAAGTTTTGTTTATTCTTTTCTTGAATAAATGTAAGTTGTAAAGCAAAAAGCCTTAGGCTTGTTATATCCATTGTTTTACTTAAGGAATCTTTTAATAGCTATATGTACCATTTTGCTGATGAAGAGTATCCCAATATTGACATTCCATTAGTTACAAATTGTTCACTATTGAACACTTTATTTTATCTTCTTTGCTTAGGGTTTTTACACTCTATCACTCTTTTTGTAACCCAGTATAGGTTCTTAGCAGGATTCTGTAAAATTATATTACAGAAATTTCCTACCTTTTTATACCTTCTGAATCTTAATCCCAATGTTTTACATGCTTTAGTTTATAACCTTGAATCACTATGGGCAAGAACTTACATCACCCTTGAAATACTACAAAGATATCCTGGGAAGCCAGCCCTGCTTCTTTTCAAATTCAAATGTTTGAAACACACAGTATAAAAGATTATGTCTTAATTTACCCTCACAATTCTCTGTGTCCCTGAGGTGACAGCTCTCACATGGGAAAAACTTTGATGGAATTAAAGGTCCTAATCAACCAAATTAAGCCTCTTATAAAGACTTTGCGCTTCTGCCAACTGAAATTTCCCACATTGATTCCTCCATCCTCCTTTCCCCCGGAACCTATCCCTTGGTGCTTCCCATCTTCTGGTTAAAAACTTTAAGTCCAAATCTAAAAGGACTTTAATTATTTGAATTTTAAAATTTAAATTAGAAAAATAGTTTAACTTTTAAATTAAACTTGCCTCAAACAGCTTTTGCTTCTGTTTTAGCCTTAAAAAAGAAGAAGCCTTGCAGAGCAGGGTTAAAACTCACACCTTTTCTTTGCAGGCCCCAATCAAAAACAAACCTGCTTCCTAGTGTCTCTTTAAGCCATAGATTGTATACATTGACTTTCTTTCTGTTTGGGCCAGTGTCAGGATACTAAGTGCTGTGAGCTGGGCTGCTGGGCGTAAGGCCAGAACAGCCAAGCATATTGATGGACATAGCCTATCAAAGGGCTGACACTAACTTGATTAGGTAATAAGCTGACTGTTTTATCATGGAACAAGGGCCTGCTGTTGGCACCATAGAGTTGATCAGACCTGTGAGAGTAATATAGATCATTTCATATAGTTTATTAAAAGGTGCTTTAACAGAAGGTGTGATGAAATACAGACAGTTGGACTTAGAGGTAGAGGGAGGATTCATAAGTACTAAGTATACTGATAAGTAGATGTACTTGTTATTGAAAACTCAGGGTTGAATTTTATACAAAATCCCTTTTCTATTTACTTGTTTGGATTTTCTGGTGATGACCAAAGGCTCAGGCAGAAGGATATTTTATAAGGCAAAGCCCTTGTAGTCTGGGTTGGGTGAATACTGGGCAATAAGGCTTGCCTGTAAGATGAACCAGAGGTTAAAAAAGTTGGGCCAAGGGTCCTCAGGTTGGATGGCTGGACTTTCTAGAGAGATATCTGGACTTGATGAAGTGGTATTTAGGTGATGGAAAACTATAAAAAAAGTAGGGTAATAATTGAGCAACCAAAGGTTCATTAACCCTTTATTTAAAGAGAATGATATCAATTATTCATTGTCAGGGGGTTTATATTATCTTTTGAATGATTAATATTCTGGGCCCCCAGACTAAAGAAATCTAAGACATCTGATCTGGTATACTATAGATGCAAGGTAGATTGAGAACCATAGTCTTCCTCTAGAGACAAACATTGATTAATATTTCCAACTATTTGGGAAGTATCATAATATTTAGGTTGGTAGGTGTTAAAAGTTCCTGCAGGCTAGAGACCTTATTAGTATGTACTACCTTATTAGAACCTTTGAACAATGAATTAGTGCAAGCCAGTGCATTGGCACAATTCATCACTTCCCAGGCTGTTATTGGTTCTGTTCCCATTTTTATCAGGGCCTTTATGATTCCCTAATTTGGACAGGCAACCAGGTTCTTATTATTGATGCAGGAATTCAAATTTTCAGGGTTGGATTCAGTTGCAAAAAACGTGGGCAGCCAGGCAGTATCATCTCAGGACTGACAGCCTTCAAGTTGATTGAGCATGGTTTAATTCCAATTCAGAGCGTTAATTTTGCATAAGAGAATAATTGTCATTTATGAAAGTCAGTCTCCTTGTGCTCCTGGTTGCTTCAGCAACCCACAGTCACCTTGATCCCTATCTAGAGCTCCCTGAAACTACCTCCTAAACCCAATTTTAAGAGGAATCTTCTTCTGCTGTTTCTGTAAAAAAGGAGCTAAACTAACTAAGCTTGTCTCCCACTCTGGGGAAAGAATCCACCAGGATGCCATCCAGTGATTCACTGGTATGGCTGCTTAGAAGGATGTCCACAAAGAAGAGGCACAGAACACCTGGGAAAGGTGTTGTGTTCAAACCCATTAACAGCCAACCTGTCAGGATACTGCATCCCAGGGGAGTGACTGTTAGCCTCAGCTGCCAACTCGCTTGGTTGGGAGGAGGGTAGAGCTCACCATAGGAAGGGTGCTAACTTAATGAGATAAGATGCTGATTTTCCTACTAAGGCCCAGGGTCCAGTGGCAGGTACCATTGTGTCCACTAAAAAACCAAGGTGATGTAGGCAATGCCTGCATATTGGTTGGCTGTGGGTAGAGACAGTTCTGGGCTGGGGTGTAGGTGGTCAGGTTTGGGTGTCAGGGGTGCTTCCATATCTATCTGGTAGGTGGGCAAATAGTTATACTTCACAAGGATTTCAGGGGCTGGTTGTTTGCCCCAAGTATCTTTGTAAAAAGCTGTTTGTGGGGTAATATGTTGGGCCAGGTGGTCTGGGTGGAGGGTCTCTTTTACAGTCAACTCCTGATACTCTGGCTTAAGGGGGTAACCAGAGAAATGCAGCGGACCAAAGGGTGCTCCAGGAGGTTAATAAAATGTGGGCTGGGTTTTGGGAGCTTCCTCAGGAATGCAGGCCGTCTACCCAAGATTTTTGGTTGGAACAGTGGTAAAATGGAAAATAATCAAGAAAAAATAGGGAATTAAATGGTAGAACCAAGGTCCCATAATCTTATTTATTTCAGAATGGCAATACCATTTTGTCAAGAATTTAAAGGGTTTAAATACCATTTAAAATGCTAAGTTCAGAATCTAGCCCATTACCTGATAGCTGAGTTTGCTCAGTTTTCTCTGGGCCAAGATTTCTGGTCTCATTCTGATCCTTCTGGCCCATCATATCTTCTGCTGGAATGACTTCCATCTGACAGTCCAAGGATAATGTCTTCATGGCCTCATCACTGCTACTGGTGTTCCCGTCATTTTGGACTAAGCAACCTTCAGAAACCTTAAGCTGTTACAACCTTTGCTCCATAAGCTGCAAATCTTTGGGAGTGGCTTTGGGGTCACTATGTGACTGGGGATCACATGGCCCGGCGGCCTGGGTTTCTAGCTAATTATCTGGATTCCCTTTGGATTTTGGCCCATTGTGCTGAGCAGCAAGCCCCTTTCTGGACAGCCTGTCAACTATGATATGAATGACACCATATTGGTTTAGTGCTTCCAGCAATCAGCCTGTTCTTGCAAATTTGTGGCCAGGGGGGCCTGCGAAATTTCCTTGATTAATTGGATTTGAACCAATGCCTGTTTCAGCACTTTCACTGGCTAACTGTGAAAAAAACAGGCAGGCGGCCTGAGGACCCGCAGATTCCCCACAACCCTCAGAATCAGGTCCTGAGTTAGATTCTCTTAGTTGGATTTTCCCACTTATTTTGGGAGAAATGTCATTCATGACACAACAAAATAACAGCCACAAGGCAGTCCCAGGTGCAGGGGAGTCCTGTAAAGGAGGAGCTTCTCTGAAGAGCATATCAACAGGAGGTTCCATCAAAGAAGTTAGATAAACAATTGAAGTAGGGGGCTTGGAAAGGTCTATCATGGCAAAGGGAGCACATTGTCTGAGGTGAGGTTTTTCATCCAAGACTCTCTAACAGACAATAAGCCACAATATTGCCCAAAAAAGTCATTGAGTACATAGGGTAGTCTACTGGGGTTATTTGCCACAGAAAAAGAAGAAGAGGAAAGGAGTCCCCACAACTCTGGGGAGGTTTATCACAGTAGAAGTAGAACCAGGGCCATTATGAGAAGTAAAATTTTCACTACAGGGTGCAGCATTTTCAGAAACCTCACAAATTTTTAGGGTTCTTGAGATATTTGAAAGATTAAACTCATCAGAAGAGACCAAGACCAGGGGTATCACAGGGTCTAAGACAAGGCCAATGATAGTTAGTAGCATTAAGAGCCAAAAAATTGTGGGGAGGGCTTTAAACACAAAGCAAAAAGTTCTGAAGTTAATTTTTGGTTTTAAACCATTGAAAATGAATAACAGTAAGTTATTATATAGAGTTGAAGCTTAAAATTTAGGTTTAAACTTATGAGCAAAAGCAAGACAGGTAAATTAAGTTTAATACAGATTTATATCAACTTTAATTTCAAAAGCAAAAAGCCAAGAGCCGCAAACCAAAGGATAAAGGTAATAAGGACTATGAATTCTATTAACTCCATTAAATTTGAAGTACTGTCATGATAGTCTCCTGTAGTCCTTATTTTTAAAGAATAAAATTTAATTGAAAATAGACAAGCAGGTCACCTGAAAGGACTTTCATACCTTTTAAAGTGGGGCCTTGAGAATTGGAGGCCCATTATGAGAACCAAAGTCCAGGGGCAGATCTGATTGGTTGTTGGATAAATTTTTTGTCCCTGTGTCAGGGAGGTTGGAAGTTTTAGCAATAATTTACAGAAATTTCTTTTATTGGCTGAGGATTTAGCCATGATTCAGGAGTGAGAACTCTTGAGATTTAAGACCAAATGGGGAAACAATGTGAGGAGATCTGATTGATTGAGGCAAAAGTGCTTCAGGTGTGGGTGCAACCAGGCCAGAAGACAGTCTGAATTGATTAGGGTTTCCTCTAAAGTTGGAATGGGGGAAGGGGAGAAAATGGAGCATTGATAAGGGTATGTCAAGCAAAATGTTTCATCAACTGTATGTGCCAAGTCTTTAAAAGTATATATGGGTTTTGTAGAATTATGAGGAGATTTCTTGGTCTGTCTGGGGGAAATAAACCAGTCCAAAGATAAAGGAGGAGTAAATTTACAGTTTTCTTCTCCTTATTTTCCCTTGAAAAATTAAAATTTGGATCAATTGAATGCATGAAACTTTAGTTGTACTGGGACCCATCTGGTTCCTCTTACACCTCCTTTTCAATGTTGCAACTGAACCAATTTTAGTTTTTTATTTAGATTGGGGAATACACCAGTCCAATAGAAGGTATAAATAATGGGAATATGATGTATGTTTATTTGGAATATCAAAATTAATATACCACACTGAGAAGCCACTAGTTCACCAGAGGGTGGCACAGTGGCAGGATCCAAATAGAGTGTGACCTAAAAATATTGTAGTCAAGAAACCAGTGCATGGAATTAGAAGCAATCCTATTTATGAGATATTGCCTGTAATTTTACATTGACAGGAGGGGAGTCAAACTAAATCACAATACCCCTTTGCCCCCTGTTTATTTTTTGGAACTAGGATCAGAGTCTGTGAGAGGTCCAGGAAGTTATGTAAAAAATCTTTCTGAGCAGATACAGTGTAGCAGTGTAAAGCCCCAGAAAATGAGGGAGTATTTTAGCAAGGTAGGGTACCAAGTTGGCAACTTGCAACCCTGTGAGAGCCGTCACAATGGGGTAGACTGTCATCATCCATCTAAAGACCTTGGCGTGTACGTTAAATCTTCTGAAATTACCGGTGAAGTACGTAAGCACGTAGAATAAAAAGGTGTATATTGCTACATTCTGGGTGAAGCAGGGCAATACCAGTGTGGGCCAGGGGTATGTCTCAGAGGAGTTTAGCTGTGTGGGCTCCTTGTAGAAGTACTTGTCAGGCGGTTTATTGTAGGGCCCATGCTGGTGGGTGTATTGGTGGCCCCTAATCCCGAGGCAAGCTGTGAGTACAGCTGAGAAGATCAAGTGGTTCATCTTCTGGTCCTGGGAAAGGGAAGACAAATCTTAGTGTCTTAACTTTCTGTAGAGTAAAAGTTCTGGTTTTGATTTATGTGATACTATTGAGAGGTAATTTCACTCAATGATAGCACAAACTACCATCAAGTGATTGAGATTTATTATATACTATCATCCTTAGTGGGGCATGAATAGTACAAAGCATTGGATAGGGAACCCCAAACACTTGGTGTTGTCTGGGATTCCCATTTGGGATTGGGATGGGAGTGGTCTGGCAGGCAATGAATTGTTGTCCTTGGCATTGTATAGAATTGGAGCATCTTCAGGCACATTTAAGCATTTCAATTCAACTTTTGAAGTTGATGCATTAATTGTAGTGCTGGGCTGCTTGTCAATCCCCTCCAAATTTATGGCAGCAGTTCCCCCTCCATTTGGGTTTGGGGGAAATTGCCTTTTTGGGTTTCCCCTTTTGGAAATTTCCCCATTTGGCGGCCAGCTGCGCGGCCTGCGGATGGGGTATAAAACCCGTCTGAATTAAAAACTTTATTTTTAATTTATGTTTTCTGGCCTCAGCTTCCTGCGGCAGTTTCTCCAATAAGGGGGAACTGCTGCCATTTTATATTTTGTTTTTTACAATTAATTGTACAAAAAATATTATTCTGAGCCACAGTGTTGTCAGGAATATTCCTGACAAGCAGGGGCACAATTGGTTGTGATGAAGCTTCTTGGTGTTACCTTGGGTGTCTTCAAGTTGTTAAGCATGATTGTTGTAGACAGCAGACACCCTGAAGGGTCTGGGGTGTTTGGGTTTGAACTTGCAGGTGTTGGGCTTGAGGTGTAAACAGAATCATCTATGTCATAACCTGCTTCAAGGTGTCTTTTTGCCCTTTTAATATGCTCCTGCTCAATGTTGTAGGCCTTAGAACATCACTGTTTTAGCAAGGGGGTGAATACAAGGGGTGGTTTTTATGGGACTTTTGATGTTAATGTTCAATGCTCCACTCCTATCACACCATTGAGGGTGCAAAAGGCTAGCATTTTGGGGCTGAAGCCTGTGCCCTGGTTAATTATAGCCTGCAGAATTAGTAAGGTGGTTAGAATATGTTCTGTCCAAGCAGTGTTAGGGTACTCCTGGGACATATTGGCAATTAACTGAACCAGTGAACTATTTATTTGTTTTAATTGCCTTTTAACTTATTGTTGATATAGTGTGATAACTATCTGATCCAGGGAAATTTTTACACAATATTCTTTCATGAAATTACTCATAAGCTCAGATCTGCTGTCTGTGATAAGTTACTTAGGGTGGCCAAAAAGTGCCACAATCACATTGCCAATGAACTAGGTGATAGTGGTTGCAGTGTGGTTAGTGGTTTTTCAAGCTATTGGTCAGTGTGTGAAGTAGTTAATGGAAGTAATGATGTAATTTTCTCTAACTTATCCTCAGAAAGAGGTCCTAAAATGTTGAGGACCCATTTATCAAAGAGTTCCATGAACTTGATGGGCAATATTGACTTGTAAGGACAGTTTTAGACATATTTTTCTGATATAACACACATGTCTCAAGGAGATCCAGAATATCCTAAAAATATGTGGCCATCAGAATCTGTGTTTTATAATATAAAACAGGCTACATCCTTGAATATTCCCTAGAGTGTAGTAGTAGTGCAGGGTTATATCTCTTCTCTGTGTGATAGAATTGTACAGTGTCTTTTCTCTCATCTCCTCTTGGCGGCAGACTTTCTC
Source organism: Entomophthora muscae (assembly GCA_014839935.2). Classification (NCBI taxonomy): domain Eukaryota; kingdom Fungi; phylum Entomophthoromycota; class Entomophthoromycetes; order Entomophthorales; family Entomophthoraceae; genus Entomophthora; species Entomophthora muscae. The sequence goes on along the minus strand of QTSX02002865.1, from coordinate 557,118 downwards.
AGCATTGGGCAACCATCAGTATTTAAACTGTCTACATGTAACATCCTCCATGTTGACAATTCCCAAAAAATATTTTTGTATTTTCATTTTATGTTTATTGATTTTTTATCTTAAATAATTGTTACTAGTGTTAAAATTTAATTTTTATTTTAATTTTCAAGCTTTAAGTAAAATTGTAAAAAATAAAGCTAAAATAAAATCTGGGATTGTCAACATAAAGGATATTACATGCAGACAGTTTAAATTCTGATGGTTCCCCAGCATTAGTTGTGAGCTGACTCTTATGGTCTTTTGGATTTGATATGGTTGCTGAGTAAGGTCCTTTTATTGATTAGTCTTAGGATTTAGGTATAGCATGGGCCAGTCAGGTTCTAGGCTACTATCACCTGTGACTGACACTAGATATAGCCTGGAGAGTGTATCAGCTGTGATCAGCTCCTTTCCAGAATTATACTTTATGTAGAGTTGGTAGGGGGATAGGGGTTCAACCTATCCTTCTTATTGTTGAGTCAGATGTGACTGTGTGTTGAAGTACTGGAGGGAATTATGGTATGAAAAAACTTGGGGTAGGAATTTAGCATCTTCCAGGTAGCAAAACCATTTCTTGACCCAATGAAAAATTCCTACCAATTCCTTATTGTGGATGGGATAGTGTTGTTCAGTGTCAGTGAGTTTCCTGAACTCATAGGCTACTGAAAAAAAGACTGCTTAATTGTTTTCCACCTGTAGTACCTCCCTATGGCCTGGTCTGAGATGTCAGTTTCAAGTTCATACTGGAATTTTCTGTTGGCAGACTGAAGGGCTGGTTGTGTGTTGAGCTTCTTCTTGAGTTTTTCAAAGGCCTGGTCCCACACTGGGGTCATTTGGAATTGCTTTTTGGTATTCTGTAGTTCAGTAAAGGGAGAAATCAATTCTCCAGAGTTGGTGTCAGGAATATTCCTGAAAAAAAGATTCAAGGAATAAATGTTTGCAAAAAAATTAGTGCAAAGAAATGAAAGAAATTATTTGCAGCAGCTCCCCCTGATTGGGGAAACTGCCGCAAAAAGTGTGCAGCAATTTTTTTCTAAAATTTAAAATTTGGGGTTTCAGCCTTTTATAGGCCAACCACAGACTGCGCAACCACCTGCCAGCCCTCCACAGGCTGCACACTCAGCCTGGCAGCTTGCCTGCATGCGCCCACTGCAGCCAGCTTATCCCCCTTCCAAATGAAGAAACTAACAAATTTGGAAATCAAAAACATTAATTTCCCCAAGTCCCAATTTGGGGGGAACTGCTGCCCAAATTGGGATTTTCCAAATGAAGAAGGGGCTGACAAGTCCATCTGCAATAATATTTATGTACCAAATCCAGCACATAAAGTTGAGTGCATGAAGAAGCCCCAATCCTCTTTATGTACTGCAAGTTAGATTTTGGAAATAAATTTCCACTTTATAATTAACAATACCATACAGGAAAGGAAATCTCAGTAAACACAAAGTATCTTGGGATCCTGATCCAATGCTTCCTAATATTACTGCCACATAGGGGCACTAGTATATAATAAAGAACCTTCACTTGATGATAGCTGTGCTATCATTGAGTGAAATTACCCTCAATTTTTATCACATAAAGCAACTAAAAGACTTTACCACTACAGAAAGTCAGATACTAAGCTTTTTCAACCCTTTCCCAGGGGCCAGGAGATGTACCATCTTATCTTCTCTTCTGTAATAACAGCCTGCCTAGGGATTGGGGGCCACCAGACTACTTTTAAATCATATGTAACATTCCAAGAACCCACCAACAAGTACTACTACAAGAACCTGTACAAGTAAACTCTTCCTAGCTTTACTCCTGGCCCACACTGGTTTTTCCTCACTCAACAATGTCCATAGCTGTATACACCTTTATGTACTATGTACACACTTATTTTGCTGGTAAATTTGGAAGTTTTAATGCGCACACTAAGGTATTCTACTTTGTATTGACAGTATACCCAATTGTCACCTCACTTACAGAGTTCCAAGTGTCAAACTTAAAGCCCTACCTTGCTAGAATACTCCCCATATGTTGGGTATTTACAGTTGGGATAATCTTGCATACATAAATGATCATTCCCAGAAAGGTGTGTACCTGTCCTGCATCAGTGGGAGACAGCATAATAGTGATTGCTTTGATTTTGGCTGGGCCAGGTTTTATTCCCTGGACAAATATGATATACCCCAGAAAAAGTAGTTCAGAATGTAAGAACTCACAATTGGAGGGTTTAGCCTTCAGCTGATGCTTGCATGGGGTCTTGAGGGGGGCATGGAAGTGGTGGAGGTGTGTGGCTTAGTCCTGACTGTATACAATACCACCATCTATATAAACCACAGAACACTTCCCAACCAGATTCCCAAAGGCCTTGTCCATGAGCATTGTAAAGTTGGGTGGCACGCCAGACATGAAAAAATTCATGACAGGGCACTCAAAAAACACACAGCCTGTTCCAAAGGCTGTCTTTGCCCCATCCCCAGGGCAATACCAACCTAGTTGTACCCCAGGTTGAGATCAATCTTGATAAAGACTTTAACACCAGCAAGTGTATCAAACAATCCATCAATCAGCAGTAGGGGGTATTTTTTCTTTACTGGTACTTTGTTTAGGGAGAGGGTTAATCTGTGACCAGGAAGAGTGACCTGTCCTTTCTGGCCACAGAGAAGACCCAGCTCTGTATGGTGATAGTGAAGGGCAGATAAGCCCCTTGTCTAGGGCGTCTATAGGGGGTTGGCAGAGAGTCTCATCCCCCTTGGGCATCAGAAAAGATATTGGTTCAGCCTTTGGTAGTGACCCTTGCAGCTGAACAGCATGCTGGACTTCTTGGGGAAAGGTTATAAGTCCAGTGTTCTCCTGGATGCACCCTTAAATTTGTCCAGCGATTCCTTTAAGGCAAATAGTAGATCTTTACCAGGGGGTCAGGGAAGGTTCAGCCCTAGCAGCTTTGGTGAACACTGATCTGAGCCCAGCTCACCCCTTTGAATCCATAGAAGCCTCCCTCTGTTACCTGTACAAAGACAGTGTCAAGTAATAGCTTGTGTATATCAATAGGATAGCTTTGGAAGCCAACCCCATTTCTCCTGAGGGTGACAGCAGAGGTATCCCAGTCATTGTACAGGCAGCTGTGGCGTAGCCAGTCTAGCCCTGCAACCACATCACGGCTAAGACCACACATGGTGGGTCTGGTAAGCCTAATCTGAACATCACCTGTCTGTACTGAGGAGGATACTGTTCTGAGGGGATGACTACTCTTCTAAACTCTGCTACCCACACTGCTTCAAACTGGCCAGGTATTTGGTCTTGCTGTCAAGAACCCGCAAGTTCCTGGTTATTCATAGTGGGATCAGCCCCAGCATCTACCAGGAGCTTGTGAGTATTCCCAGGGAAGCAAAAGGGATAGCCTAAGGGGTCTTTTATTTGATGAACAGCCGGCTTGGAGGGTAGGGTCATCACTGTGCACCTGGAATGTGTCTAGAGTCTCCACTTCATGTACTTTACAGTCACAGGGGCTCTTAGCAGGAGAGATTAGGGTGTGGGTCAAGTGTCGTGTTCTGAGGCGTGGCACATACACACAACAGGGAATCCTAACCTTAGGATTGGATTTGTAATAAGTCTTGGTTAGATGACAGGGGAGGCTATGCAATTACCTTGCGGCCCTGGAAGAATAATCTCTACTAGTTGTGGCTAGAGAGATGCGCAGAAGTACATGGAGACACAAAGACAAAAATGTGAATAGAACTTAATTTTATTGGTGAATTAGGAAAAGGAATATATAGTGGTTGTTGATACCACAAAACACTACCAGGACGGTAGGATCACTTGCCACAAGCATGGGTGGGGCAAATGAGATGCACAGAGTCAAGAAACCAAACAATTGTATTTCCTGATTCAGTCATCAACTCATTTCAAGAGGCAAAAGCAAAAGCAAGATATTTGTCTTCAAAATCGCCCACCAAAGGCAAAATTGACATATGGTGAATAGTAGTATTCACAACATTGCCCTCCCCTAGATTGGCCTTAGGGGAGTGGTACTTGAGGAGGAACTTGGCATGCACTTGAGCAAAGGGACGACCACTGGAGAGGAGCTTTACAGTGTATTCAGACCCTTTTTTAAAGGTCACTTCCAAAGGGCCAATCTACATAGTGTCCAATTGATGCGCGCGCCCACCCACTCTGTGTTGGTAGTAAAGAACACAATCACCAACATCAAATTCAGGCAAGGGGGAGTGTCCATAATAATCAGGAGAAAGCTCAAGCATCTTAGTTTTGTATGCAGAAGTGTAGGCAGTGGCCTATTTATCAATTATGCGGTTGACTAGATCCTTGATGTGGTCGTCAGGATTCATGGCCTTATCAGAGGAAAGCAGGGGGCCCCCAAGAGCAATGGGGTAGTAGCCTCTTGCCCATAAAGCATAGCAAGAGGGGAGTACCCAATGACACATGTTTGCTTAGGAAGTACACAAAGAGAGCAGCAGGCAAGTATAGGTCCTAGTTGGCAGCATCAGAGTAGGTGAGCTTCCTCATGATGGAGACCAGTGTTAAATTTGCACACTTGACTGCCCCATTGGTAGAAGGGTTGTAGGGGGCAGAGAAAGACTGGTGAGACCCCAAAGCTTCAACAACAGAGGTTACCAGCTTGGCATTGAAGTTAGTCCCATTGTCAGATAGCAGCACTTGAGGGCAGCCATGGCAGTAGAAAACATCTTGTAACAGGAAGGCAGCAGTTGTCTTAGCCATGATGTCCTTTGTAGGGCGAGCCTCTATGCACTTGCTGAAGTGATCAACAGCAATCAGGATAAAGCAACACCCAGAACATGAGTGGGGGAGAGGACCTACCGCATCAATGCTGACAGTATGAAAAGCATGTTGAGGGGGAACTAATTTGAATTTGTGGGAAGCAGCTCAAGGCCTCTGCAGCTGGCAGTTGTGGCAACTAGCTATGACGTCTGGGATTAGCAGGCAAAGGTTTTACCAGAAGTAATTCTTATGAAGCCAGTCAAAAGTCTTGTCAACATCTCCATGCCCAGTCTCTTTATGAGCTTGCAACACCAACAAGAGGCAAAGACTGGGCCGTACATAAGGCAGATATTGATCTTGTACTTTCTTAAAGAGCTGATTGTTGCGTATGAGGGTACCTTTGAATAGCTTGGACAAGGCCAGTTGGACCTCTTCTATCTTGCTTTCCCAAGAAGAAAGATATTCAATTAGTTTGTACAACCGGTCAGCCTCTACAGGATGTAAAGCAAGAATGGACATTCTGGATAGCCCATCAGCGTTCTGATGTTGAATCCCAGGGCAATGGAGCACAATGAAGTCATAACCTTGCAGACGTAGGGCCCATCTAGCTAGGCGCCCTTCTTGCTCCTTAAGTTGTTTTAACCATTTAAGCAAAGCGTGGTCAGTGACAACTGTGAAATGGGTACCATACACGTAGTGGCGGAACTGTTTGACTGCATGCAACACGGCAAGACACTCCTTCTCTGTGACACTATAATTCTTCTAATGCTTGTTTAGCATGCAGGAAGTATAAGCCACAGGATGGTCTACACCCTTGTTGTCTAGTTGGGCCAGAATAGCCCCAATAGCAAGATTGCTAGCGTCAGTGTATAGGATGAACTCCTTATCATAGTCAGGATAAACTAGGATTAGCACCTCTTTGAGTTTTTGCTTAAGGGTTTCAAAGGCTTTCTGCTGACTGGCAGTCCATTCAAAAGGAACATTATGTAACAGCTAGACTAGAGGTTCACTAGTATTGACAAAGTCAGGGATAAACTGTCTGTAGTAGCCCATCATCCCTAGAAAGACTTGTACCTCTCACAGGTTGGTGGGTGGAAGCATTTTTTGATGGCTTCAACCTTCTTAGTCATTGGATAAATCTCTGTCTGGGTTACTTCATGGCCCAAGAGTTCAAGACGCTCTTTGAAGAAAGCGCACTTGGAAGGTTTTAGTTTGAGGCCAGCTTCTCAAATCTTTATGAACACCTCTTTGAGGTGAGCCAGGTGATTGGTGAAGGTAGCGCTGAAAAACGTTATATCATCTAAGTATACTAGGACGCATGACAGCTTCAAGTCGCAGAGGATGGAGTCCATGGCCCTTTGGAAGGTGGCTGGGGCATTGCAGAGTCCCTGCGGCGTGCAAGTAGGCTCAAACAGCCCTTCAGATATAATGAGCGCGGCTTTTTGGCAATACTTGGGCAATAGATCAACTTGCCAGTATCCAGATGCCAGATCCATGGCAGAGAAGAGCTTAGAGCCCCCAAGGCGGCAGAGAGCATCATCAATATGTGGCAAGGGGTACAAGTCCTTCTTGGTCAAAGAGTTCAATTGGTGGTAGTCCATCATAATATGGTGACCTTGTAAGGATTTCTATCCCTTTCACAAACAACACAACCAATCTTGGATTCTTTAGTGCAGAGGGAAAATTGAAAACTGCATTTTTAAATGCTAAAATTGATAGTATCTTCAATAACAGATCAATTAGATTATTAAATCAGCATTCAAAAACCATTAAAAAATGCACTTTCAAAAGTGAAAGCAAAAACAAAAACAAAAGCAAGAGAAAAAGCCCTAATCAAACCAAGTATATAAATTCTACTCTAAATTTCAAAAATTAAGGTCCAGATTATAATCTGACAGTAACCACTGTATAGGTTTAAAATTGAGCTCTGAAACTGCTACATCATCCAATAAACTCAAATTTAAATGTGTAAACACCAATGGTCACTGTTCAGGGGAACCATCTAGCAAATCACAAGAAGCCAAGATACCAAGCCAGGGAAACATTCCTCATCCAAAGCCAAAATGTCATCCCCATCATGATGTAAAAGTACCCTGTAATGCAATAACCCAAATTACTTCTTCTTCCTGCAAGGCAATACTTTTTAATTCATTATTTCAGGATCATCTGGTAATCACTATGTTTCCTTCATCACTTGAGCTTAGTATTTAAACTGGCAAATTCTTCCCTTCCAAATTGCTCCAACAATTTCTTTTATTCCTATCAACCAATAAATCTATATTCTCAATTCTAAACACTTGATTAGTAGATTCTAAAGGTTCTTCCCCAACAACATGAAGTTCATCTTCCTTGTATGGACTTTTTGTGTGTTAATCAGTTATGGACAAGCAAATGTTAACTTCAAAAATCCCAAACCAACTCCCACCAATAAATCAGAAGACTCAATTTGGTATTGTTTTGGATCACGTCAAAGACATGCCCCTTATGTTGAAACAGCTTGATTCCCACCTATCATTCACCCCAAGGCCCCCAGGTTAGTCTTGGGGTACACCAGTGTTTATTAACTCCTCAATCACTTCACTCCCTTCTTGGGAAGATTCCGCCTCTTTGGTCACCTTCTTCACATGTTAATGATAGGGATTCCAGTAGGTTCCACTCTGATCAAATTCAACTTGGGAGCTCTTCTACATTCAATTGGAGAAAGACTTCCCAATGAGTGGATCCCTGACAGACCTCCATCTTTCTTCCTTAAGATGAGTAGCAGGGATGCTCAAGGACTTTGGGAAGGTGCCAGCAGCCCAGTGTCCAACAGTTGTTTGAGCTCTTTAGATACCTGGGCGTCCTCTACACGGCTGCAGCAATATGGTTTAGCACAGAAGGGGGGGCATTGTCAGTGTCAATCAGATGGATAACACCTTTGGCTAACCCATAGTTGGTACTGTCCTTAGCAAAGATGTTGGAAAATTGGTCTAGCAAGTCTAGCACCTCTTTCTGTTGAACCGGGGACAGCTGTGGAAAGTCTTGCACAGTGAGCAAGGATAGGACTTGGGGTTCATCCTCAGGTAGGTTAAAATCTTGGAACATGCCAAAGGGATGAAGAGACAGGACATCAGGAGCGCTCAACAACTTGACATATCCAATAACCTGCCCCCTAGACACGGTCATGGAGATTGCAGTCAGGTTGGCTACCAACAATTGAACAGGGTCCTTATGAGAGACATCTAGGATTCCAGGACAGAGATAAGGCTCATTGTGACCTAAGGAGGGGGAAGAGTACAACTCCAAGAAGGTTTGTTCAGGTAGTTAATATGATATCTGGGAGTCTAGGATGGCCTGGGAGCCAGGTGAGATGGTGACAGCAGACATGGCTAGGAGAGGGATTCCTTCAGACAGGATATGCCATGGGTGGACATTTCATGTTTGAAGAGTGGGTGCAATATTTGAGGTTGAAAACCCCAGTGGGATATTCCAAGGCACATGTCTTGAGCTGTTTCCCAGGAACTTTAACCGGCTCTTCAAAGATCAGAGGGACTTTGTATCCCAGAATAGAGAGGTAACCATCTTTTAAGTTGATTATCCCATTATATTCCCTAAGGAACTGGGTGCCAACTAAGAGATTGTAACTCTCCTTTTCCAAGACAACTGCTGGTGCAGCTAGGAGAAGCTTTCCAAACTGCATGGGTAGAGCAGAGTACGCCCCTATGGCGCGGGCCATAGACAGTCCAGCTGTGCCATACAACTGGTGATAATTAAGGTCAGGGGCAAGTTTGAGTTTCTTCACAAGTTTGGAGAAGACAACGTTGACTGGCAGCCAGTGTCTAAAACGGGCTTGATCTTTACTTTTTGAATGGATATCTCTACTTGAGTGGTAGTGCAACCAAAGGATGGAAGGACAGCCAAGATATCTTGAGCCTCTGCTAGTTCCTTATCACACTTCTCAATCATGCATCTTAATCCTGGGAACTCCTTATAAACAGTTTGGAGAGGGAGCAAAACAGATACATTCTTGAAGACAGCGTCAGCAACCTCAGCAGCTTTTTCTGACAACTCTACTAGCACAGGGGATCTCTTAGCTTGAGTGAGGTAAGGGTGAGAGAAAACTTCTTTGGCTTCAGGCAAAGGCTTAGCAGTAGTTGTAGTCTTTCCTGATTGCAATTTATAGGGGACTGTAATGGTTTTGGGAACAGCCAGAACAGAGTACCCATATGCATTGGCGTTGTCTGTATCAGAGTCATCCAGGTCAGAGTTGTCAGAGATATTGTAAAAAAAGAGGAGGATAGTAGGAGCCTCATGATCAGCAGGCTCAGCGTCAGATATAGAGGGAGGGATTGAAAGAGACTGGGAAGAATTTTCAACAGAGAGTGTCTCTGCCTCTAGGTTGACTGCTCTTTTGGATCAGCTCCTTCAACCCGTGGGTTGGTGCAGACTCAAGAATAGTGACCTATCTGACTACAGTTGTGGCAACCTTGACGTCAAGGAGGATTTTGAGAGTTCATGGTAAGAATGCAAGGACCACAGGAAGACAAACCAGAGTTAGAAGCAGCTTGACTTTCACTAATGACTGCTCCATAATGGGTAAGGTGCATATCCTGCAACAGCGTCTTTATGCTCTTCATAGAGGAAAGCATAGCTTTATGGGCTTTGAAGTGAAGACACAGAAGCTGGTTAACTTTGAGGGCTTGAGCGCAAGCCATGTAAGCTTTATGGGCTTTCAATTGTCTGCTTGTTATCAGTTGCTGTCCTTCCATGTAGAATCTGTCTGAAAACTCAGCTAGCATCTCTTTAGGCTTGAAAGCAATGTGCATAAAAGCGTCATTTTTTACTTCCAGGATAAGATCACCACCAAACTTGTCAATCAGAAGCTGCTTCATATCTTCCCACATCACAATGATGGGCAGTTCAGGCACCACCACCTCCTGGCAAGTTGGGTGTAGACAGGTCAAAATATGTTCCTTCTTAACCTCATCTGATGCATGTCTCATGGCAGTTTCATAGATAGTTAGGAAAGCTGCAATAGTTGAGGTTTTGGGATCAAAGACTTGCTTAAAGGCAGGCTTTAAGTATGCTTCAGGAGTTGGACCACCATTGTTGCTATCAAGTACGTTTATATGTGGGAACTTTCTACTTCAGATTCAGAGGGGGGCTGTCTAGCCCACAGCTGACAAACACTTTCTTCAAGGGTAGTCAGGGTCTCAACAGCGTGGGCACCTGTATTGATAGCTTGAGTGGTCTGTTGTTTAGTAACATCTAGGTGTTGACCTTGGGAGGTCACTACTGTGGAGAGCTCAGCCAGTTGAGAGGTAAGGGATGGCCCACTGAGAGGCAAGGGGAAAACCTGTTGTTCATGGAGTCAATCAATTCACTCATCTCTTGTACATCTCTATCCAGCTCAGTATGATCCCGCTTCAAATGATCCACCTTGTTAGCTAGGGCAATTAGTTCCCTAGTGCATTGGATTCAAGGGGCTCCTGGTAAGCCAGGGCAGCAATCATCTTTGTCAACAACCCCAACTGGACTAGCAACAGTTGCCATCATCTTGCGTAAGGCAGCAAGTTCTTGCTGTAGCTCAGCAACTTGAGCAGTCTACTCAAACACCTGGGGGTCAAGTTGAGGAGCCTCAGTAGGACGTCTTTGACTGCAAGTAGTTGTACGTAGCTCTTGAATAGCATCCCATATTTTCTGCTCTCTATCCACCAAGTCATCAGAAGGGGGAGAGGGCGGAACATCTGGCTTGGGCGTAGATAATTCATTCACTTGACTCTGGAGTTTGGCTATAGCAGCGGCAGTGACAGCTCTCTCTTGATCAAACACTGTACTGAGTTCATTAAGGCCATTAGCAGCAAAGTCTGCTACCTGTTGTAGTTGCTCAAATGAATATGTGCTGAATGCATTGAGCTGCTGCACAAGTTGTTTGAAGTCAGAGAGATAAGCGTCCAAGGTGGAATCTACTTGAGTTTGCCAGGGTTGTTATAGCTGGTGAAACTTGTGTAGACACTCCCTGACGTACTCGGGGATGGACTGGCGTATTCATTCAATAGAATTAACCAAACAGGTCTGGGAGGTAACAGCGTTGCGCTGATTGTCAGATACCAAGGAAAACAGGGAATGAATCCACTGTTGGTAGGCAGCAAACTGGTCCCAGTGATGAGTAACCACTGCTTGTAGAGACGAGATTTCTTGGACGTGGAGCCCCAACACCATCTGATAGTGGGCCAAAGCAGGCTGCACAAAGAACAATAGTAAGTGCTCAGCAGAGCCAGCTGCTGAGAGGAGATGCTGTGGAATTTGAGGAGCCATAATTAGTTTGTAGTATTCAGCCTGATGAACTGCATCTGAAGGCAAGGGATGGCTCCTTCATGGGCTATCCCAAGGGCTACTGCCATGACTTGTTCTAAGTCAGGGGTACCCATGGGGTAAGCAACTAGGCAGGGACCATTCCCAAGGTTCAGTACAGTAGGGGTAATAGGCGTCTTGGCAATATCTTCCTCAATAGAAGGGCTATTAATTTCAGGTGAAGTTGGCTCTTGTATAGGCGGAGGCAAAGGACCTGAAAACATGGATGCAAAAGGGATAACCAAGGGGCTTACAGCCCCTGTAGTGAGCACCATTTTTGTTGTGTTATGAGGCGCGGCACAGACACACAACGGGGAATCCTAACCTTAGGATTGGATTTGTACTAAGTCTTGGTTAGATGACAGGGGAGGCTATGCAATTACCTTGCGGCCCTGGAAGAATAATCTCTACTAGTTATGGCTAGAGAGAGGAGCAGAAGTACAGAAGACACAAAGACAAAAATGTGAATAGAACTTAATTTTATTGGTGAATTAGGAAAAGGAATATATAGTAGTTATTGATACCTTAAAGCACTACCAGGACAGTAGGATCACTTGCCACAAGCATGGGTGGGGCAAATGAGATGCACAGAGTCAAGAAACCAAACAATTGTATTTCCTGATTCAGTCATCAACTCATTTTGAGAGGCAAAAGCAAAAGCAAGAGATTTGTCTTCAAAATGACCTACCAAAGGCAAAATTGACATATGGTGAATAGTAGTATTCACGACATCAAGCAAGGTTGTAGAGCCTCTCATGCTGACAACCCCCAGGCTTTTTCCAAGCTCTCAACCTGTTCCAACTGCAAATCCTCCACCAGGGCACTTATTATTGTTGCCTTGCTGGTAGAGCTGGTGGCTCCCTAATTGACTGTGGGCACTGCCAGGTGCAAGCGAGGCTGAGGGGGGTGTTGTTGGATCTTCAAAAGCCCATTATAGCTTGATTATTTGCTTCTACAATACCCTGGTAACAATTAAGGTTTCCATCTCATGTATGTTGTAGTCACAGGGGTTCTTAGCAGGAAAAATTAGGGGTTGGGTCAAGCAAGGTTGTAGAGCCTCTCATGCTGACAACCCCCAGGCCTTTTCCAAGATCTCCACCTGTTCCAACTGTAAATCCCCCCACAAGGGCAATTATTGATGTTGCCTTGCTGGCAGGGCAGGTGGCTCCCTAATTGACTGTGGGCACTACCAGGTGCAGGCAAGGTTGAGGGGGTGGTTTTGGATCTTCTGGAAGCCAGTTATAGCCTGATTGTTTGCTTCTAAAATACAGTAGTTTTAAAAGCTATGGCAACAACCAAAAATACCTCAGATTAAAACAAAATGATTTCAGATTTGAACAAAATTCGAACTATCAAGTTAAAATATACACTCTGTTAACAGGGTTTTTTGGCGTTAAAGGGCAAAATGAGTCAACATAGCAAAGAAGTGCTCACACACAAAGCAATACTATTTAAAATAAATCCAAAATACATTGATTCACAAAAAAGGGTGTGAGTGACTTTTGGTGTACATATGTTTACTATGTGAAATGGTGACAAAATACACCCAAGCAAGGTGAGTCAAAACTCAATCCAAAAAAAAACACAATAGCAACTCACTATGTAAACAAAATCACTCAATCAGTGTGTACAATGGATTGTAATCAAGAATGATACCAAGATATCTAAAATAAGACACACAATCTGAAACATAATTTTTTAAAAATATTGTGTTGGGTGTTTAAATTTGGTGTAAAATCTGGGGAAAAGGGTGGAAATTATTTTGGGTATTCTAAAATGTACATTGTAAAACCAAAACAACTAATTAAGAAATAAAAGAATCTATAATCAGGATATTGGGTGGGTAAAACTCTAATTAAATATCCATATTCAGATAAAAGCAAAAATTAAAATTAGGGAGTAACTTAATTGAAATTTATTTAATATTTTATTAAATTTTAAAATGGAAGGAACACAACAACAGAGTACCAATGCACCTGTTGTGCACCGCAGTTATAGTTGCCCCCACAGGTCAAAGAATAGAGTTAGTGCAACCCAAGTACCTACTTCAAGAAGGAGACAGGAGAGGAGAGTTCCATAATGATGCTGCACTGACACAGCTGGTTCAAGGAGAACAAGCTGCTAGGGTGAAGAGCATCAACCCTTGGGTCCCCAAGCTGACCCAGAAGCTCACCAAGGTCACCACTACAAAGAAAGTTAGAAACAAGGAGGTAGAACTTACTTCATATGTGTTTGACATTGTGTACCAGCAAGAGTTGGTCCCATCAGCCATGTTGGAGAAGGTGAAGCCTGTACTTGATACTAGCTACAAGCCCTACGTCAGTGATGGCAACCAGGAAGAGGACAAGGAGCCTGAGTTCTACCAAACTGATGAGGGACAGCTAGTGCTCAAAAAAATTGCTGCGTTTTACACTAAGGTGCCCATGCCCTGTGCTGTGCTGTGCCCAACGCCAATGAGTCAATCCCCACCGCTAAAAGCCCGCCCAGAAGCACATCCCCAACATCAAATGCATCATCCTGCTTAAGCTAATGTGTGAATCAGGTGATTAAAAGGCGGCTGCGGCCCTTGTTGGAGTGGATCCCAAGTACACCAGCAAGACCTTCAACAAGTTCATCAACACTGGTTAAGTCCTTGACGCAGAGAAATCCTTGTGTGTGTCAACCATGCTCACCAAGAAGCACAAATGGGCAATATGCCAGTGGATCACCTGGGACTGCCATCTTGAACTGGCAAATATACAGGCAATGGTCAAGTCCACTTTTGTGGTTGAGGCCTCAATTTCCTTTTACTACCATCTGCTCAAGGGAATGTAATTTTCCTGTAAAAAGCTTGGGGTATCCCCCTAAAATTGTAATAGCCCAGCCAACATTGACGTCTGGAAAAATACACAGAGGCGTACACTGCCCTCAAAGCCAAGGGGACAGTCAAATTCTACTACATTGACAAATTAGCATTTGCCTTGTCAATGCACAATGGATATGGGTAAGTCCCCAAAGGCTTAAATGATGGGATGGCTTGGTGTGCTGCAGTCTGTGCCACAGCCTATTTGATGGTGGCTCTCCTTGGTCCAAAGGGGGTCAAGCTGTACCAAATAATATTGGGATCTCACAATAGCTGGACCTTCCTATAATTTCTCCAATTGGTCCAGGAGCACCTGAGGCGCACAAGCCCAGACTTCACCAACAAAATTGTGCTGGACAATGTTGGTCTCCATAATGTGGCTGATATTCTTGAGGAATTCCCATTGATTGACACCAACAGCGCAGTGGGCCCCCAGCAATTGGCCGCGGCAAATTTGCTCCTTCTCTTCCTCCTAATCTATTTGCTCTTTCCTAAATTCCATTGAGGAAGTATTTGGGTGGCTCAAGAAATTTGTCAAGCAAAGAACCCCAACTGGGACTGAGGACCTCTTTGATTTGCTGCAGGCCAGGATCCACACCCTCCCAGCTGAGACTGTGGCCAAATTCTATGGCCATCCTGATTTGTTCATCCCTGTGTGCCTTATCAAACAGCCAATCAATTAAAGGCTTAGCTTGTCCAAATTATATATATTCTCTAATTTACTATTCAAGATTCATTAATTATCATTTTATATTTAGATGTTTCCACACCTGCAATCACATTCAGAAGATCCATCAATAGATGTAAATAATTTATTTATTTATAATTATTTTTATAATGGCATCAAAGGTTATCTCAAACTCTTGATACTTGATTACACAAATATATTTATAACTTTCTTATCAAATAAATATAAAAATGAAATTAAAAAAATAAATGTAAAATGTACAAAATAGAAGTATATTTTATTAACATATATTATTATGCTTTTTATGAAGACCTTCTCTGGGATTTATTTTGCAAATCTTGCTTTCCAAAATAAACATTAGAAAAATTAATTATAATAAAAATAATCTAAAGTGTAAAGATATTTATTGGTATAGAGAATATATTGGGAGCATCTATAGTGGGTTCAGCGGTATGTACCCACCCTGCAATGGAGGTGGCACATAACCTCCACCGCCACACTGTGAACAGTGGATACACTCTTATTAAAATATTTGTGGCGGCTGGTAAAAGGGAGTATTGTTAGGTGAGAATGCAGGAGCAAATTTTCTGGTTGGGCTGCAAACCCATATTTTCCTGCCAGGACCAGGGTGTCTTAGATTATGTGGTCAACCAAGTTGTACCTGGGGGGACCTTCTTCCCGTCCAGTGAGAGCTGGGCCTCCTCAACCCCAAGAAGGACCCTGTCTAGGTCCTTTACACTGGCGCTCATCCCAAAGAAGAAAAGATACCCAAGGCAAACAATGAGGTGAAGCCTTTGCCCAGCAAAGGCTTCAGTAAACTTTCACATTTTGTTGTATACTGCGCTTATTTTTTTCTTATGTTTAGTTTTGCCAAATGTAAGATCCATTACCAAGGGGAGCCCTGTCTTGTCTGCACTCCAGGCCAGCCCAAAGTCTTCCAGGAGGATCTTAGTTTTCTTGATGGCTGTTGCATCTGCAACAGCCAATTTTTCTACCGCACACCCAAAGTTGTCCAGAAGGTAAGATAGGGTGTGCTCCACCGGAAGCAGAAGCAAGCAGCCACATGGGCCTGGCCCATCTCTGGTATATTCTTGAATGGGAGTGTTGCCAGGACGTCCCAAACAAGCTCAATGAAGTTTACAAAGTAAACTCCACTAAGAACCACAAGTTCCAGGTGGACCAGTTGGGAATCCTTGTAGGCAGTAACTGCCCACTTGGATGCCCCCTTGGCATGTGTTAGCTCAGCCAATGCCTCCTGTGACATCAGAAAGGTACCATGGATCCTGTCTCTAAACTCCTGCAAGATAGGGGGACAGATACAGCTGCTTAGCCATGTGAGTGGCATAATTTGCATAAAAGGTGCAGGGGACAAAAGGGACCAGGACCCAGCAGAGTTCACCATCAACGTTTTCTAACAAAAAAAGGTAAGTATTTGGAATTTTTTATTAATTATGATGATTAGGTTACCTTCTACAGTCTCCTCCTTGCCTGCAGTCTCAACTGGCTTGGCCATTCCTGGTGCAAGAAGATGTGCAGGCATCTCAGTGTCATCCTTGTGGGCCCTCTTGGTTGGTTTAAGATGTTCATACATCTCAGGGCCATTAGTCCAGATGGACGGCACAGAATGAGTGTAGGAATTGAATTGTAAGCCATCCAAAACTGTCTTCTGGATGTTAAGAAGACACTTGATGGTCTTTTCAGGGGTGTTGGGTATTTTGGCCATAAGCGCCTTGGCCAACACCTTGTCAATTTTCTTGCCTTTGAGGACAGCAGACTTCACCTTTGCTTTGACCTTGCGGTCAATTTCTTTGATCTCTGAAATTGCAGAGTCAAGGTCTTTTAGAAGTTTCTCCAATTCTTTCATTGATTTTTTACTAACCTTTTCATATGTTCTTATAGCTTCTACCCCAATAAAATCTGTATCATTCTGATACTATTGCCTCTTTGTTTATTCCTGTATGTTTTCCCATTTGCTACACTATCCCATCTTTTTAAACATTGTTTATATGTTTTACGCTCATCTCAATATGTGTTGTTTGCTTTGTGTTGACATTGTTTCCTTAATCGCCATATTATTTTTGGCGCTTTGCACTGCCCCTTGTGATAATATTAACAAAAATCTGGTGATCAGCTAAATTTTAATTAGAAAATTTTAGGTTAACTGGGTTTAGATAAAGTTGTTACTGATCCAAATTCAAACCCTTAATGATAAACTTTAAGCCAATCAGGAGCCAAGTGATAAAGTGATTGTTGTGACATAAAGGGCCATTCAATAATTCTTTGATGCATGTTTGCTAATTAATATGATTGGCTGGATCTTTTGCCATTGTGTACCATTGCCTGTGGAGTTGTGGTGGACTAGTGCCCAATCAGCTCTGGTGCACTAGTCCACCAAAACTTGCCACAGTGGCAATGGCACACAATGGCAAAAGATTCAGCCCATCATATTAATTAGAGCACATGCATCAAAAAATTATTGAATGACCCTTTATGTCACAACAATCACTTTATCACTTGGCTCCTGATTGGCTTAAAGCCTATCATTAAGGTTTTGAATTTGGATCAGTAACAACTTTATCTAAACACAGTCAACCTATAATTTTGTAACTCAAATTTAGCTGATCACCAGATTTTTGTTAATATTATTACAAGGGGCAGTGCAAAGCGCCAAAAAAACTGTGTTCTACATCTAGATATGGCATAGTAAATATATTTTTTTATAGAAATAAGCTGAACATAAAGAATAAAACCAACTATAAACAAAGAGAACATGAACAATTGAAATCCAAAATAAAGATAATATAAATAGAAAATGTTTGGGGACAGGGGGTTTATTGGGGTGGGGAAGAGTGATGCCTAGCAGGCAGAGTAGCGCAGGAAGGAAGACGTAGAGGCAGTGCTGGCCTGGGGGGTCTGGGATTGGGTGAGGGTGGCGGAAGGTGGGGGTAGATGTAGGAGGATTGCGCGTGATGGCTGCCATATAACACTTGTTGTATTCCTTGTCTATCATTGGTTTGATGGGCTGGTAGGTGGCAGTGGCACAAGGTGGGAGGCGCTTATCCTTACGTGATTGGTTGCCCATGTTCACATGGAAGACAATTTGGACAAACAAGTCAGCCACCATTTGGTGACCAAAGAGAGAATCATGGTCAAGGACCCCAAGATAGAGGTTGTTGAAAGCCTGAGGGCGGTGCTCCTGGAGTGTATCTCCAATATTAAAGAACACAACATCAGCCAGATGGATGTCTGTGTGACTGGCGGGGTAGACTGAGGCCTGGTGCCCGCGTCCCTGGATGGCCTCGAAGACAGTGGAGCTACCCTCCATCTGGTGGCTCAAGAAACCCCAGTGCTTGGAATTTGAGCCATCCCAGGAGTCAAGTAATCCATTGAGGATGTGGCTGTACTTCTATCCATCAGTAAAATCTGGGTTTGTCTGATAGTAGACAAAACCCTTGGCTGAAACAGCCAGAAACACACCAATGAACATCCCCTTCTTGACCTTATACGCCCTTTTTGGGTGGCAGCTCTTCCTTGCTTGCAAAAATTGCCAAAAGCTATTGATAGCTTATAGTACACAATGGGCATGGCGTCATCAGTTAGACTAGTTGAGCATCAGACCAGGGTTGATTTGATGGTGGTGTCATATAGGGAATCCTCAGCGCCCTCCCATTGGTTGCCAGCAAAATAGGTAAGGACCTGTATTGAAGCCATCTTTCCATGCATCCAGAGCGGCACCATTTTTTTGAAACCAAGTTTATTCATCCAGAGCTGCGTCATGGGCTTGGAGATCATACGTTATGGTATGCAAGTTGTTTGCAGACCTGGGTCAAGTATAAGCTTGGGGTCCCGCTGCAGGAGGTCAAGCATAATTGGGTAGGCCTCAGATATTTGTGACTTGGGGGCCTTCTTGGGCTTCTTAGCCCTCCCAATCAGATTCCCCCTGTTCATTAAGTTGTTGACCTCCCGCATTATGGTGGCTTGGGTAAATTGCAATTGGGTTGCAATCTGTTCCCAGATCAGGCCACACAGGTTCAGTGCCCCAATTTCCTGGAGAATTTGGGTGGTGATGATTTGTTGCTTGGGGCGCTGGGCTGGGGGAGCTGAAGCCTGATTGGCTGTAGGGGGCAGGTTGGTCGGTGGCAGGAAGCTGTTCCGAATCAAGGTTGCCATCCCAATTGGTTGGTTAGCAGGACAGCTTGTGCAGGGGTGGGTGTGGGAGCAGGGGCAGAGCTAGACACTATGTGACTCTCAAACAAGTCAAAGCCATATGGGTCAGGGGTTGGGTACAGGTCAGCTTCCTTGTTACCTGCCTCAAAGGCTTGGGTGTAAACAGGTGCCTCCACGTTCTGAGCCTTGCCTCCATTGAAGCTGGCTTGGCTGCTGCTGGTGGTGCTGTCAAAAATGCTGTTGCTGTTGAAAACCATCTTAAAATAAACCCTAGGATAAAATCACTAAAAGTAGAAGTTTTAAAATTTTATGATTTATTTTTATTGGAATCTCGAGCCCATATTTGGAAGGTCCTCAACCCCATTTTGCATAAATCAGGAGCCAGGAAAATGAATAGACCACCCTTGTTCCTAAATTAGATAGCTGTTGATTGGCTGTTAAATTGGTAGTTGGCTATTTTAGGCTGCCCATACTACACATCTTGTGTGACTTTATTTTGTTTTGTGCTTGTGGAATCTTGCTTCTAGATTGCTCAAATTTTGTTTCATTTTAGTCCTCCTGTTGGTGCCTCATATGGATCCTGATGGGACTATAATATACTCTGGAATAGCATCCACCCATCTTGCTTGTTACGTTGGTTCATTTTGTTTGTGGTTTGAACTACACCTCTTGATGTTTGATATAATTTTGTACAATGGGCTAGTGGAATTTTGTTTCCTGTTTGACAGCTCAGTCTATTAAACAAAAATATTTGAATTGGTTGAAGCCTGGATCTGGCGCCACTTGGATTCCGTTCAAATCTGAAATCAGTTGGTTTAAATCTGAGGTATTTTTGGTTGTTGCCATAGCTTTTAAAACTATTGTACCCTGGTAATGATTGTTGATGGGCGTGCAACGCCCCACTGGCACCCATTTACAGATATTGGGCTTTGATCCATTAATGATGAGGGAGTGAGGCATTGCACTTCTGTTGGTGATGGCTTCTGGGGCAGCAGCAAGGTATTAAAGGATGCTTCCAGTTTATTTGATGGCAAGCAGGGGTGTTCCCAAAACTTTGGGAGGAAGAAGGTTTCACTGTAGGGGGATTCAGCAGTGTCTATGAACACTGCATAAATTGCTTCAAGCTCTTGGCTGGCCCAGGTAAAGAACCACATGGCAGCAGGCTAGCCAGGCACCCTGACGCTGCAGCAACCCACATGGGCTTGGGTGGGATGAGTTGAGTCTTTGGGGGGGGGGGGGCCGCCCCTAGGCTTGGGTCCCTGACAAATAAAGAGGCAGGGTTCTGTGGGGTTTAGCCAACTTATAGTGCCAGCGCCTGCTGAACCCCCTGCAAAGGGTTCTAACTGCTATTTCAGCATGTGTTGTAACAGTTCAGGCTGGAAAGGGTGACACTGATATTGTGGTGTCCCAGGCAGAGTTTGCTGTAGATGCTGGTGACAGCTAGTTGGTCTTGGCATACAGAGCAACCTTCTGAGATGTCCCCCTCTGGGATGGGAAGGAAGGTCTCTTGGTGAGGTGAAGCCATTCTTTTAAGATTCAATAGGTGTTTTTTTGGTGAGGTGTAACCATGCTGCCAGCACTTTGTCCTTCCTTGGGAGATATTTTTAAAGGTAGCTATAAGTTGAACCAACTTCTTCTTCCCCTGTTGCAACCAAACTATCTATAGTTCAGTATTGAGATCAGGGAACTCGTCAGTCCAGAAGGGACAGGTGGGGATCAAGGATGAGATAATAGCTAAGCTGTGAAGCGGTAGCCAATATAAAGTAAAGGTGGGCTTCTAATCCACTGGGGATGGTATTGTAGTGGGATCTGGGTACAGTGTGGATATTTTGTCTGAGTTTCAAATGACTAAAATTGGCCTGGCAATCAGTTTGGGGATGTTCCATGTCCTTCAACCTGGGTGGGGGAATGCCCCATGCTGTCAGATATGCTATGGGATGGGGCTTGGAGCGCTTTCTGGTTGTTGTGAGGTATGGTGGTGGGGGATGAGTTGACCTTGGTTGGGATGGTGGCAATGTATGGTTGATCAGGTCAAGCTTTTTTGTTTATGTAGCGTTCAGCTGTTGTTTGGCTCTACTTTCATGAAAAGTTGACCATTTTGTCATAGCCTTCAGCTTCAAGATGAGTTGATCCACCTGCTGTGCTTAAATGTTATGTACTGTTCGTACATTTAAGAAAAGAGGTGAACCCCTTGGATTTCTATTATCCATCCATGGCCATTTGTATTCAGCTGGATTTATGGCAATTGTGACAAGTGATGATGTACTGTATCAAAGGATTGGTGGTAACTTGGTCAGAGAGGGTATAAGAGTCAACCAAGCTGAACCTGGCTCTAATGAATGGTTTGGAGGGTTTAAATAAACGGGAGGTTGAGGATTTTTTGGCAGGTTTATTGGGGGTTCTGGGAGTGGTTTGGTTTGGTCAAGTAGGTTTTTTGGGGATGTTGACGTGTCAGCTTTCTTTGAGAAGCGGTCTATATGATAGGGTGGGGGTTGTGGTGGTGCAAGGAGGTTCAAGTAGGATATATAGAGGTATGCGATAGATTAGGGTTAATGTAGGGTGGTTTGATTTAATGTTTTTTTATGAAAAATAACAAAGAAGTTTGCGAAGATGTTTAATGGCAAGTTGAAGGGTTTAGGCAGTTGAGGCGTATTCAAAAGCGGACAAGTGCCAGGAAGCGTAATCTGCGATCAGGTCTCCGCAGTCGGCAAGGGTATAGTTGGAGGGTTTGGTGGGGTGAGTAGGGTTGGCGTGGATAGAGAGTTTGCTTCGTTGGGTTGATGATTTGAGGAGGTAGGTTTCCAAGAAATCAATCAGGGTGGCTTTAGTCAGGGTCTTGAGATACTTGATTGTGGCTTGATCTAAAAGGTTAGCGGTGGTGGTTTTTGTAGCTTACTTCTTTGAGCGAGGGGAAGGTAGGTTTGAACAAAGTTCCAATCCTGGGCAGGAGAGGGATGGATAACGACAGGCTTGTTCAGGAGTTTGGCAAGAGATGCCATTGTTGCATTCAGTTTGGACTCGGGAAGCTGTTTCATCTCGGCAACGAAGGCGTCTATGAAGGCTTCGATCCTTGACTCGAGATAGACTGGTGACTGGTCACTCTGGATGTACCCGCTCAAGCCATGCTCTTTATCGTCAAGGCGGAAGTCAGAGTGAAATCCAAGCGTTTCAATGTTGGTCAGCTGGTGATGGAAGCGGCTTCCGATAAGGGCACTGGTGGCATAGGCCAGGGCATACTTGTCGACATCCTTGGCTTCGTACATGGAAAGATGGAATCGAATCTCGGAATAACTCAGCAGATTCTTTTCAACGTACACGGCATTCCCCCTGTGCGAGAATCGGGGCTTGATTAAAGCACTGCCAGCTGGACTGTTCGATTCGAAAGTGGCCATCAAGGTATCTTTGATGCCGTAAAGGGTTTCCGAGGCAACAACACCCGATCCAACAATGTTGAAGTGCAAATTAATAAAGAATCCTTCAAAGAACTGCTTGAAGCACTCCAGAGTGACTTTGCTAGCCTCCTTAAGCTTCTGCTGGTAAGTTCTCGCGTATGGGTCCATCAAGTACCCGAGAGTTAAGAGTGGAATTGGCTCGCTAGGCTGGGGATCTCTGCTACCCATGCTTTGTAAGAATGCTTTCTTGGCTGAATCGAGGGTATCGGCAGTGATGTTAAACATTTTCAAGCTCGTGGCAAAGGTGGCAATGTTTTTGGAGATAGCTTCTTGCTTGTCTCTCAGCTCAATTGCAATGGAGTTGCCAGTGATGCTGTGGACAAAGAACAGGCTTGATGACACTTTGTTGTTGCGGGGGATCAGGGTTTGCATCATCTCCCTCAGCAGGTCGATGCAGGCAAGTTGCTTCAAGGATGAGTTGAATTTGAATTCGAGCTTGACTGAGGGGTCAACAATGGTTGCATCCTTTGCTAACAGGATGTACCCAATCGAATCATTTGCTAAAAGCTTGATTTGAAGTTCCTGGTGCTTCTCGCTGGGGATGGGAAATGGCTCGTAAAGGGGAGACGTGGGCAGCTTAATTCCAAAGTCCTTTGCGGTGACCGAAGCAAGCTTTGCGATCAAGGAGGTGTTGATTTTGGATGAGGCGTACTTTAGTCCAAACCAAGGTTCAGTCTCAGACGGCCCATCAAAGCTTCTGGTCTCATACAGGATAAAGTTGGAAGCATTGAACTGGCGGAAGGCGTGGTTGAGCAGTTGCTGGTCAAACGCTGGTACCTCTCCAAAGTAACCAAGAACAGTCTGGAGGCTGGCACCCTGCTGAAGGTGGGCGCCAAGTTCAGTGACTAAAGGGATTGGCTGGACATTGTTTAAGGTTGCGTAGTATCGTTGATACTTTTCCTGGGCGATTCCTTGTGTCTTGATGGCATTGAGATATGCAAAGAGGATGTAGAGGATTTTGGACTTGTTTTCCTCTGTTGCCTTGGTGCGGAAGTTGAAGTTGAACAAGGAAAACCCACGCTGGTTCTCAGAAAGTTGGCCTGACCACCGAATAAACAGTCCATTGGCTACGAATACCTCACTGAGGGATGTATTCCCGTTGGTTCTTAGTAGATGTTCAAAGAAGCCAAGGGTTTTCTGGTACTTGGGGAAGTCCATTGGCTCCAAGGTGAATTGAACGTTGATCTCTTCTATGTCTTTCTGGACATGCACCAGGACATTGGTGGCTAAGTTGCTGGAAGAGTAGGGTGAACCTGCGTTTGTTGGCATCAGCTGCTTGTTGGGGATGGATGAAAACTTGGGGATGACCATCTTCTTGAGGGCTTCGATGCCGTCCCTTCCTCTGACAACAAGGCTCATCAAGTTTGAGGAGTAGTGCTTGTTATAATGGGCTTTGACTGCTTCATGAATGTCGATGCCTTGCTTTGTGGGATCACTAAATAAAGTCTCGTAGCTTCCAATTGGAAACCTTGTGGCTGGGTGGGGAGAGTTCAAGGCAGCCAGAGTTGCCTGGTTAAAGGGGGTGAAGGGCCAGCTATTGTTACTTCTGTAGATGTAGTTGATGGCATTGATTTCCGGGACGACTTGAGACTCAAGGAATGTGGGGTTTATGAAGAAACTGGAGAACTTGTCAAGGCCGTCATCCAAGCCCTGGTTGTCTACGGTAAAGCTTAACTGCGTGTAATCGCGGCTAGTCATGCCGCTGTGACGCCCTCCGTTGGTCTCCAAAAAGTCCTGGAAATCGCTTGAAGAAGGGTACTTGTCACTTCCTCGCATGATCAGACGTTGGCACAGGTGAGCTAAGCCAGGGAGATTCTTTGGATCATCGTTTGCCCCCGATCCCACCGTTAAGCTGACTTCATCTTCACTTGCGCGAGGATCGGATATGATCAGGACCCGCATCTGGTTGTTCAGCTGGAGCCCAAGGTACTCGCGATAATCCACGCGGCTCTTCTGGACGGCATCGTCCAGCTGGCGGTACGGGATTCCGTCGAGTTCGCGGTCAGTAAACCTGTCGCCGAGCACGGCAAATAGAGGAAACAGCACTTGTCCAAAAATCATAATCTTTCCAAACCAACCTCCACCCTTTTATACCGCATGCCATCCGAAGAAGGTATTTCCCATACCAGTACCTTAAATAAAAATAGATCTTCTGTAAACAAATCATCTCATACTTCAAGCATCTGCTTATAATTTCCAATCTAAAATCATTCACCTGCCGCCCCTGCTTTTTCCTGCATAAATGAATCTACCATGCCGCTAAAAATAGTCCATCAAATCAAGTAACCATTGCGTTACTTCTTGGGAGTTACCCCAATATCCCTGAGAGAGCTATTCTACGCTCAACTGCTAACATCTTCTGATGGAGCTATTAATAGACCTCATATTAGTCATGATTAAAACTTACTCACATCCTAAATATCCGAGCATTGTTTAGCTGAAGCCACCCCTCTGCTACCAAATCAAGGCCAGGAAGAACCCCCAAGTCTACAATCACCCCGCCCAGCTGAACGGGTGAAAACTCCCAACCCTCATGACCACTCCAACACTTGACACCTCCCCAATCCGATTTCACTTTGCCCATCTAAAATCGCCACCAATTATCCAACAGCACCTAAAGATATCAATACGGAACCCGACGTTTTAAATCTGAAATAAAATTTTATTAAAGAATATGAAGGGAGGGGCTCGAATGGAAAACTGAGGGCTGTTCCGAAAGTTTTTATAATAAATTTCGGATCCCCAGGCAAAGGGAACCCAAAAACGCCACTGCTGGGATGGGTTGATTATGGCAAATGCCGTAATCATAGTGTTTTCGATCCGCCCTATAAAGAAGGTTGGCAGCCCAGTTTCTAGAAACATCTTTTATGGAAGATTTTCCTGCTGCTTCAAAGAGCGATTTGGAATTAGATTGGCTACAGAATATTGGTACCCATTTCAATCCCGCCCACCAGATTCCTGGCAAATGGCTTTTAATAAAAATACGACATATTAAACTTATTTGAAAACCCCCAGAATTAATATACAGAATATGGTGTCGTTTTGTTGGAAGTGGCGTTGTCAGAGATCGTGTGATCGGAACTGAAGCGGGTACCGAAATTTTCAATATATCTAGTTTAAAGTGGGTAAAATTGGTTCTATGCTAGCCTATAAGGTATGAAACACACACGGGAAGCTGAATACCTTATTGAGTGTCTTTGGATTGGTAGATGGGACAACATCTAGTATGCCATAGGTTTGTGGGCCAATTGCGGGGCACTACGTCGGTTCAACCATGTTGTCTGCAGTGGCAACCAAGGTTTGGGAGCGCAAGTACATGGCTTTAACGTAGGAGAAGCGAATAATCAGACGAACAGTGTATATAAAAGCTTGGAACTGATCGATGCTGCTGAGTTACTTTGGGGATTTATTGATATCTCTATCGGAGTATTGCATTTCCTGGGGTGGAATCAATGTATCGTGGGTGGTTTGTTGGGGTTGTGGTTAACCTGGCTTGTTTCAAAAGTGCAAAAAAATCAAAAGTTCGTTCCCTCGGTGGTTCTGGCTATATCGTGCGATGCAGCTTTGATTTGTGCTTTGGTCCTTGGGTAAATATAGCTATTAGTAGTTTTGGATTTTAATAAAGGGAGAATGTTTTTATAGAAGAAGCGTAAGTTTAAGATTTATTCAATTGAAATGGGCAGTATTCGATGAGCAATTTAGTCGTTCTGTGAGGAGAGAAGTGGAGCTCGTTCGGCATCGGCTTGAAGCACTCTATAGGTGGATAGGGATAGAGCAATGGTGAGCAGTTGGAGCAGAAGTGCTGCTGCGACCCAACCAAGGGCGATATCCATCTCACTCTCCACCGACTCCTTCAGTTGCCAGAAGCAAGGGGTCGTGTATCCAAAGTAGTCGCTAGTAGAGCATGTCACGCTACCGTTATCGGGGAAGGCATGGTCATTGATATCACGGAGCCCACAGCATTTAAACTGGCTATTAGCTTGTAAAGCGTAGATGTTACCTCTTCCTCGATGTTGCGGATCAGATACACTCGATGCTTGTAAGCATCCAGCCAAAACGTGTTGACGTAGTGGTCGACGGTAAACCGCCCATAGGCCAGAAGAGCCAAGATGACACCGTTGGCCAGAATAGATACTGCAATCATCGAAGAGTTCTAAACATCAGCACTACAGAGGCAAGTCTGCTTACCACATAGAGCTGCTTCGGGCTTTCGACGACGGTAGCGACAAGGCCGTGGAGCGAAATAATGATAATGTACAGACCTGCTAGCGAAACCACCATCGGGAGGTAGAAGGAGTACCGAGATATACTTCCCGAAGAAGCGTCAAAGATTGCCAACCATATAAATGCCAAGCCAATGACCTATCCAGTTAACCCAACACCGAGCGTCACTTACCGTATTGATCATCGTCAGCACCGCGAGCCCACCTTTCTTGTAACTAATGTCCAACATCCTTGCTATAATCCGTGCTCGTTCTTCAATC
Source organism: Entomophthora muscae (assembly GCA_014839935.2). NCBI lineage: Eukaryota > Fungi > Entomophthoromycota > Entomophthoromycetes > Entomophthorales > Entomophthoraceae > Entomophthora > Entomophthora muscae. Next base: position 530,400 of record QTSX02002865.1, on the reverse strand, counting down.
TACCAAGTCAGTAATGTTTATTGCCACCGACTGTACTGAGGAATTTAACATCACTCCGCCCTCGACTGACCTACTGCTTTTATTGCTGTATAGGCTTATGTTATTGGATAGCGTCCCCTATGAACATTCATCAAGCTACACACAAGCCGTGATGGTATTAGTTCGACTTTGAAAATAGAAATCGGTTTGGCTCTACTGGTGTAAGCTCATATCAATGGACAACTAAAATCATGTAGAGCCCTAAATACTGATAGTTATAACATCTATGACATCATCTCACTCGGCTTGGCTCCATTCCAGTATTCTCAACTAAATCTTGGCGTGACTAGGTATAATCGATTAGAATCTATCTCTCTCCCTTTAATTGGAGGTGCCAGCATTGCACTCGAACTCAAATCCTTTCACTTCTGGACATGACTATGTGTATAAAAGAAGATTGGTTTAGAATTTATATACCCCCTGCTTTTTCAGAGATCCATCATCAGCCACGCCTTCCAAGAAGCTTTAGCCGCCCGGTCTAAAATCCAAATATGATTACTCTTGGAAACTTTGCATCTAAAAACTCATTCCTTCAAAGGCGTGGCGTGGGTTTAAGCGGAGTCACCACTGCTTATGGATGGCGTAGCAGCTGCATCCCACTTGAAAAATTTATTCCGTTTATGCCAACCCCAGCCTCCATAGTTAATCCCGATAGAAGCTCATGTTATTAAACAGTTTAAGCCCAGACAAAACTAGCATCCCTTCTTGAACTCGAAACGGAAGCTCAGTTATTTATGGACATGTAAGTAAAGTAACCCAGCTGCTGTCAAGTTCATAGCAGATTGGCCATGAGTTTCTCGGTACTGCCTCTAGCTAACCAGCAGCAAACAGAAGTTTCCCGATTTAGCCACCCTTTTAAAAACCCACTACTCACCAATGCAGCCCAGGTTAAGCTTGGGTATATTGGTCAATGATATGAAGGTAACCCACTCTAACCATGCGATGTTTCACTAGGAAGATCTGTCGCCTGATCTAGTTTAAGATGTAAAGTAATCCTACCACATTCTAGAAGCTACTTAGATCATCAGTTTAAAAATAAATTTCGCTTCTTGAAAGCTGAAATTGTAGAATTTGATTGGATTAGAAGAGTAAGATGATATTCGCATCAACCAAGCATTCAGGTAAGCTAAACTAACCACTAATCATTTCAATATATTCGAATAAGTGGTATGCCATCACAGTTAGACTTCGTAAAAACCCTCAATCTTCACTGTCTTCAGCCAAATTCAAAGTCATTACGAAGCAAGGTATAATCTGATTGGCTAATCTAAAATATTTTCAGATTAGGCCAGACTTATGCAAACAAGTAAGGCAAGGGCTTAACCCGCTATTGAAAACAACTATCTCTTGACCCTTTGTTTACCTTATGCTATCATGTGTAGACACCTCTCTCACTACTTCTTTGCACACTCATTATGCTTCATAAGCGTCATCTATTAACCTTCGAAATTATCCTTTTCTCAACGCTATTCCTTTGTTTTATGGAGCCTTCTGTCTAACAACTTGTTGAGTCCATCTCTGCAACTCTATTGTTGGTACCCATGTGAGAGCCCAGTTTACTCTTCTCCCCAAGTGCTTTATTGCTTTTCTCCCATGCTGGTACATTGCTCTTTTATATTTATTGGATCTACCAATATTGCAATTCAAGCTCTTCATCCCCATTTTTTCATCAACTCATGATCTATATGCGGAAAAAACAACACCATAAAAAAAGCCCAAATAAAAAAGTCTCGAAACGACAAAAACAGGCGCCCAGAAAAATATAAAAAATCATAAGCTTAAAAAAATGATTAACTGAGCTAAAAAACAGTAAATGAAGGGAAAACAGCTAAAATAAAAATAATTATATCAGATATTAATATGTAAAAACCATAAAAAGAAAAATATGTTTATTCAAAAAATAAAAAGTTGTGAACACATGTAAGTTATATAAAAAAGATCGGAAAACATTCAAGTTTATTTTCACTAAAAAAATATGAACGGGTTACATTATGTATACTTCTAAATGTGTGTCTAAAATATGATAAAATTAGACCTCCTTTCTAAAATAGGCTATCCATTAAAATAAAACAGCTAATTTTTAAGTCTCTTCATTATATAATCAATCAGTATTCATATATCTCTTGTTTTATCAACTCGAGTCTGCTATATAATTTAGTTTTTTATGTAAAAGATAACGCTATATAAAGCATAGGCAATTGTTGTTAAAGTTAATTTTAAAAGGAATAGAATAAAAAATATAAAAATGGTAGGAAAGTACATAACGAAGAGATATACTAGATAACACTGTAGGGATTGGTCGACTCCTAGAACGCAAATGCGTTATCCAACCTAGAGAGCAGAACCGGGCGATCCAAGATGATAGATAGATTTTTCTTCTTTCTATCATCAGAGAATCGAACCCGAGTACACAACCCGCATGCCCTTTAAACTACGGGTCACCCACTTTTTTTTAGGGGAACACAGGTTTATTAGGGTTCAGAGATGGCGTTTAAAAGGAAACGCGGCTGTGGGGGGGAGGGAAGTGTGGGATACCAGAGGAAGGGGTAGCTGTCTGCAGGCTCTCTGTGTGCCTGTCTTTCCATTGAATGACTCCCTCTACTATGAGGTGGGATGAGTCAACAATGGTATCCATAAGTTTCCTGTTCCCAGGAATTGTGTGGCCAAATTTGTCTGTACGGATCATAGTATTGTCCATTAGGGAGATAATTTCTCCTTCATGAGTGACACCAGGTTAGGTCCATTGTCAAAGATTACATCTATACGGGTAGTGTGGATGGTCCACAGTGCAAGATGATAAGCAACTGCTCGAACTACTGGGGGTTCCCGCTTGAGACTCCTCATGAAGAAGATGTCAAACTTTGATTGAAAATGGACAGAGAGGTTCAGCATGTGGGCAACTTCTGTCCAGAACTGCGACACAACTATACAACCAAAGAATTTATGCTCCAGATTAGCATCTTTGAATGGTCAAAGCCCACACTGGCAAATTGGGTGATCCACTGGGAATGTTGACTCCCTCCAGAAGGCCTCGTTGAACAGTCTCCAAGTCAGAGTCTGTGCACCTGTTGTCACCATTGGTACCCGCGTCAGAGTAGCCATTTCTTTGGGGGTGATTGTGATCAATCTGCCAGCTTCTATCCACTTGCAAACCATCTTGGGGTATTCTGGCTTGGGCTTTGGGTCTTGGACAACCTTCTTTCCACACTTGGACACCACTGTCTTCCGGCGGGTGACAATGCTCTTCATATCTAGATTGTAATTGATCTGTCTGTTTCTGTCTGCCAGATGCAAGCCCTTGAGGTCCCAGTTCTGTGGACCAGCAGGATCAGGATTCTTAGAGATTTCCCATTATTGACTCGCATTATTGCCAAGCAGCGGCACCAATACTCTGGAGTGTTGTTGGGGGGTGTGAATCTCTTTCTCTTCAAGAACCATTGTCTTAGTCCAAATGTTGAAGGATTGGGTATCTGGATAGCCCACACCCAGTTTACTACTCTGCCTGCTGCTGGTGAATCAGCATGGGCAGCCAGTAGTTCCCTCAGTCCTTTCTCCCACATCCTTTGGCAATGCTGGACATGATCTATCAGACCCAGTCCTCCTGCTGACATGGGGAGAGAGACCACTGACATTTTTATAGGAGACATATTGGGAGTACCCCACAAGAAGTTGTGGGTCATGGCTGACACCTTATTCTCAAAGGCTTTGGAGAAGGGTACAATGTGTGCTACATACCACATCTTGGAGAACACAAAGATGTTCAGGGTGGTAACCCATCCAATTACATTGAACCGGAAATGGCGCCACCCGTTGATCTTGTTAGCAATAGCCTTAAAGAGAATCTGTTCATTGGTTGACAGATCAATATCCATAGAGTTGAACCATACTCCCAAGTGTCTAAAGGCTTTACAGGCTGGGATAGGCGTGAGGCTATGCGGTGGTGCAAAGTTTGGCACACCTATTTTAACCAATGTTGTATTCTCAATGTTAACCTTTGTGTTGGATGCCCTCTGGTAGAGCTCCAGAAGGGTTGTCAGCTTTTGTGAGTCCTCCTTTGTGGTCAGGCCAACAATAGTGTCATCTGCAAAGGCAGCCATACAGAGTGCCTTCTGACTAGGATGAATGAAGCCTCTCAGCCTAGCGTTTCAAGCTTCCAAGAACAAGTTTGCTGCAAAATTGAACAGGATAGAAGACAGAGGATTCCCTTGTCTCAATCCCTGAAAAATTTCAACGTTCTTAGTTAGGTCACCATTGACAATAATGCGCACCCAAAGGTTCAGGTACAGCATCTTTATCCAACAGATCCATTCCTCCAGCAGGTTTACAGCCCACATACTTGCATAGAGATATGACCATGATACACAATCATACGCCTTCTCCATGTCCAGAAATAGCAGGTAGCCCTTATTTGATTTAACCCTATTCTGGAGGGTATTTTGAACCATGTGAATATTATCCCAGATGGAGCAGCCTCAAACAAAGCCAGACTGCATTGGGTGTAGGATCACATCTGCAATCTTCATGATTCTGTTAGACAGAATACAGGTCAGCAGTTTGTAATCTGCGTTAGACAAAGAAATTGGTCTCCAGTTCTTAACATTGCTCCTATGACCCTTGTTCTTGAAGAGGAGGCAAATCAACACCTCATTCCCCTCAGGAAATTGGGTGGCTGAGGAAAGGACATAGTTGAAGAGTCTAGTCAGATGGGGTGCTATCAGATTTCTAATAGGCCTATACACATCTGCTGAAATACAGTCTGGACCTGGTGTCTTGCCATTTGGGGACTCTTTAATGGCTGCAAGAGTCTCCTCCAGTGTGATGTCTGCTGTCAGAGGTCCACACATTGCTGGGGGACATTGTGTGAGCTCTGGACCAGCCTCTGTCATTAGTGAAGAGAGGGAATCTTTATCCACATATGCATGAGCATACAGACTGGAGTAGAACTCCTGTATCTTCTGCTTAATCACAGATTTGTCTTTAGATTTCAGACCACACCCTGTATCAATCTCAGTGAAAGGAGATCCTCTCTAACGTTGAGCAAGGCTACATAGTCTGTCCTTTGTAGATTTACCAAAGCTACATTGGAATTTATATGTTGTGTTGGTTTGACAGCGCTTCTCAATGGTCATCTGTAGCTTTTTGATCTGGCAATGGAGAGTGTTGAACTTCAGAATGTCCATCTTGGTCACTTCCTTATATTCTTTCTCCAAAGCATGCAGTGTTGTGAGCTCATTGTTCCGCTGCCTCCTCTGAAAGGAGATGGTGGATGATCAAATCTCCCTTTTGATGCCCAACCATGTGTCACTGGGTGACTGCACTGGGCCCATCTGGGGGGAGGTTGTTGCCAGGATGGCTCTCTCAATCATCTACTTCCACTTGTGGTTACAAAATGTGGACAGTCATATGACCCACTGTTGCGTAGCACATCAGGTGACATCAGAGTCCCAATCAATATACACAATATGGTGGTCCAAGATATGAGCTACCTGAACCTGGGATCCAGTAAATTCTTCTGAGATATCACCAGAGATTAAGATATGGTCCAGTCTGGCTCCTGACACCTGAAACCCGTCCACATAACCCCACCTTGTCAGCTGGGTGAGGTCCAGGTCCTTGTTGGTAATAGTCTCAACTACCCCTTGCGCTTCCAGAAACCCCTCCATCAGGTGCGCAGAGGGATGATGCCGCTGACAACATGGGTAAGTATCTCTTTGGTTATTGGTGTATGTGTTGAAATCCCCACCATAAAGAGTACGGTCAGGGAGGTCAAGTGACAACAGGATCTGCCACCCTTCCCTACTTCCCTGGGTTCCACCAGGTTCCAGGTATACACCAACAATTGCTGTGCTATGTCTTATCATTCCTAACATCTCTGACTTTTGCCACTAGAATTTGGCCGTGTAGGTGCATAGCCACAAAGCTGATATCAATGTTGGCTCTCAGGGCCACAATTGCCACATGATCCGTCCAGAGGCTGTTCAAATTACTTTCTCTTGACCATGCATGTGCTGCTGGGTCTGGTGAGAAGTCTGATTTGGTTGCAAGTTGTTGAGCCTGGATCTCTGTCATGATCACCAGATCAATATTATTATTTGTTTTTATATAGTGTAGTTTCTCCCGCTTCAATTTCAACGTTGCGATCCCCCTCACGTTGATAGTTGCAATCCTCATAACTGGTCACCCAACCCACGGGTATGAGGCGCTGCATCAGAAGGGGGGTTTTGTTGGTTGGGGAGGTTGGGGGATGAATCAGCCATGGTGGAGGACGCTGGGTTCCACTTGCTCTTAGCAAGGAAGGGTCCTGGAGCCTTTTTAGCTGAGGCCTGAGCTTCAGCCAATTTTGCAGGACTAAAGTCCTGTTCCATGTCATCTACATCCATGGGAACAGCATGAGAGGTTTTCTTGGTGGGCTTGCTGGTTGGTTTAGGGTTCACAGTGGGATTGCTAGTCAGCTTAGATTTCAAAGTGGGCTTGGGTTCACTAGAGGGGTTGGGTCTAACAGTCTTGCTCTTCTTGGGTTTATGGTTTCATTTAGCCTCCACTTCCTTCTTCCACTCATCATGTGGTTTCTGGGTAGGGGAGTCCTGCTGGGGGAGCTCAACCTCAGACAGGGTTGTGGGATCACAAAAGGGCACTGTGACCTCATTGTCAAATCTTGACGCCATCACGGCCCAAGCTTTAGAGTGTCTCTGAGCCAGTGCAGCTCTAGTGGCCAGAAGTCCACGGGGATGAGAAAAACTAGAGGTTATCCACACCACCAGGTTTGGGTAAAGAAACGTACAATTCTTGATCCTAGTTACATCATCATCTGGATCATAGATGATGTCCCGGTAGTAAGCATTCTGTCTGTGATGACAGTGGCTGAGTGTATGGCCTAATTTGTAACAGAACCAGCATACTTGTCTCTCTTCTTCCATTTCACCTGCAATTACCTTGGGATTCCCAGGAATACAGATGAAGTGTGGAATGGAGATCTTCTTTTCCTGAACCATGGGAGAGGGGTCCAGAAGAGCATGGATTGTAGTAGGCACAAAGTTAGATGGCAGTATATATGCACATTCAGTGTGCCATGCCACTATGTCCCCATAATAGCAAAGACCAGTTTTGATAGTGTCTTGCACCCACGCGCTATCTTCACACTCAGTTGGTACATCAGTGAAAGATATCCACTTGGTACGCTTGTTGATGAAAGAGGTCTGCTCCATTTGGATGTGTCCACCTTTGTAACTAATGCCCTTTTTTCTGCTTTGTCTCTAGACTCTGCATCAGGAAGCCCTACATCCAAGTAGTTCTGCTTGATAGCATAGTGAAAGCAAAGCTGATTATTTGGGAACTCACTCTCAAAGAACGTCTTTATGGCCTGCATATACCCTTTATGGTCACTCTTGGGCAGTTCATGTAATGATAGGCAAATTGAATTGTTTATTACTGACTTGGGTGCCATACAATCCATAGCAGGGCCATTCAGTTTTTCATGAAGTATTTTTCAAAGGGCATGTCACCCTTTCATGCACCTTTGTTGCTGCACAAGGAGCTATAAGTGAACCCTTCCTGCTGAGCCTGACTCTTATGCTTGGGAGGACTAGCATGGGCCAGAGGTACTTTCTGGCCAATCCAGAAGATTGTCTCTTCTGTGGTGTACCCCACCTTTACCCATTTGAGAAGTTCAATAGGATCAAGTTTTTGGCAATGGAGCTTGTATGCTTGTGCCAGTTCAACCCTCATATCAGTCCAGGCCTTGACCATGGGCCAGTCTATGTCTTTGTCCAGCCAGTCAGAAGCCTCATCAGGAGCAAAACCTTCCAGAATAAACATAGCCACCTCCTGAAAGCTCCAGCCTCTTGTTGTGCACCAGTTCTGAAGATCAATAGGGCTCCACTTCTCATTGTTGAAGATGAGAGCTGCCTTAGCATTCACCTCATTGTCAATCCATTCAGCCGCTTCACCAGCTGTCATGCCAGCTGAGAGGAACTCAAATGCCAGATCCGGGGAGGCAGAGGCTTGCATCCACTCTTTAACCAAATTTACCTTGAATCCCTCCGCTTTCCATTCTCTGGCCAACTTGGGGTTAACCTGATCCGTTCTGAGTTGGTTGGCCTCAGCTGGCATGAACCCTGTTTTGGACCAGGTCACAGCTGCTTCCATATTGAATTCATGTACAAACCACTCCACAGCCTTCAGAAAGCCAAAGCCTGCAGCCTTCCATTTAAGCCAGTGGTCAAGGGGGAACTTTCCCATGTTCAGATGTGCTGTCTTACTGTGGAGAGATGCATCCACTCCAGACTGTGCCCATGCCATGGCCTCGTCAACTGAGACCTGCTGGCTTTCCCAGTACTGCATCACAGTGGCCAGGTATCCTGAATCTTTCCATTTGTAAGCATTATTGTATGGAATATTTGTAAAAGGCCCCCACTCCAAGTATATCTTAGGTGTCCAGCCCGCGTTAACCAGATGGGCTGCTTGGGTGCAGTCCAGGCCCTGGTAGCCCATGCTTGTGCTTCAAGGGGGGTGAAATTGGTCTTATCCCAGGGACTGCAGTCCACTGGGTTCCACCCAAACTTAGACCACTCCCTTGCGTTGTCCAGGGTGATATTGGCTTTTGCCCATGCCCAGGCTGTTGCATCGGGGAACACCTCAAAGTATTCCTTGGCCTCAGAGGGGGAGAGTCCCAGCTCCAAGATTGCCGCAGCATTTTCTCCAGGCAGGCCTGACTTAATAAATTTGACAGTTTCAGAAGCAGGGTACCTGTTTGCTATCCAAGGTTCAGCCTGCGCAAATGGTACATGGAATCTAGCAATATAGGTAATGGGATCAAGGGGCAGTCCTGTGCTGATACATGTCAACGCCTCATCTCTTGGTACTTGGTGCTTACAAAACACGGCAGCTGCATTAATTTCAATATCTGCATGACACCACTTAGTAGCTGCATCCACAGTGAACTGATGGAGAAGCCACTGCTTGGCTTGCTCTAACGTCAAGCCTAAGCTGCATCATTTCATTATATCTTGGAGACGTACACCATTGTCTTCCCAGCTCTGGGCTGTGGATCCATCAATATTATAAGTCTCAAGTAATTCTTTGAACAGTCACTGGCAACTCAGGACTTCAATTTTTTGCTTGGGCAATAAGGATGATTGGAGAGCGTCAAAATCTTTATCAGAGACCTTATCAATCCAATCAGGATTGTCCAATTCCTCCCCTGGACCACTCCCTGCTTCCAAAGCCCCTTTTTAAGAGAATTTGGAATCACCACACCAGGTATTTCTGCTGCAATCCTGGCCCAGGATGCCGCCCGCATTCCACTGTTCATCCCAGTTGTTGGGAACTCCCCCATGGGCGTTGTTGCTGCTCTCAGTACTGGTGCAGCCCCGGCTCTTGCTCTCATCTTCTTTCTGCCCCCAGTGTCCTCACGTACCATGCGTATAATCAAAGATGAATGAAACTTGGTTTAATGTTAGTTCGATCAAGTGCACTTTCAAATTCAAAATTAAATTTAAAAGTGTGGCTTAGTGGAGAGAGTTTTTTAACTACGGGTCACCCACATTGTATTACAACCCAAAAATAAATTTAATTTATGTCTGAAGCAAGCAATTTAAAGTTCAAATACAAATTTAATAAAATAATTTAGATTTCAAAGAAAATGTTAATTTTAAATCTTTAAAGAAACTATGACTTGATTAATTTATATATCCCTGTCTTTATTATCATCTCAATGGGTTCAATGAATAAAAAACAATTTGAATTAATTTTTCCATTGATCTTAAATTTAAATCTTTAAAACCAAACCTTAGTTAATTTATATATGTCTGCCTTTATTATCTCCCCAAGTGGGATCTATCTATAACAAATCAAAATCAAATTGATTCTCCATTACAATTAAATTTTAAGTTGATAGCTAAGCCAAAAGCTTGATTTGGCTCATCCTTACATACAATCCCTTTTAAACACCTTTGAAAGCATGTAGGTTGAATTTTATGGAATGTGAATAAATTAATAAAAGGAGACTATACACAACTCAAGCTTTAAAAAAGTTTATTTAATTTCCTGATTTTTAAAGTTTTTAGCTATTCTCATGAAACCATATCAAAGTGCTTTATCTGTGTAGATTACCCAACTGTTGTAACTGTGCTTTTTTAGCAGAGTTACACAAGGAAAAATATTTAGAAGATAGATAATAATCTTTTTTGGGAGATAGTGATTATATAGTTCATGTGAATCAATGGATAACAGGAATATGATTGGTGATCACACAGTTGGATGAAAGAAGGGGGTGGCTTGATCCTGATAATGAGTCAAGCACCAAAACAAGGTATCCACTGTAGAGGATCATCATCTGTTCATGTTGTTGGATTTTGTAATTTGAGTTGACTTTCTAGTCTGGCTTTGAGTGACCAGATAATTGGATTGTAGGTCACAAACCCGCTTGGTTGGAATCTTGCTGGCAGGTTGAGCCTGTGGTTTTGACACAACTCCATAATGTGTGGATTAGAATTAAAAGAGAAGCAACAGATTGTTTAAGATTTTTTCAAGATTAGATAGTTAACCTCTTTGCTGGGAAGTATATTGACCAAAGAAATGAGAGCTAGGTCAAATTTTAGAGAACCATTAAAGTTAGATAGGTAAATGTTGGGGCAGGAAGATATTTGGTCAATTTTTTTCTATCAACAGATTATCAGTCAAATTAGATCCAGCTATTTTTTCTTCATATGCAAAATATTTAAATGTGAAACAAAAAAATTAGATATTCTCTGTTTAATAATAAAGACTATTATTTAAACATAATGCTAAAACAGCAGGCTCAACCTGCCAGCAAGGTTCTGAGTAAGCAGGTTTGTGGCCCGCAATCCAATTATCCAGTCACTCAAAGCCAAACTAGGAAGTCAACTCAAATTTCCAAATCCAACAACATGAACAGATGATGATCCCTCACAGTAGATACCTTTTTTTGGCGCTTGACTCATTACCAGGATCAGGCCACTCCCTTCACCATCTCACTGTGTGATCAACACAATCATGTTCCTGTTATCCATGATTCACATCAACTATATAATCATTATCTCTCAATAAAGAATATTATCTAGTTTCCAAATATTTTCCACCTTGTAACTCTTTTAAAATAGCACAGTTACAACATTGGTAGCAGAAGTAGGTTCTCCATCCCTCCCCTTCCCTTCAAAATTCTGCCTGTTTTCTTAACTTGCTGTGGTCAACAAATATACAAAAGAATCATGTTTGGACTCCCTGTAGACTGGAAACCCTACACGCTGGTTACCAAAATACCAGAGGGGTTTTTGCTACACCAGAACATGATAATGTTGGTCCCTGCCTTCAACGCCTTATCAGCTCAAGGGTTCTTCCAAAAATCTGCCGCTACACCTCAAACAACAAACAAAAGCATCATGCCAGCCCACGTAGCCCAGAGACTTTGAAGTACCACCTTGGAGTCTTTTTCTGGAGCCAACAACAACACACCACAGCATGGATTAAACCTGCCCAGATGTTACAAAAGTAACATTTTTTGATACCCCAGGCAGGAATTGAACCCGCTCCTAGCCGCCAGGCGGGGCTAGTGGGCAGGGGAGATTTCCTGCCCTGGCAGTAGCTGCAGGGCCTATTATGGGCCCCAAAAGCTACGCCTAAGCCTTGGTGGGTTTGGCTGGGCCTGGGAAGGCTATTTTTAGCTGCCCAGTAAGCCCAGTTTAAGCCCACCCTCCATTAAGTAATTTGGGGTCCCCAATTGGAGACCCCTTTTTTAATCAAGTTTCTTGGTCTCAGGAAAGCCTGTCAAGACAGCCCAAACAAGGTGATCAAATTGGAAAACCCCCATAACCCCAGAAGCCAAATCTGCTAGAACCAATGGCCAGCAAAACCAAGATGGACCACCAAAAAGCCAAACAACTGTTCCTGAAAACCCCAAAAATGACCATGAGGCAGCCAACCAAACAGCAGAACCTGAGATGTCAAGCCTGTTCACACAGATAGCACCAGAAGAATGCCCAGAGGCACTTGCATGTGAGTAAGTATATAAAACAGAAGCACCTGAAAAAGTTCTGTATTTTATCCTTACCAAATAAAAGTTGTTATGAACCTTTGGTTCACCAATCTTCTTCCATACCTATTTTTGATACTCTTCCATCTGCATACACCCAAGTGCCAGTATCCATCCACTGGGATAGATAGCCAGACTTTAGTTGACAAACCCGAAGCCTTTGACTACTACTGCCCACCCAACGCTCCCTTTGGCCCTGTGCATTTCACTGAGTACCCCACCAACCCTGACCACAAACCCTGGACATTGAAAGACTTGTAGTGGTACACCCGCCCAAACGCTCCCAAGGAACCCTACCAAATTGTCCATAATGGCAAAGCATAACCATCTACCCTTTGATCTTCAATGAGAAGTACAACAATCCTGCTGCCTACTTAGTCCCCATGGAACCACTCCAACACCCAAACCAATCATCTCAACCCCACCCACCTCTGATGCCACTGGCCAGAACAGTTAATTCCTGGGGGTTCTTTACCTGGTGTTCACAGGATTGATTGACTCTGCCTTGCCAGCGGCTGGGCCTTGGGCTGTGGCTAGTAAGGCCCTTTCCTACCTGGTAAAGTTAAGTCCCATCATCTGGTGGGTCATGCCAGTACCTGATTTAACTCCTCCCTCACCTACTGGAGCCCCACAGTACTCTTGGTATCCTGACACCAGAGCAAGCTGGCACAAATAGAATGCCTGCAGCGTTTCTGGATTGAAGAAATCTTCATTCAATTAACACACAGTGCTGGTACCTGGTGCAACAAGTGCATGAGGATCACACCAAGAAGGACTGAGACACCTTGTAGAAGGAATTCCTGTCAATATTTGTGCTGAAGAACACCACCCTCATGATCATATGTCAAGTAAAGAATCTCACCCAATCAGGCACAGTGAAGGAGCTCATCTGAGAAGACAAGGAACTCCAACTATGTGCTCTCTCAGATATGGCCTTTGACACCCCAGCTACTCATCTCATGTACTACAACACACTCAAGTCACATGTGATGAGACACATCAATCTGGACCAGGTGACCAACTTGCAGAACCTGTATTGAAAGGCAGAAAAATTGGAACAAACATCCAATGCTCTTCACAAGGCGCAGCCTGGGAAAAGAGAGCAACCCAAAGACTCTCACCCAACTGAAAGTTTTAACCACCCGCCTCCTGGGAACAGCAACAACTTAAACCATAACCCTGCAGGCTCAAATGGGCACGGGAACAATGAACAGTCAAATACTACACATTTCTGCATCACTGCCACACAAGACAATTGTACCCAGGAAAAGCCTGGGGAGAGCACTAAGTAAGCCAAGCTCTCTCTGCACAACTCCTGACTTGCCCAACAATGAGTGTTGGCCCAAGGATGTGGATCAATGTCCAATGATCCAAGTGCCCCTGGAAGGCCCAGTACTTTACACCATTGCCAGACATCCCAATAAACGGATGTCCTATCTTTTCCCCGTTTGCAGGTACTGTCAGGAAGCCAGGCATATGTAGAGGCTTTAGGCGGCTCAGGGTGGGGTGAGGCCAAGCTGGCAGTTAAAGCCCACCATAGAATGAGTGCCAGCTTGATAATGTAAACTACAGATTGCCTGAGTAAGGACTAGGGTCCAGTGTTAGGGACCATGGAATCCACCAATCCTGTCAAAAGAATATAGAGTACCCCAAAAAATGGGTAGAGGTGGCCTCAGCTGCGGCGTTAGGTCTCATTGGGAAGTCTGGTCTTGGGGTTAAGGGCAGAGTCATGGGGACAAGGTAGGCAGGTAGGTAACTGTACTTGTCTTTGAACAATCTGGGTGGCCTAATGTACCACTTTCCTCAACCTATTGTTTTGGTTTCTTTAGTTCTTGCCAGAGGGTTGGCAAGGAGTATTTTTCCAAGTTGAACTTGGTGTAGGCTGGGTTTGAGGGTATTCAGTAAAGTGCACAGGTCCAAAGGGGGCTCCTGGGGGACAGTATAGTGCCTGGAGCGGGTTGGCAAGTTGGTCTCTGGAAAAAGCGGTTGCCTGATGATCTACTGGCCCAAAGTTAAGATGGAAGATCACTAAGACTAGATAAGGTAAGATTTGTTTGAGCCAAAATTTCATAAAACTTTTTATTATCAAAAATGATAGTGGGGTCATCACCACACTGCCAGTGTTCTTATACCATGTGATTGTGCTTCTATGCTTTTTACGGGCTTCAGGTCCATGGGCGGTTTGCTGGTAGGGCATGGATCTTGGATTAGGGTCTTGAGAGCAGCAGGTCCTGGTTGGGTACTCTCTGGAAAACAGGAGTGGCAATTCTTAATTTGCCACTTTGGTTCACCATGTCACCTGAGCTGGCTGATTGCAATACTCTTTCTGGACTGGAGACTGGCAACAGCTGGTACTTGTTAGCAGGGCTAGCAGTAGGTTCTTTCCCAACCTCCTTTAGGAAGGTCACGTTTCCTGTGTAGGTATGGGCCTCTAGTGGCACCAGTTCAGCAGCAATCTGGCAATCATTCAGGGAATCCTTATTATTAAGCTGGCAGATTTCAGGGTGACTTAACAATTTGAGTCAGTGGGTCCTGGGCTGTCCTGGGGGGCCCAATCCGCCTTCAGAGGACTGGGGGTCAACTCTTGGGCTTTTAATACAAGTATTGAAATGCCATTCATGACAGTTACACTGGCTCAGCACTCCTGGACTTGGGTGCAGACCAAACCCTTGTCAACAGTAACTTTGTGGATAAGTTCAAACTAGCCACTAATCATTTTCAGATCAAGAACATAGTTTTAGCTGATGAACACCACATCACAGTGACACAGAAAACTGCCCCCTTCTCTATCATGCTAGAGAACTTACATTCTAACATCCAGGGTCCCGTCTATGATTTTCCCAAATTTAAAATTTCACTAGGACTTGATGGGATGCAAAGGAATAACCCTCATGTAGACTGGGCAACCTCAGTATTGACCATCAAGCGTGAAGGCGTCAATCACCAGATCTACCCTGACTCAGTGGACCAGCTTCTACGCAACCACATCTTTGTGCACATTACAGAGACCTTAGAGGAAAAAGAGAGCCTCATGGCAATTGACTGGGACTCCTGCCAATAAAAGATCATACATTTCAAGGACCACCAGGATACCACTACTCCTCAGGATTTCAAAATTGTAGCCCACCATCCAGAAATCTTCAAGGAGGCTTTACCTGGGTTGCCTCCAGAAAAACACACAAAACACTCCATCCAGCTTAAGGGAGCTGTACCTAAGGCACAATTCATCTACCAACTCACCCTGAACAAAGACAACACTTTATGAGCTTACCTCAAAGAGGTGGTGGAGAAAGGTCTCATCCATTCCTCATGGTCTCCTTTTTGCGCTGCTGTATTCTTTGTAGCAAATAAAGATGATATCCTGCGCTTAGTCACAGACTACCAAGCCCTAAACAAAGTTACTATCAAGAATTGTTACTCAATACCACTCATTGACAACCTCTTTGATGCCTTGGGTGGCACTACAGTCTTCTCCAAGATTGATCTAACTGCTGGCTACAATCAAATATGTATCAAGGAGAAAGATATACCCAAAATAGCCTTCCACACTAAGTACAGGTCATACAAGTATGTGGTACTCAATTTTGGAATGACAAAAGCACCATTGACCTTTGTGACTTTTATGAACAAAGTGTTTGCCCCCCACATTGGCAAACACGCCATAGTGTACCTGGATGACATTGTTGTCTACAGTCTTTTGGTAGAAAAACACCATAAGGACTTGGAGGCAGTCTTTGCTACCCTGGCACAACATAAAATGCTAGCCAAGCCCTCCAAATGCCAATTATTCTGCAAACAGTTGCCCTTTCAGGGACACATAGTTTCAAAGGATGGCATCAGACCTGAAAGCCAGAAAATCTAAGCCATCTGAAAGATGCCACCACCAAAGGACAAGTCAGAACTCTGCACATTCCTGGGAATGGTTGCCTATGTACAGCAATTCATACCCAACTGTGGCGTCCTGACTGCACCTCTGTATGCCATAACAGGCGCCAAATCTAAGTTTGTATGGGCCCCCAACACAACCTTTGCTTCAGATGTCTTAAGGAGAAGCTCACAACCGCGCCCATCTTACAATACACCAATAATGATGGGGAATACCAAATAGAGACAGGTGCCACTGACACACCCATTGGGGGAGTACTACAAATCAAAAACAATGATGGTGATTTCCTGCCCATAGCCTATGAGTCACGCAAACCGACAGACAGCAAGTACTGATACCCCATACATAACAAAGAGTTATTAGCAATCATACACTGCCTGGTCAAGCGGCCCTGTTATTTGGAACAACAGGAAGAATCTACTGCATTGACCAACCACTAATCTCTCATATACTTTAAAACACAGACAAACTTTTCCTGCCAACAAGCACGTTGGATGAAACTTCTGGAAAGATCCAATATGATCATCCAGTACAAACCTGGACCAGAACTCACCATGACAGATGCACTCTTGCGCTTATACGTGTCAGAAATATTCCTGATAACACCCTTTGTCAAGAGAATCTTTTGGGCACAATTAGGCTCCAAGAGCAAGATAAAAAATTGCAGCAGTTCCCCCTGATTGGGGAAACTGCCGCAAAACACCCGGCAAAAGAAACAAAATTTAAAAAATTAAATTTTGGCAGAAACAGGTTTTATATCATGGCCACCAGGCGCTTGCCTGCTCCCGCCAGCCAGTCCCCCAGCCAGCCACTGGATGGGGAAATTTCCTAATTGGGAATCCCTGAAAGGCAATTTCCCCAAATTCAAAAATGAGGGAACTGCTACCCAAATTTGGAACCTACCAAATTTGGAGGGGATTTACAAGCTGCCCAGCATGACAATTAATGCATCAACTACAGAAGTTGAATATGAATGAATGAAAGTGCCTGAAGAAGCTCCAAAGCTATGCAAAGCCAAGATTTATAATTCATTGCTTGCCAAACCATCCTCATCCCACTCCCAAAAGGGAATTCCAGACAACACCAAGTTTTTGGTGTTCCCTATCCAATGTTTTGAACTATTTATGCCCCACAAAAGATGATAGTATATAATAAAGACAAATCACTTGATGATAGTTTGTGCTATCATTAAGTGAAATTACCCCTCAATAGTATCACATAAATAAATATAAAAACTTTACCTTCAAGAAGTTAAACAAGACACTAAGCTTTGTCTGCCTTTTACCAGGATCAGGAGATGAATCACCTAATCTTCTCAGCTGTTCTCACAGAATTCCTAGGGATTGGGGGCCACCAATACTCTCAACAGCATGGGCCATTCAACAATTCATCTGGCAAGTACTACTACAAGGAGCTGGCACAGCTTACCTCCTCCAAGCAGTACTCCTGGCCCACGCTGGTATTGCCTCATTCCACCCAGTCTGTAGCCATATACACCTGTATATATTACATACTCACATATTTCACCGGTAATTTTGGACGTTATAACTTACACACCAAAGTATTTCAATTGATGATGACAGTCTATCCAATTGTGATGGTGCTCACAGGTTTCCAAGTTGCCAACTTGGTACCTTATTTTTCTCAAGTACTCCCCTAATTGTTGGGTCTTTACAGTATGATAGCACCCCCACTGGGGCTCACACCAACGGCCTCAGGCTCAACCATGTTTGGATATCTCACCTTGATATGCCTCAAATTTATGACATCCCTCCTACTTGTCTGCTACACATGTCTTTGCTGCTTCCAGGCTCTCCAATCTAGAGGAGATGCCACCCAACCCACCAATACCCACCAGGTTCAGAATATCATCTTAAGCCAGCTTTCTAAATGCATTATCCACTCCTCCAAGAAACAGGCAATATTCACCTTTCTCTCCTTCTCCCACACCTTGTTTGAAGCTGAGCCAACCCGCTTTACCACCAACGTCCAAAAGGTCCTTCACATGGCAAATCAACTCACCAGTCAACAGAAAAACTGTTTTGCCACCATTGTGTTAAAAGAACCTGGATTACGCCATGACTTTAACTTCTTAGCCAGAAGTTGTTGGACTCAGTCATCTCTCCAGAGGATCTAAACAATACCCGTTGGAAACTGTACTCTCTGAAACAAGGGACGTCTACCACTGCCCATTACACCAAACAGTTCTCAAAGCTCAAGGAAGCTCTTGATCTGGATAGTGATGAAGACTGCTACTTGTATTACACAGGGCTATTATCCCAGGTACAGGAGTTCCTCCTCCACCATAAGCTCCCTGAGACTTACAATGAGGTCATCCAAGACGTCCAAACTTGGGGAGCTCTGTATGAAAATGCCCTCCCTGCCAAGGCCACCCACCTCAACTCCATCCAAGTTGAGGTTGCTGGACCACCCGCCAATGCCAATGCCAAAGCCCCCTGTCTTGGGGTGATCCCCAGACCTGGGGGGGGGGGCTTTATGCTATTCAGTGAAGAGAAGGCCTGCCGCGTGGAACAAGGTCTCTATTTGTACTGCAGCCTTGCAGGTCACACAGTAATGAACTGTTACACCACATGACCTAACCCTTTTAAACCTCCCTCAAATCCCCAGCCCCTTTATGGCAGCTGAGGAAGGAGGAAATAAAGCAAACATTTCTCTCTACTCCACTGTTCCCATCACCCTGGCTTTCAACACCCAGAAGTTACACACCACTTCCCTACTTGACGCAGGAGCCATGGGGAATTTCATTGACCACCTCTTGGTGAAAGACCTTGGCAAGCAGGCCACACCAGGGGGGGAACCACAAAGCTGGCCAATGGAAGCACTCCCCCAGTATACCAAGTTGTGGAACCAACCACTGTGGAAATTGGGGGGATGAAGTTCAAACTAAGCTTCTCATCCCTGGAGAACCTGGCTTTCCCTGTCATACTAGGAATGCCTGGTGGCAGGAAGCCTGATGAAACATCAATTGGGACACTTATCAGGTTCACATCTCCAGTCTGGGTCAGACCAGCACAGCGCCACTTGGGAGCAACCCCATGCCCACCAGCACAGTCATGCCTATATTGGTGATTCCTCAGCTAGATGAGATATTGGAGGAGTACACCAATGTCTTTAGCAAAGCCCCAATGCAAGGCCTACCCAAACAAAGAGCAAGTGACCTCATAATTGACCTTATACCCAGTGAAATCCCAAAATGGGGAAAGATTTACCCCACCACACACGCACAGGGTCTGGTAATAAAAGAATACATCTCCAACTTAATGACCAAAGGACACATGAGACAATCTCAATCCTTCTGCTCATCACCAATCTTCTTTTTTAAGAAAGAGGATGGAGGACTACGCCCATGTGTGAATTGCAGCCCCTGAACATCATCACAGTCAAAGACCAATACCCTGTTCCATTGGCAAAACAGCTCACAGAAAGGCTGAAAGGCGCCTTTGTAGTTTCAAAACCGGACCTCTGTAATGCGTACAACCAAGTCAGGATTGCAGAGGGAGACAAGTGGAAAACAGCAGTCAGTACGGTTTTTGGCCTTGAAAAATACCTGGTCATGCCCTTTGGACTCTGAAATGCCCCCTCTGCCTTCCAAGCCCTGATGAACGAGAACCTCTTTGACCTCCTGGATGTCTGTGTATTGGTTTACCTGGACAATATTCTATTGTATTACTAGGATGAAGCCTCACATCTCTGTGACCTAAAGAAGGTCCTGGAATGCTTACACCAGGCCAAGCTGTACTGAAAGAGGGAGAAATGTAAATTCCTCAAACCAGAGGTAGAATTTATGGGGTATGCAATCAGGGAAAGTGGCTTTGCCATTACTCCATCCAAATTGCAGCGGTAATAGAATGGTAGATCCTAATGACCCAATCAAAACTGAGAGATTTCCTAGGGTTGGCTAACTTTTTCCATAAGTTCATTAAGAATTTTAGAAAGATAGTGGAGCCCCTCACATCCTTGACTGCTTACGTGACCCTTACTTTTGGACAGAGGAGACACAGAAGGCATTTGAGACCCTAAAAACCGCCTTCATCACAGCCCTGGTACTCCAACAACCTGACCCCAAGCTTTAACTTCTTTTGGAGACTGATGCGTCAGACTTTGCCTTGGGCACAGTCTTGCTTCAGGAAGGGGAGCCTGGATATACCACCCTGTGGCATACTTATCTAAGAAGCTGTTAGACTGTGAACAGAACTACAATTTGTACAAAAAGAAACTCATAGCCATATTTAAAGCCTTCAAACACTGGAGACAATACTTAGAAGGAGCCAAACACACTGTCATTGTCCAAACCAATCATAGGAATCTTTTATACTTAACAGAGAAAAGAAAGATTTGCCAACAACTTATCAGATGGTCTTTAGACTTGTCCTCCTAAGACTTCAAGATCATTTACATCCCAGGACACACCAACAATGCACCAGACGCCTTGAGCAGACAAGAAGACCACAATAAAGGAGACTAGTCATACAGCCATTTCAACACCCAACCAGTCCTAGACACTAAACAGTTCCTAATGGCCATTCTTGGGGCCTCCCAATCACTCTCACCTTTAGAGGAGAAGGTGAAGAATGCCCAGAGGAACTCACCACTCATCAAAGACCTAATTGCCAAGATGAACTCTGCAAAATCCAACCTAAACTACATTACCCACAAATTCTTCCTTTACAGGCTCAATAGATTGGTGGTACCCCCAGGAGCAATCCAGAACCAGGTCCTACAAGAGCTATATGACTCCCTGCTAGGTGGTCACGGAGGGATCAAGAAAACTATGGCACACCTTTGAATCAGCTACTGGTGGCCATCCATGTTTCCCCAAGTGAAAGACTACATTTCACAATGTGTCTCATGTATGAGGAACAAAAACTCCACACAGAAGCCACAGGTTTTCTCCAACCACTCCCAATACTTTCCATGCCATGGGAATCTATCTCCATGGACTTCATTATGGACCTACCTCCCAGTCAAAGTTTCACAGGGATTCTGGTTATTGTGGACTGCCTCACCAAAGCCGCAGAGTTCATTGCTTACTCCTCAAGAATGTTGGCCACCACCACAGCTCAGTTATTTCTTAACCACATCTACCGCCACCATGGTCTTCCCAAAGACATTTTTTCAGACAGAGGGACCAAGTTCACTTCCAAATTCTGGGGCAAAATAATGCAACAACTCCAAGTAAAGCTCAACCTGTCAACAGCCTTCTATCCTCAAACCAATGGAAAAATAGAGCAAGTTAACCAGATACTGGAAAATTATCTCCACGCCTACGTCAACACTAAGCAGGATATCTGGGCAGAACTACTACCCTTGGCCCAGTTCAGCTACAACAGTTCTTACCACTTGGGAGCCAATATGTTCCCATTTACAACCAACTATGTGTTCTCTCTGCAAGGAATCCCCACCAAAGGCTTCTCAGGGACAGTACCTCAAGCCAACAAGTACTTGCAAAATCTAAGGGATACCCAGAAACATCTACAGGCTAACCTCAGAGATGACCAACAGAAGTACAAGGTCCAAGCCAACAAACACTGACACACCAACCCTGAATTTGAAGTAGGTTCTAATGTATACCTTGACATCAAGAACCTCAGGATCAACCAAGTGGGTAGAAGGCTAGGACCCCACTGCATTGGACCACTCAGAGTACTCCAGCAAATCTCTCAAACAATATACAGAGTACAGCTCCCCAAATGGTCAAGTGCCCACAAGTCTTCCACATATCCAAATTGGAGACAGAAAGAGGAAGGCCCCACACACATCAGACAAAGGATAGCAACCCCACACCAACAATCCTAAAATACACCCCAGAGTGGGAGGTGAGGCCATAATAGAATACAGAAAGGTTTTCAACCAGGTCCAGTACCTAGTCTCATGGGTAGGGTACCCTCCGGAATCAAACTCATGGGAACCCACAAAGAATCTTGCCAACACTCCTGAACTCATTGCCCAGTACCACTAACAGACAGGTCTGCCAAAGAGGGAAGGAAAGTCAACTGTCAGGAATATTCCTGACAACACCCTTTGTCAAGAGAATCTTTTTGGCACAATTGGGCTCCAAGAGCAAGATAAAAATTACAGCAGTTCCCCCTGGTTGGGGAAACTGCCGCAAAACACCTGGCAAAAGAAACAAAATTTAAAAAATTAAATTTTGGAAAAAACAGGTTTTATATCCCGGCCACAGACCGCACAGCCGGCTGCAAGGTGTCAGGGCCAAGATTGCCCTGGACAGCCAGCTGGTCTCCTTAGAGTTGATTAAACATTCAGTGTGGAAACTCACACAAAGCATCTTCCAGGGCAAAATATCCCCCTTTTGACTAGCAAATGGCCCGGGATTTGAGAGGCACATCAGCCTCAAATACCTGGCTTTGAGCCTGTTATCAAATTTGGGCCACTCACCTATCAGGAAATGGCACATAAGGAGCATGATTGTTTGATTGTGCAATCGGGCAATTGATTCATTGCAGGAGCTATAAATAACTGTGGCAACTTGGAATGCTGCAAATTTCAAAATGTTTGTGTTATAGCAGCCAATGAAATCTCACCCTCTTGCTCAAGCATGAAAATTCCAGTTAAAATTGTAAATCCAACTCCAAATAATGCCATCAGCTCTCTGGTGGTACAAAATGCCACAGCATCTTCAGTAAGTATAAGTAGTGAGGGGGAGAAGCCCTCTTCACTGTTGACATCTTAATAAAGCAAGTTTATGCCTAATAATAATTATCCTATTGCATGAATTGTCTATTTTTGCTCAAATTTAATTATTTTCTTTGCATCTATTTGTGAATCCACTACTCAATACAAACTTGCACATCCATATCCTCCCAGCTATACTCCTGTTGTCCTTGCCAAACCACCCTGCGCCCTTGACCTGGAGTATTTCCATCTCCATCACCTGGATCTGCCACCAGGAATAAAGGAGATTCTTACTGCCCTCCTCTACCCAATGCGCCTCCCACCCAGGACTTTAGCAAGCTGGGGTTTGTATATATCACAGTATTGGGGCTGGCCAACCAAGTTGTGCCCCATACTGGGAGTTGGCGCCCCTTAGCCACTGCTCTAAACTACCTGGTTTGTATAGCGCCTATTGTGTACATGGCCTTCCAGGCCCGGCCTGCCTCCCCTGTGGGAGTCCAGACAGACTCTGATATGGGCTGTGACAGTATGTCAACCATGTCTAAACTAGTAACCCTGGGCCCCTATTATTCTTTGATTATAGGGGCATCTTGTATGCTTTTTTTTAGACTTCAGCTTACTACATAAGACAGTATTTGACCAAGAAACAAGAAAAAAACAAATGCCAAGAAGAAATTGTTGCCAAGCCATCCCAGGTCCAGACTATGACCATCTCCACCTCAAACCAGAATACTGCTGCTCCCACAACCTTTCCTGACCTGCCAAAGTTGGACTTGGCTGGTTTCAGAAAAGGAATGATCATAACAAATGTCTTGTTCTGTGCCCACCCCAAGAGCTTCAGAGACAACACCCAGAAGGTTATGATGGTAGCCGCCCAACTGAAGGATGATGCCAGAGAAACCTTCTTGACCTGCCTGGAGGAAGACCCAGATCTCATACTTTCCTACAATAAATTCCTGGAGAGAATGAACTCTGCAACTACTCCTGCTGGGGCCAAGACCCAACCCTACATGGGGCTTATACGCCTGAACCAGGGAAGATACAACCTGGAGACCTACATACAACAATTCCTACGCCTGGAAGATGAAGCCAAGATTCCTGATAGCATATCAGGCTTGCATTTCAGAAACGGTCTGAACCCACACCATGCCAGCTTAATGAGACACTACTGATGTGACCTTCCCAAAGACAAGCTCCTGGCTATTGCCAGAAGCATGGATTTCAGCCAGCCACAAGGGTATCACACTGGCCAACCCCAGAACAATCAAACCCCTGGTACAAGTAGGCCCCGCTTGAACATGACCCCTGAAGAGTACCAACACCACGTCAGAAGTGGACTATGCTTCTATTGCCACCAGAGTGGCCATTTATCCAAGGAATGCACTAGCTGCTCCAATGGAACCCAAGGAGCAACCATCTCAGCAATAAATAATGCTTCAAAATCTTATTCTATTGTTGACACTACCTTATGTTATAATAACCATTATGTGAGCACTGTAGCTCTCCTAGACAGTGGGGCAACCCTAAACTACATGGAACATAGCCTAGCTGAGAAACTTGGTGTACCAATCCAGGGAAATTCCCAACTGGTAACCTTGGGTAACAAGACAATAGACCTGTCCCATGAATGTGAAGAATTTGTCTCCCTGAAGTTAAACAAGAGATTGCTGCCCACCAGATTCCACGTCATGGAGAAGCTTCCCAAACCTGTAGTGATAGGGTTTGAATGGTGGGTTGATCATCAATTAAACTTGGACTACAAGAACCATCAAGTTACTGTCAATCATGAGATCTAATCCTTAGAGATCCCCTGCCTGAACCCCCAGTAGACCCCTGAGTTGAAAAATATCACCATGGAGTCCTGCAAGGCCAAGATCCCAAAATGTTTGAAGCCTTGGGAGTCTGTCTTCTCCAAAGAAGAAGCCAATACCTTGCCAAACTACAGCCAGTTTGACCATGCCATTGACCTCCTCCCTGGAACCCAACCTAAGCATGGACCTGTCTATAGTTGTAAAATGAAGGAAAAAGCTGCCTTAAGAGAGTACTTGGACAAGAGTTGAAGAAGGGATATATACGTGTCTCCAAATCTCCTTGTTTGTCCCCTTTATTGTTTGTTAAAAAGAAGGGTGACAACTTACGCTCTTATGTCAATTACCAGGACCTAAACAGCATCAAGGTGAAAACAGATAACCTGTACCCAATGCTGAAGACCTCTCAGTCCAGCTTTCAGGAGCCAACATTTTCTCAAAGGTTGATTTGAGGGATGCCTTTAACCAGATCCGGATCAGGCCTGGCAATAAATGGAAAACTGCCTTTAAGACTAGGCAAGGTCTTTTTGAATACTTGGTTATGCTGTTTGGGCTGTGCAATGCGCCCAGTATCTTTCAAACTATGGTGGACGTGGTCTTTGGAGGACTCAAGGACCAGTGTTGCATAGCCTACTTAGATGATATCCTCATTTACAGTTGCACACCTGAGGAACATGTTGAACACCTTCAAGCTGTCCTATAACGCTTCAAGGAACACAGGCTCTTTGTTAAGCTCCAGAAATGTGAGTTTTTCCAAGAAGAAGTAGAGTTCCTGGGGCACAATGTAATGAAAGGAGGTTTTTCAATGACGTCTGATAAAATAGAGGCTGTGACATCATGGCCTGAGCCTAAGAACCACAAGGAGGTCAGAAGTTTCCTGGGCCTGGGAAACTTCAGCCGGGAATTTGTCCAAAATTTTCTTCAATCTGCTTGCCCTTGACCCGCCTCGCCTCTGAGAAACACCCTTTTGTGTGGGATGATACCGCCAAATCAGCCTTTGAGTTGCAAATAACGCCTTTGTTTCTGCCCCCATCTTAGCAATGTCGGTTTACAATAAGCCCTTCATTGTGGAAACAGACACCTCTGACTTTGCATTGGGGGGTATTGCTTCAGGAGGGGCATTATAGTAAGCTGCACCCTATAGCTTACTACTCAAGGAAGTTCACTCTTCCTGAGTTGAACTACCCCATCTACAATAAAGAGATGCTTGCTATCATCCAGTCCTTGAAACATTGGAGAAGATACTTGTGTGACACCAACCATCCTGTGAGAATCATGACCAATCACAAGAACCTGACATACTTCTTCAAACCACAACAACTGAATCAGCAACAAGCTAGATGGGCCTTATTTTCTAGCAGATTACAACTTATCAATCAGCTACAAACTTGCAAGATCAACATTGTACCTGATGCCCTAAGCCAAAGAGCAGACCTTTTTCCTAACGCCAAAGAGATTGAGGAATTAAACTCTAACTCCTTGCTGTCCCCAAACATGATTGAGCAAATGCTCCTATTCCTGAGGCTAGCCAGTAGAAGAGAAGAAATCCAACTAGCTCAGACCGTAGACCAACACTGCATCTTCATCATGGAAGACTCAAAGAAAGCTATCAACAGTTGATACTGCCAAAACGGTTACTCCCTACATGGAAACACCCTGCAGCTACATGGACGCACCTATGTACCAGAAGGCCCAATGCGCTTAGAGATACTGAAGGAATACCACGACTACCCTATGTCAGGACACCCTGGGCATACAAAGACTCTCAAAGGGATTCAGAGAGCCTACATGTGGCCCAGGATGAAGCTAGAGATCAAAGGATACCTCAGTGGTTGCAATACATGTGGATGTACCAAGCCTAAGTGAAGAAAGCAAGAAGGACTACTACAACCTCTTCAGATTTCAGAAGGCCCTTGGAAGTCAGTTTCCATGGACTACATTGTGGAGATACCCCATTCAAAAGGATTCAATGACATTCTTGTAATTGTCAATTGCTTCACCAAGATGGCTCACTTCATTCCAACAACAACCAAAGTAAATGCAAAGGAAACTGCCACTCTATTCCACTGCCAAGTATTCATGAACCATGGACTCCCACAAGAAGTGGTCTTGGACAGAGGCCCACAATTCACCTCTAAGTTTTGGGACCAAATCCTAAAGGACTTGGGAATAAAAAGATTGTTGTCTACTGCATATCACCCCCAGAGCAACAGACAGACCAAGATAGTGAACCAGGTCCTCAAACAGTACTTATGATGCTACATATATTTGGAACAGAACAATTGGGTAACCCACCTACCAATGGCTCAGTTTGCGTACAACAACCAAGACCACAGCTCCACTGGTATATCCCCCTTCAAAGCCAGCTACGGATTCAACCCCACAGGGGATGCCCCCCACAGAGGAAGCCAACAACTCTGAAGGACAAGACTGGGTCAGCAACATTCACACGTGCCAAGAAGAATGCACCAAGAACCTGAGAAGAGCAGTACAAGTATACAAGGATTTTGCCAACAAGAAACAAAGCCCTGGTCCCCCAATTGAGGTAGGAGACCTTGTTTATCTCAGCGCTAAGAACATCAAGACCACTGCCCCTTGCGCTAGCTTGAGCCCCCAACAAACAGGTCCTTAAAAAGTCTTACAATGCATTGGTACCGTAGCTTACCAACTAGAACTGCCCCCCAGATGGAAGATTTACAATGTATTCCACCACTCCCTGTTATCAAAAAAGAAAGGAACTTCTCTCTCATACCAGATAGTGAGAACAGCTCCCCCACCCATCAAAATGGGAAGTTTCATGGAACACAAGGTTGAAGTCATCCTGGGACACAAACTCCAATACCAAAACCTCATTTTCTGGTCAAATGGAAAGGATACCCCATAAAGAGAATACTTGGGAACATGAATCCAACCTAGAGAATGCCGCCATCCTACTAAAGGAATATAAGTATTGGAGTAAAGAGTTGTGCTCTACAAGCTCAACTATGGTAGGGGATGATGTCAGGGTCCATATTGCCCTGGACAGCCAGCTGGTCTCCTTAGAGTTGATTAACCATGCAGCGTGGAAACCCACACAAAGCATCTTCCAGGGCAAAAAATCCCCTTTTCAACTAGAAAATGGCCCAGGATTTGAAAGGCACATCAGCCTCAAATACCTGGCTTTGATTCTGTTATCAAATTTGGGCCACTCACCTATCAGGAAATGGCACATCAGGAGCATGATTGTTTGATTGTGCAATCGGGCAATTGATTCATTGTGGGAGCTATAAATAACTGTGGCAACTTGGCATGCTGCAAATTTCAAAAGGTTCATGTTATAGCAGCCAATGAGATCTCACCCTCTTGCCCAAGCATGGAAATTCCAGTTAAAATTGTAAATCCAACTCCAAATAATGCCATCAGCTCTCTGGTGGTACAAAATGCCACAGCATCTTCAGTAAGTATAAGTAGTGAGGGGGAGAAGCCCTCTTCACTGTTGACATCTTAATAAAGCAAGTTTATGCCTAATAATAATTATCTTATTGCATGAATTGTCTATTTTTGCTCAAATTTAATTATTTTCTTTGCATCCATTTGTGAATCCACTACTCAATACAAACTTGCACATCCATATCCTCCCAGCTATACTCCTGTTGTCCTTGCCAAACCACCCTGCGCCCTTGACCTGGAGTATTTCCATCTCCATCACCTAGATCTGCCAACAGGAATAAAGGAGATTCCTACTGCCCTCCTCTACCCAATGCGCCTCCCACCCAGGACTTTAGCAAGCTGGGGTTTGTATATATCACAGTATTGGGGCTGGCCAACCAAGTTGTGCCCCATACTGGGAGTTGGCGCCCCTTAGCCACTGCTATAAACTACCTGGTTTGTATAGCGCCTATTGTGTACATGGCCTTCCAGGCCCGGCCTGCCTCCCCTTTGGGAGTCCAGCCAGTCCCCCAGCCAGCCCCTGGATGGGGAAATTGCCCAATTGGGAATCCCCAAAAGGCAGTTTCCCCAAACCCAAAAATGGGGGAACTGCTTCCCAAATTAGAACTTACCAAATTTAGAGGGGGTTTACAAGCTGCCCAGCATGACAATTAATGCATCAACTGCAGAAGTTGAACATAAATGCATGAAAGTACCTGAAGAAGCTCCAAAGCCATGCAATGCCAAGATTAACAATTCATTGCTTGCCAAACCATCCCGATCCCACTCCCAAAAGGGAATTCCAGACAACACCAAGTGTTTGGTGTTCCCTATCCAATGTTTTGAACTATTTATGCCCCAAAAAGATGATAGTATATAATAAAGACAAATCACTTGATGATAGTTTGTGCTATCATTGAGTGAAATTACCCCTCAATAGTATCACATAAATAAATATAAAAACTTTACCTTCAAGAAGTTAAACAAGACACTAAGCTTTGTCTGCCCTTTCCCAGGATCAGGAGATGAATCACCTAATATTCTCACCTGTTCTCACAGCATGCCTAGGGATTGGGGGCCACCAATACTCTCAACAGCATGGGCCATTCAACAATCCATCTGGCAAGTACTATACAAGGAGCTGGCAAAGCTTAACTCCTCCAAGCAGTACTCTTGGCCCACGTTAGTATTGCCTCATTCCACCCATTCTGTAGCCATATACACCTGCATATACTACGTACTCACATATTTTGCCAGTAATTTTGGATGTTATAACGTACACACCAAGGTCTTTTGATTGATGATGATGGTCTATCCAATTGTGACAGTGCTCACAGGCTTCCAAGTTGCCAACTTGGTACCTTATTTTGCTCAAGTACTCCCCCAATTGTTGGGTCTTTACAATATGTTAGGGCCACAAAGGGCAATAATAGGGTCAACCCAGACTGGTCCTCTTATAGCTCTGGACAAAGGACACAAGCTTCCCCCCTGGCACCACAGACATAACAAAAGAAACAGTCATTAATAACAAGCACTTATTTGCAGACGTATATGGGACTTACATCAAAAAATGTTTGACAGAACCACCATCCCTTATATTTCCATACATGAACAAGTTGACACAATCCTACATTATCACAGAGACCTTGGACACACAAAAATTTGTAACCTCTATGAATTTCTTAAACACAAAGCATGGTGTTCAACCCTATACCGGGAGGTCCAGGAAGTCTTGAACCAATGCAAAGTATGTGAGAAATTTGCAAAGAGCAAAACCCCATCTAAATCAGTACTACATATTCACACAAATGCTCTTCAAGGTGTGGACCCTAGACATTGTTGGCCCCATGCCAGAGAAACAAAACAAAAAGAAATACATCATTACTGCAATAGACTTTGCCACACAATGACCAGTGGCACAAGCAGTAAAGACACATACTAACAATGTCGTATGGCATTTCTTAGAGAAAGAAATCCTCAGCAAGTTTGGAAATCCAGAGCTCCTGATAACCAACAGAGTCAAAGCATTGACCTCTGAAGATACCAATGTATACCTCACCAAGAATGGGGTCCAACACACGGTGACAGCACCTTACTTTCCTCAGGCCAATGGACGTGTGGAGCAGCTGAATGGCAGCCGTGTGCAAGCCTTGGCCAAGATCACTTCTGGGAGACCTGAGGACTGGTGCAAGCAGCTATCATCTTCATTGCTTGTATGCCAGACCTGTGTGAACAGATCCACTGGTAAAAGCCCTTTTGAGTTAGTTTGTGGTACACAGCCCAATATCATCCAAGTTATATCAGGACCTAAGCTGGAAATGCCAGAAAAGGATCCCCCTGCTCAGATCTCCAGGTCATACAGACCAATAGCAACCAGTTAGAAAAGGAAGAGTAACATATACATAATACCTTTCTCCCCATCCAAGATAGACATGAGATTGGTGACAAGATATGGGTAATTAATACTGACAAGAGTAAACTACATCCTGAGAAAGTGGGCCCTGCCATCATCCTTAAGGTAAACAAAAACAACACTTACCTCATGCAAGAACTCAGAAAACGTAAACAAGACAAAGTCCTCCACCATGATTGGCTGAGACCCTTCAAAGCAAGATAGAAACAACGCAAGACTATCCTACCCACCATCAAACAACAGTTAGTACAGTATAGCGCCCGGGCTCCTGACAACCCCCCTGACAAGCTTCCCCCAGAGAAGGCTGACCTTCAGTTGGGGGGTGTCAAAACAGCATGCTTGATCTGCCAGCAAAGTTCCAAGTAAGCAGTTTTGTGACCCACAATCCAAATATCTAGCCACTTGAAGCCAAGTTAGGAACTTGACTCAAATTTCCAAATAAAACAACATTAACAGAAGCTGATCCTATAAGGTGGATATCTTGCTTTGGCGCTTGACTCATTACCAGCATCAGGTCACCCCCTTCTTCCATCCAACTGTGTGATCACCAATCATGTTCCTAATATCCATTAATTCACATGAACTATATAATCACTATCTCCCAATAAAGATTATTATCTATCTTCTAAATATTTTTCCCCATGTAACTCTGCTAAAACAGTCAGTTACAACAACAAAATATTTAGTTCTATTTTTTCATCTTTTAAGAGACTTGATTTTAAATTTTATCTTAGAAAAATCTAATTAAATTAAATTAACTGTGTTGAAACATCTACAATTACTCCCTCTTGGGGAATTAATTCCCCAAGCAACTTGCCAAATGATTCCCTGACTAATAATTAAGTCTGTGGCACTACTATCATTTGCCCATCAATTAAAGGGATCAAAATTTTTGAATTCTAAGAGAAACACAACTTGGACAAGCCTTGTGACTTAAGAGGAACAATCACAATGGATAAGCCCCATGACTACCATGAAGTACATGGACAGTATGTGTGTGACAGTCCACGTGTTTGGTGGTTTGCAGGCGGGGCTAATGCTGGCCAAGTGAAACTTTGGTGGTTTGTTGCAGGTAGAGGCCTAGTAGGGAATGTCAACTACTAGGGATGGTAAGACCTAGCTAGTAGGTGTAAAGACTACTAAAGGCAGATGTTGCCTCCACCCAGCAGAAGATATTTGCTGCTGTGGGCTAGAGTTCTTCACCTAGCAGGGAACTGTGGCTGCAAAAGGGTGAAGAATGAGATAGCTAGCAGGGAACTTTGTCTGTTTGAGGTGGAGAAGGTTTTGGACCCCTTGCAGATAACACAGGCTGCCAGGGAGGGGAAGAGCTCTGAGGGCTCTACATACCCTAATACACTTACAGGAGGTCTGTGAGAAAGCACTCTACCTAACAGACTGGTAGGGTGTCCTCTTTATGTCCCCATGGGAGCTTTGGGGAGTTCCCAAAGTGAGCATTGGAGGGCATGGATATGCTCAGGGGGTGTCACCAAGGCGGTTGCTCAGGGAAACAGCTGCAGAACTTGGTGTGATCAGGCCTCTGAGAAGTAAAGCTGATTACTTTGCAACTGAAAGCTAAGACTTAATTGCCTGGGCAAGTAAAGACAAAATCATAGACTTTATTAATCTATGGTTAGATGGCCTAAGTAGATTTCCACTTGCAAGGGCCCAGTTAAACACTAGTTCAATGTAAACTCATGCCTGGGTCTACAAGTTCTTGTAACGGGGACTGAGATAACAAACCAAGGTGGTTCATAGTATGGGATCATCAAAGAATACTAGTAAGAAGGATGGTATAATCACAGTGAAGACTAGTTGAGGGACTGTTGGTTCATGTTGAAGTTTTTAAACAAGATAATGATGCAGGAGTAGCTGATTATGATGCAAGAAACACTAGAGGATTGTAAGATCATGATGCAGGAGTAGCTGATTATGATGCAAGAAACACTAGAGGATTGTAAGATCATGATGCAGGAGTAGCTGATTGAGATATAGGAAAGCTAGAGTATTGGAAGATCATGATGCAGGAGTAGCTGATCATGATTCAAGAAAGACTAGAGGATTGGAAGATCATGATGCAGGAGTAGCTGATCATTATGCAGGAAGAGTTGACAGACTAGCTGATCATGATGTAGGATTGGTGAAGGAATAGCTGATCATAATGAAGGATTGATGAAGGACTAGCTGACCATGATGCAGGAACAGTTGAGGAACTGAAAGTTGGCTAAGAAAGACTGGCAGAAGTGGATACAGGAGCTAAGATGCTTGTTTTAGACTCTTGAAAGTGGAGATGTTTATCAGAAAGAAGCAGTAAAAGAATTAATTAATACTGCAAAAAGATATTATATGAAGATGAAATTGATTATCATATAAAAGGAGAGGAAAAGAAGAAATAATTTAAAGTGTTTGAACTGTATATTTATTGGAAGCTGATTGAGTGGAATGGTGCCAGAATAATGGACTGATTAACGCTTTGGTGCATGAAGAGAAGTTGCTTTGAGCGGTTTGAGCTGTGGAAATAATTAACCTAGTTGGATCCCAGTGGAACTTCAGAAATGGTCTATTTCTGCGCTCTGCATTTATTGGTTGAGTTCTGGTAGGTTTCCTGATAAATATGATTGGTCAAAAGCCAAAAGCTTAAAGTATAAGCAAGAAAATAGTGAATTAATACTTAAAGCTTTTGAGAAAGTAAGTATGTAAGCTTAAGTTATTATAGGGAAAAGTGAGCGGCAATGGTTTAAGCTTTTGAAGAAAGCCATTCTGAAGGCGGAACCATTGAGAAAAAGACACTATAAAAAGGGGGCTAGCTGAAAAGTTACAGGGTCTTTTACAGGTCTTCTGAGTTTCTACCAAGAGGTTCTTGGAAGCCTTTTGATTGCCAGCAGGAGCTTGGTTGGACTGATAAAAGTGGAATACCAAGGCCACTAGAGCTTCAAAAAGAGCTAAAGCCCAAAATTAAGGAGCTGGATCTTGAGATAAGGATCTGGATCCTAAGCGCGGTGCAGGAGTCCAAGTCTAAGGAGCAGAAGTCCAAGACTAAGGTACAGGATCCCAAGACAAAGTACAAGGAGTCCAAGATATTGTTGGAGGAATCTAAGTATTGGCAAATCCATATTGTTTCCCTGGCCCCCCGGGCCATATACCAGAAGGTTTCTAAGGGGATCTTTCTTCTGAGAGTGAATAAAAGCCCATTTTGACCCCTATACATATTTCTGAGATACATTTTCCTTTACTAGAGAATGACAATCCCTTCCAGCTGGTCCCTGGCTATGACCCAGTACACACTTTGGGGACTGGTGGACAGGAACCCCACAATGTGGCTTCCCATGATACTATATATTATCCTATATTTATATCCAATAAAGTATCATTCTCTTCTTAATTTTCCCCTTTATCTTGTTTATTATACTTCCCAGAAGTATATACTCAACAGTGGTAGTACATGTAGGTTATTCACACTTACACAACTTAAAGGAAAAATTCCTCCCAAGAAAAGGATCCAACAAATGGCCCTCCCAGCAGGCTAGAGAGATTACAAAAAAGAATAAGACGCCCTTACAGGTTACATCATCTTCAACAACGTCATTGTCCCTACCAAATAGTATAATTTAGACAATAATTGTGGTATCCTGAACCCGCCTGCAACTCCAATCCCAGAGACAACTGAAGTTCCTGACATTGTATTACAGCACCTAAACTCAGCAGAGATTGGAAACTTTGAAGGACCACATTGAGAGAACGCCATCCTCTGGATCCAAAGCACAAAAAACAAGTTTACACAAGTGGGCTATCCCAACAGACTCTGGGCCAGTGAGATTGCCCTCTGCGTCACAGGGGCTGCCTCATGCTTTGTAAGCAAATGGTTTGACTAACACCCTGATCACAGTAAAGACTGTGAAATGTTGAAAATTGCCTTCCTCAAAAAGTATGTCATAAAGGACTCCAAAGTGGTGATTATGACAGAACTCAGAACCTTCAAAATGACAGAAACAATCAAAGAGTACATTGCAGTATACAAAGATCTATGTGACTGAGCTCCCAACACCATTAACTTTGATTAAGCTGGACCTTAATTGGACCTCTACAGTAGCCTCCCCACACATATTAGACGTCAGTTTGATATGAAATGCTGCAAAAACCTTCATGATGTGTTACTAGAAGGGAAACATGCCACACAGAAATCTGACAACCTACACACAACAAAAAATTAAAAAGAAAGTCCCACAGCAAAGAAGGACCTTTGACCTAACAAGCAAAGCAACTGAGCCAATAATACCCATCCTTGAAACAGAAATCTCACCACTCAAGTAAATCAAGCAAGCACTGATAATCAACAAGGAAGGAAAAGCTCAGGGGAGTGCTTAGGTGAGCTACCCTCCCCTACTCTACAAGACTTGTACAGGGACCAAGACGTGGACTCAATTACCATTAGCCAAGTACCCTCCAGCAATCCTCTACTGTTTGCCGCCCAAACTGGAAATAAACTCCTCACTTATTCTTTCTACTTTTGCAGATATCAGGGCACAGCACAATTTGAAACTGGAGCATATCAATCCCTTTTTGACAAGAAATTTTCCAACCTCATGAAACTACCCACAGTCTGAAGCAATATCAAGAGAGTTATCATGGCATATAATACTGTAAATTAAGAACCTAAAAGTAAAAATGCAGGATTGTCAAATTCTTTTGCATGAATTCACCAACTTAATGGAGTAATTTTCATCCCATAACAACTTACTTTTTTATATAAAAGGATAAAAATATTATAGTAAGTTAGTGGGTTTATGCAAAAATATTTGACAATCCCGCATTTCTACCTTTAGGTTCTTAATTTATAGTAGAAGTACACCAGTCACCAAGGAAGAAAAATCTTTCTGCGCCCAATTGAAGACATTCAAGCCATGCTCAGTGGCCCTATCATACCAATTACTAAGTATGATGTTATACTTGGCCTCAACTGGATGAGAAAGACCAAACCTTATATCAACTGGGATAGTGCTACCCTCACCATACAAAAAGGCAAGGTGCACCAACATGTTTACCCAACCCATCTTGACACACTCATGAAGGACTGTGTATTTGTAAAGATTATGAAGACAGAAGAAGAAAATAAATTCTAGAAAAATCAATTGGAACACCTGCATGTATGAGATTATCCACTTTAAAAGTACCAAAACCACATGTGAAAGAGACCTAATCTGAGAAAAGCTAGTCATTAAATTCCTTTCTGTTTCCCAAGAAGCTTTACCAGGACTGCTTCCCAATTAGGGCATAAAGCACAAAATTGACCTCAAGGGTAGTGTGCCTAAAGCACGTCCCATTTACTGCCTGAAGCCACAAGAAGACAACACTCTAAAAGCCTATCTTGACATAGACCTTGAAAAAGGACTCATACAACCTTCTAAATCCCCTTTTGATGTGGCTGTCTTTTTTGTAGCAAAGAAAGATGGAGGACTCCGCCTGATCACAGACTACAGAGTGCTCAACAAGGTCACAATTAAGAACAGGTATCCCCTCCCCCCTGATTGACGCCCTGGGGGTCCCAAGTCTTCACAAAAAACAACTTGACAGCAGTTTATCACCAAATAAGCATGAAACCAGAAGATATACCAAAAAATGCCTTCAGAAAAAAGTATGGTTCCTTTGAATGGGTGGTCCTTAACTTTGGCATGACAAACGCTTCAAGCACCTTTATAACATTTATGAATGAAGGGTTCAAGGAAAACATTGGAAAAATGGCAATAATCTACCTAGACAGCATAATAATATACAGTATGACTAAGGATCAATACTGGAAAGACATCTGCCTGGTCCTCTGCACCCTCAAAAAAAACAACTCATTGCCAACCCCTCAAAATGAATCTTCTTGTCTGACAATCTGTTTCTAGGACACATGATCAGTAAGAACAGAATAAAACTAGACCCAGAAAGATACACGTCATAACCAGCATGCCAGCACCGCGGAATAAGAGTGAGCTTTGTACTTTCCTAGGCATGGTAGCCTATGTCAGAAGATTTATCCCTAACTGGGGTGCCTTGAACGCCCCCTGTCCACAATCACAGACAAGATAACCAAATTTGTATGGACACTATTAAGAGACCAACATTTATGACAACTAAAAGAGCATATGGTCACTGCCCCATCTTAAAATATCCAAACTGTGAAGGAATATACAAGCTAGAAACTGACACATCCCTTTACACAATAGGAGGAGTACTCTGAATTCAAACTGCAGAAAAGGAATTCATTCCTGTAGCATATGAACCAAGAAAACTGTCTGATGATGAAAAAAGATATCCAATAAATGACAAGGAGCTGGAAGCTATCATTCACTGTCTCATGAAGTGGCAATGTTACCTGGAAGGTGCACAAATATTCAAAGTGCTAACTGATCAAAAGTCACTGATATTCTTCAAAACTCAACAGCACCTATCACAAAGGCAAGCTGAATGGATGAGCCTTATAAAAAGGTACCCCATGACAATCTAATACAAGCCAGGCAAAGAAATTCTTATCACAGATACCCTATCAAGGCTATACAGTAAACATATCCTATGCACTGATGGCAACCCCAACTGGGCCATGTTGATCATGGGGAATCTCCAAGAAGTGTTCCCACCTGGCACACCAATGGACATCCAAGAAAAAGTCCTCAAGAACAAACACATGTTCAAAAACGTATATGGCACACTATACTAAATACTTACAAGTGGTGATACATTACCCTACATCCTGTCAACACAAAACATTGATGCCATCCTCTGATACCACAGAGATCTGAAACAGACCCATAGCAGGAACTTGAATGAGTATCTCAAGATGCGCTACTGGTGGCCCAACATGCTAGATGATATCAAAGAAGTACTAGAGCAATGCAAATTCTGTGAAAAGTACGCCCAAACCAAAGCACCCCCAAGTCAGTAATACCAGTGTCAATAACACAGCCTTTCAAAGTATGGTCACTGGATAAAGGGAGATCAATGTCATGCAAAAACAAAGACAAAAGTACATCATAACAGCTATTAACTATGTAACCAGATAGCCTGTGGCACAAGCTATAAAAACCACAAAAGGCAATGATTTAAGAATATTTATTGGTAAAGAAATCATATCCAAGTTTGGGAAACCTGACCTCCTGATCACAGATAGAGGTACTGAGCTTAAAGCCATTGACACCAATATATACCTTTCCAAGAACGGAATAAAACACATCATAGCCAGCCCTTATCACCCAAAAGCAAATGAAAGAGTATAACAAATAAACAACTTGCTAGTAGAGGGCATCAGTAGGTTATCTGCTAATAATCCAAAAGCCTGGGTTGACATGCTGCCAACAGCACTTATGTTGTTCAGGACACAATTTAACTGTAATACAGGCAAAAGCCCGTATTAACTTGTCTATGGGGAAAAGCCTGCCCTTGTTAATACTACTGCATGACCCCATTTACCTCTACCTAAGAAGGTACCAGACAACAGGGACCCTGATGCACAGCGCTCTAGAAAAGACCAAGAAGACATGTAAAAGAAAAAAGTAGAAAGAGAAGCAATCCCACTATAACAAGAATGCTTCCAAGTCAGGGACAAGATCTGAGTTGTTAATTGCAACATGCACAAATAGGACCCAGTGTTACAAGGGCCAGGAATTGTCATGGAAGTCAAGCCTTACAATACCTACCTTGTCAAGGGAATTAAAGCTTGAACCAAACTAAAGCACATGCACCACAACCGCCTCCACCTGTGCAAAGCAAGAATAGCACAACACAATTCCAGACTCCCTGTACCCAACGCTAAACTGGCTCAATACCAAGTACGTATCCCTGAAACTTTCAAGAAAATTCCTAAGGTTCCACCTTACAGCACTCCAGGGGGAGATTTCATAACATCTTCAATTACTCACTTCAGGAAATTAATTCCCCAAGTGAGTCACCAAATGATTCCCCAACTAATCATTAAGTTGGTGGCACTACTATTATTCAGCCATCTATCATGGGAATCAAACATTACAGATCTTAATGGAACACAACTTGAATAAGCCTTGTAAGTAAGAGGAACACAACTCAGATAAGCCCCATGACTACCATGACATACATGGACAGTATGCAGCTTTCTATGATACTATATAAAATCCTTTATTCAAATCAAATAAGGTATCATTCTCTTCTTAATTTTCCCCTTTATCTTGCTTATTTTACTTCCTAGAAGTATTTAACTGACAGTTGGACAGATACATTTGGGGAGAATCCGTGAGCCTAAATATGCAGACCAGAAATTGTATTTATTGTTAAAAAACTTCTTCTGGCAGGCGCACCAGACTCCTTCTCTATCAACCCCAACCTGGTTTCAAATCCATGCCAAGGGGGAAGATAATAGGGTGGCCTTAAGGTAAAAATACTAATAACCCAGTGTGACAGTCCACATGTTTGGTGGTTTAAGGCAGGGCTAATGTTGGCTAAGCAAAAGTTTGGTTGTTTGTTGCAGGTAGAGGCCTAGTAGGTAACATAGGACTACTAGGGTAAGTAAGGCCTGGCTAGTAGGTGTAAAGACTACTAAAGGAAGATGTTGGCTCCACACAGAAGAAGATATTAGCTGCTGTGGGCTAGAGTTCTTCACCTATCAGGGAACTGTGGCTGCAAAAGGGTGAAGAATGAGATAGCTAGCAGGGAACTTTGTCTGTTTGAGGTGGAGAAGGTTTTAGACCCCTGGCGGGTAACGCAGGCAGCCAGGGAGAGGAAGAGCTCTGAGGGCTCTACATACCCTAATACACTTACAGGAGGTCTGTGAGAAAGCACTCTACCTAACAGACTGGTAGGGTGTCCTTGTTTATGCCCCTATGAGAGCTTTGGGGAAACCCAAGGTGAGCATTGGAGGGCATGGATTTTCTCAGAGGTATGCATAAAGGCGGTTTGCTTGGGGAAGCAAGCTACAGAACTTGATGTGATCAGGCCTCTGGGAAGTAGAGCTGCTTACTCTAAAACTAAAAGCCCAGACTTAATCACCTGGGTGACTAAAAACAATAACATAGGCTTTAAGGATCTATGGTTGGATGGCCTAAGTGGAATGCCACTTGCAAGGGCCCAGTCAAACACCAGTTCAATGTAGACTCATGCCTGGGTCTACAGGTTCTGGTAACAAGGACTGAGATAAAGAACTGAGGTGATTCACAGAATCAGCAGAGTAGACTAGTGAGAGGAACTTTTTGATCACAGAGAAGGCTAGTTGAAGGACTGTTGGTTCATATTGAAATTTGGAACCAAAATGGTTCATTCTGCAGGTGGAACCAAGATGGTTCCTAGTGAGGATAAGTGGAAAGGCTCAAAGATCATGATGCAGAAGTAGCTGGTCATGATAAAGGGTTAGCCAGAGGACTGATAGGCTGTTTAAAGACTGGAAAGGAGCTTTTCTATGAACTAAGATGGACTGTTTGCTGGTTAAGCTGAAGAGATAGAAGATGTGGTTGAAGAGCTGGAAGAAGAACCTGAAGATGATGAAGAACTAGCAGTCCAGAGAAATGAGCCAAGATTTTGCTAAATTGATTTGCCAAAGTGGGAAAATGTAGAATTTTTTGCCTTGGTTTAGTAGTAAAATTAAGAAGGAATGTGGATAGAAGTGTGAGTAAGATATTTATTTATTAAGTAACTAGGATAGATGAAGGTATGTTGCTATGAGAGCTGGATACAAAGTTATTTTGGTGGGATGTTTTCCTTGGATTTTACAAGATTTGTAAATAAATAGGGAAAACGTTGAAGAGGTCCAGAAAGAACAGTTTAAATATTATTATACTATTTAAATGGATTTAGGTTGAATGCAGGGAAGACTGATGCCAGAATAATAGACCGGTTAACACTTTGGTGTGCAAAGAGTTGTTGCTTTGAGCGGTTTGAGCTATGGAAATTATTTTCCTAGTTGGATCCCAGTAGAACTTCAGAAATGGTCTATTTCTGCGCTCTGCATTCATTGGTTGAGTTTTGGCAGGTTTCCTGATGAAATCAATTGGTTGGAAGCCAAAAGCTTAAAGTATAAGCAAGGAAATAATGAATTAATACTTTAAGCTTTTGAGAAAGTAAGTATGTAAGCTTGATTTATTATAGGAAAAAGTGAGAAGCAATGGTTTAAGCTTCAGAAGAAAGCTATTTTTGAAGGTGGCATTGTTGGGAAAAGGACACTATAAGAAGGTGGCTGGCTGAAAAGTTACAGGGTCTTTTTGAGGTCTTTCCAGGTCTTTTTGGAGGTCTTTCCCGGGCCTTTTGAGTTTCTGCTGAGAAGTTTTTGGAAGCCTTTTGATCACCGACATGAGCTTGGTTGTAATTATACAAGTGAAATAACAAGGCCACTGAAGCTATAACAAAAGCTGAAGCCCACAATAACGGAGCAGGAGCCCAAGAATAAGAAGCTGGATCCTAAGCGCGGCACCAGAGTCCAAGTTTAAGGTGCTGGAGTCCAAGTTTAAGATGCCAGAGTCCAAGTTTAAGGTGCAGGAGTCCAAATCTAAGGAGCATAAGTCCAAGACTAAGGTGCAGGAGTCCAAGAACAAGTACAAGGAGTCCAAGATATTGTTGGAAGACTCCAAGTATTGGCAAACCCATATTGTTTCCCTGACCCACCGGGCCATATACCAGAAGCTTTCTAAGGGGATCTTCCTTTTGAGAGTGAATAAAAACCCATTTTGACCCCTATACATATTTCTGAGATACATTTTCCCTTACTAAAGAATGATAACTCTTTCCAGACGGTCCCTGGCTATGATCCAGGACATACTTTGTGGACTGATGGACAGGAACCTCACACCCAGGATCAATAGGAATCCCAGAAAACATTCTGGATCAGAGGGTGGACCCAGGGCAGTAGAAGTCTGGCTGGGGTTTACAGGCTGCTTGGGTGACAGGGGCAACTTGACCTGCAGATACAGCATGTAAGTGATAGGCAGCTAGAACAGTATATAGGAATTTTTCTGCTATCTAGGGTCCATAAAATAATTTCTTGAAAGATCAATGCTGTTGTAAAAGTTGCAGCAAAGGGTTGCTAGTTTCTACAAACAGTTAGTCAGGGACCTAATTCTTAATACTATACCTGTTGATGGTATAGTGATAGCATATGAAGGACAGAAGAATAATAAGGTGTATAGACAAAACTGGTGTTTATTTAGATAGTATTACAATTATATAGAACGAGGCAGGGGAATTGATACCAAAGGCAGGGAGGCACAGACAGAAGGACTTCCCAAATGGAGGAGAGTGGATTGGCACAGCTAAAAGTCCCACACAAGAGAAAAACCGCTTCCACACGGCTTTCCTTAAGGAGTTAGATATAAATAACTTCATTGATCTATTTATAATCCCAGAAGTGAAGCCTGTGCTTTGTGCGCATTTGAAAGGCAAATTGAACACCTGTTTTAGCGGCATTTTAAACGTCTTTATCACTAGTAGAATCAGGATGCAATAGCGCAATCACACAATTGTTCTGTTGCTCAATTCCTAGATGGACAACTTAATGTCTAATCGATTTAATCTGCACCATTTCCCTCCACTGGATTAGACAACAGGGTCAAGAATGGTTTGGCGTCTCTAGGTAGCAGCTATAGTATTGGGGTCAATCACATGTCTTGTTAGGTGGGGGTTTGTCGCCCAATCCTTGGTCAATGGCTTTGTGGATCTGTAGGCACCCAGTTGTGTTTCTTGGCTTTCATTCAAGTGGTAGAACAGTTGGTGCGGTACTGGAAGAGTCTTGTCAGTCTCCAATAAACACCTTGTTCTTTCATTCTTATTCCTCATACTTTGGTGCAACATTATTGCAAACAGGACAACAACCCATGGAATTTTGAATTAGGCTTTTGTTTTTTTGGGTTATTGTCCTCATTGGGGCTTACTATTGGTCACTAGGATTAGCATGCATATACTTAGAGTGTACTCTAGTGATCAATTGCCCAGAATGGGGCTCCTTAAGGGTGTAGGAGCTGGGGACAGACTTCTGGATAACTTGAACTGGGCCTTGCCAAAGGGAGGCAAGTTTGAATTTGCGGTTGTACCTTTTATTGCTGAAGAAGTAGACTAAGTCTCCTACCAGGTAAGTGGGTAAGGCATGGCGTTTGGATGCAGCTTGTTCTAGGTCCTGCAACTTATGGCTTAAGTTTACAGTTTAGGCCTCTGATTGTAAGCAAATAAGAGTTTGAACCAGCTTGTTGAGGTACGCCTCTGGGGACACAGCCAGGCTGGGCTTTACCAAGGAATATATTAAAGGGGGAAGTCCTGGTTGTTGGCCGTAGAGCAGTTGGAAGGGCGGCTTGCCAGTGGCCCAATGGTACCCAATGTTATATGCAAAGGTGGCTGCAGGCAGGAAGGTATCCCATTCAGTCTCATGTTGGTGACTGAGCTTCTGGAGTAACTGGACCAGGCTCCCATTTAGTGCGCTCTACCATGCCATTTGTCTGTGGGTGATAAGGAGTGTATAGTGTCCCACACATTCCCATCAGTTGGTTGAGGCGGGGGATGATATAACTGGTGAAGTTGGTACCATTGTCTGTCAGCAGAATCTGGGGGCAACCATGTTTGTATATGATATTCTCCAGGATGAACATGGCTGTCACTAGTGCAGATTGGTTGGAAATTGCCTTGGCCTCTACCCATTTAGTCAGATGGTCAACTGCCACAATGATGAACTTTTTGCAACTATTGGTAGATGGCAGGGGTCCCACTATGTCAATGGCTACAGTGTTGAAGGCAAACCCAGGGCATTCAAGTCTGTGCTGAAACTTGGCAACCTTAGGTCTCTTAACGTTGCAGTCATGACAGTTGGCTAGCGTATCCACTACATCCTTGTGCATTCCTTCCCAGAAGCAGTGCTGCTGTAGCATATCTAACGTCTTCTGTATGCCACCATGGCCAGTAGTCTTTTGAGCGGCCACCACTGAGTCCATGTGTAGGTATGGGCATATGTAGGGTAGCCAAGAGTCTCCACAAAGCTTCAGGAGTTGTCCCTTAGAGATCTTGGTATCAACAGTTAGCTTCCTAAGAGCTCTTTGTATCTCCACCAGCTCCTCCCCCCCACAAAGAAGGATCCTCCATAAGCTTGTCATAGAGAATGTCAGCCATGGGGGATACTAAGACAACAGTGGGAAGGCGGGAGAGACAGTCAGCATTCTGGTGGACTGCCCCAGTTCAAAGAATGATCTCATAGTCATAAGCCTTAAGTTTGATGGATTAACGCGTCAGACGTCCTTCAGGGTCCTTGAGGGTCTCCAGCCATTGCAAGGAGGCATGATCTGTTACAACTGTGAAATGTACCCCATGGAGATAGACTCTGAATTTTTGGTAGGAGTATATCACAGCCAGACACTCTTGTTTGGTGACAGTGTAGTTCCTCTTGTGAACTTTAAGCATACGTGAGCAGTATCTAACAGGGTTATCAAGTCTGTTGGAGTCCATTTGGGAGAGAACACCCCCAATTGCTGTCAGACTAGAATCTGTATGAACTACAAAAATCTTGGCAAAGTCAGGGTAGGCCAGCAC
This sequence comes from Entomophthora muscae, assembly GCA_014839935.2. Taxonomy (NCBI): domain Eukaryota; kingdom Fungi; phylum Entomophthoromycota; class Entomophthoromycetes; order Entomophthorales; family Entomophthoraceae; genus Entomophthora; species Entomophthora muscae. Next base: position 486,643 of record QTSX02002865.1, on the reverse strand, counting down.
AGGAGCTCCAGTCAGTGTTCCTTTGAGAGCATTGAAGGCAGAATGGCACGCTGGGCTCCAGAAGAATTTCTTATCAGCTTGGAGAAGCTGAAAAAGGGGGTCACCCAGGGATGCAAAGTTGGGGATGAAGCAGCAGTAGTACCCAATCATCCCCAGGAAGACCTGCACGTCCCGCTTATTGGCTGGGATCTGCATTTGCTCAATGGCTTCTACCTTCAGAGGTACAGGGCAGAGTCCGCCTTGGCTAATGATGAACCCCAAGAACTCAAGCTGCTCCTTGAAGAAGTTGCACTTGCGTGGCTTGAGCTTGAGATTAGCTGCAAGTAACCTCTGGAAGACTTCCTCTAAGTGCCGTAGGTGATAATTAAAGGTTTGGGAGAATACATTAATGTCATCCAGGTAGACCAAGGCACTGGTGAGTTTGAGGTCTCCCATCCATTGCATCCATAGCCTGTTGAAAGGTAGCTGGGGCATTGGAAAAACCTTGAGGCATCCTTGCGGGTTGGGATAGCCTTTGGTCAGTGATGATTGCACATTTTTCTTAACCAGCAGGGGGTAGATCAATCTGCCAGTACCCACTGATAAGCTCCATGGTGCTGAAGAACTTGGCGCCACCCAGTTGGTCCAAGGTATTGTCAATACAAGGGAGGGGATATGAATCCTTCTTGGTAACAGCATTCAGTTGACAGTAGTCAATCACCACACAGTTGCTGCCATCCTTCTTTTTGACAGTAAGGAGAGGGGAAGCCCAAGGGCTTTTACTGGGGACCAGTAGGCCAGAACCCAATATCTTTTGAAGGTCCTCATTAGCCACAGCATGATTGGCTTGACTGCGCAGTATAGGTCCAGAGCAGATAGGTGGACTGCCTTGGGTATCAATATGATGAGAAACATCTGCAGCCTTGCCCAGGTCATAATCATCCTTGGCAAACACATCCTTATACTGGGCAAAGAGATCCATAGCTTGATCTTTCTATTCTTTGGAGAGACCAGATAGAGAGTTGTGGATTTATGACTGATAGCACCAGTGGTTGCTCACAGGGTAGACCCAACTCAGAGAAGTCCGCAAAGGGGGAAGTCTCCTGGAGGTTGTCATGCTCTTCCAGTTGTATATAAGCCAGCAGTTGGTGTTTTGAGACAACCATGGCTTCACAACTCATGTTGGCCAAGAGTATGAGTACCTCCTTCTCACTTGGCATGAGGATGCCTGGTGCAACCCATGGTTCTAGTCTGGAGGCATTAGGGATGTCAAAGATTTCTCCATGAGTGTCAGCTGGTAGAGCCAGCAAGAGGCCTGTATTGTGTATCACCTGGGCGCCAGGTGGGATAGTCAAATTATAGGAGGCGTAGACTGGAATACCCTTGGCTTCCCCAATTGAGAGAGGTAGCACCTTGACCTTCTTACTATGCAGTGTATAAGCAACTGGAAGCTCTCCGTTGGCATACTCCATATTGATGTAGTGCAGACGTTGTAAGTGCAGGTCAGACAGGCAATCACCATGGTAGAAGGCAACTGTGGTAAGTTTGACTCCCTGGTAATTGACTCCCTTAAACTCAACTCCCTGGTAGTCAACACTATAGTAAAGTGAAAATTCAGCTTTTGCCCTGATAAACAACTGGAAGTTGACACTTTTTCAATTAAAAGATCTTGATGCACTGAAAACTTTTAATATAAAAAATTAAGCCTTACAGCTATGGTATAATGAAGTGATCCCAAAGAATCTCAAAATGCAGTAAAAACAGTGCCTTATTTAATGGAAATAAGGAGAGTTAAGCAATTATTCCTCATTCTACTATGTAATTTACACTCTTCATAATAAAAATATTTTTATTACCATAAAAATTAAAATTCCAATGAGACAAAAATGAGCAAAAACACAACAAATAACGTTATGCAAAATATGAAGAAATATTAATACTTTTTTGATATAGTTTATATAAGCACAACTGTGAATATCATATGTTTTATTTGGAAATTAACAAAAATTAAGATATTTCACTTACTTTTAACTATAAATATTCATCTCAAACTTACCATGCATACATAGAACAATCACTGCTATCTAATTAAATTAAAAAACTTAAAAATTAAAACTAAAAACTAAATGATCAAAGCTAATAAGTAAAAATTAAAGTTAAAAAGTTAAAAGTAAAAATCATATAACTGAACAAGCAAGCAAGTTTATTCCTCATCATTCTTTCCTTGTTTCATTTTGGCCCCTTCCAGGAAAGCAGTGGCAATAAGCTCAAGCTGCTTCTTAAGCTCAGAGGCCTTGTATTTGTGCTTGGCTGCACCCTGGATGGCCTTGGTGAAGAGGGTACAGCAGGTGGTTGGCTTGGTGGGGGGACGCAGTTGGAGAGATCCCGGAGCTTGGAGATTGTTTTCTCTTGCTTGTGCTTCAGGAGGGAAAAAATTTATTGAATTTTGGGTGGAGCCCAAAGTTGGCCTTGAGTTGTTTGTGATAAGCCTCTAGTGCTGAGTTGATCTTGAGCTCACCATTCACTGCCGCCCGGTACACATTCCAGCTGGCCTTGGCACAGGCCTTGCCTTGCCTCTGCGTGATAACCTTCCCAATCCACTGGGGCTCAAAGTACTCAAGGAAAGGCTTGAACTCCAGGTGCTTCACTATGTAGGGATCCTTTGAGAGCACCTTGAAACCCTGTGAAGTGTGCTCTGGCTTTAAAAAAACCAAGGCACTGAATTGTGACAGCACAAATCTTCAGGTGTCTGAAGTATCCCTCCGGCTCAACCTACTAAGCTCAGCATGGGCCTGCACGTTACAAGCAACTGCTTGGCAGAAGTGAAAGTGGCACCCCTGCACCTCCCTGATTAACAGCTGCTTAAATGCATTGAACTGAGTAGGCCCAAAGTCCATAATGCACATGCAAGGCCCAAGAGCTCTTAGCCTCGCTTTTTCCTCCAAGTCCAGGGTGCCTGGTCCTTGTCAGAGGCAGGTGGGTTGGCGCGGGTGTGGGAGGGAGTCTTCTTGGATTTGTCATTGTTGGCAGGAGGAAGGAGGGCAATTAATTGGCAGAGGATTGAGAACATGTGGGTATAAATGGCCTTGGTGGCCCCAGGAAGAAGAAAGAACACAAGTGGAATCATCTGGATGTCAATCTGGACATGGATCATCCAAGGCTGCTTGAAAATCTGGGGGCAAGTGGCAAAGGTACCATCAACTAGCCAGGTTGACACCCTTTTCAACTCCATCAGGTTCTGCTGAGTTGAGTAGCAGATTATGCGGTCCTTGACGGCAGCCTGTTGTCATGGAGCAGGAAGCGCTCCCCACTTGGAGGCTGCTTAAGCTCATGAGTAAGTGTGAGCTCTGAGAGGACGTCTGAAGCCTTAGGGGGAGGGGAGATATGCAGCAATACGCTTATTGCTGATGAATTTGATCAACTGCTCTTGTGTTGGTACCAACTTAAGATTATTGGGTTTGAGATGTTGCAAAGCCTTTATGGCCAGATCAGAAGCCTAGAGATGAGAAGATGTGGGTATTACTAGAACAAGGTAACATTTTTCCAATCTAGTGATTAGATGATTGGGGGCTTGCAATTGTGCTCCCCCTTCTCTGCCGTTACTTGCTCCCAGCCCTTGGTGTTTAGCTGGGCCCCACAAGTCTTATCCTAAAAGACAAAGTGCTTGCTCTTGGTCTGCTGCTTTTGGTTGTTGCAATTAAAGATGTAATTGTCAGCAACGTAACCAGGGCCGCCTTTTACAGACATGATCAGGAAGTAACAGGGGAAGCGCTTGGGAACTTTAAACCCTCTGTCCATATTTCAGATGTTGTGGATGACCAGTGGATCCCAAGCCACATGACCAGAAGCTTTAAACTTCTTGAAGTAATGCTCCGGCTCATCTTGGGGGTCAGATGAGGAAGGAGGGGAAGAGCCATTGGTAGGGGGAGGGGAAGGATTCTTTGAGGCCTGCTTGGATGCCTCCTTTTTCTTACCAGAAGAAGAGGTGGGCTCCTTGGCAGCCTTTACTTTCTTGGTATGCTGCTCCTTGGTGGGCTTGGAGCCAGCCTCTGAGTGGTAAAAGGAGTGGTTGGTAAGATCACCATCAGATTTATTGGGGGAGGAATTTTGGGGAAAAAGTGAAGGGGATGTGGAAGATGAGGGTGGAGGGGGGAAGAGATGGAGATGGAGGAGATGAAGTGGGAGGAGATGGGGTTGGAGACTTTGCCTTTGCAGGCTTCTTGGCACGCTTGGGAGTGGAGGTAGTTTCTTTGGAGCCCTTGGAGGCTTGGCACTTGGGCTGTTGGCTGTTCTTGTTTGATTTTGTCTAAAGAAGAGTTTAGCATTGTAAATAATAGAAGTATGAAAGATATGAAACACAGAAGTAAAACAAAGCAAAATTTAAATGAAAAGTATGCAAATAAAGTTTTATTTATTGAGAAAAAAACATAAAAAAGTAAATAGAAGTAAAATAGAAACTAGAAGTATAGATATAAAGGTTAAAACATAGAAAATAAGTGAATTTATGATGAAGCATCAAAGATGTTAGGTTCAGCATAACATCTAGTGTTAAATTAATATAAAAGTTTAATTGAAAATCAAAAAAATATGAAAATTATATGTAGAGCAGCAGAAAAAGTAGTAGATTATAATAGCAAAAAAAATAATTATTATGTGGAATTTTTTTTATTGAGAGTTGAAAATTCAAAACATAGTAAAGTGTCAAGTTTGGCACTGTCAATCAGCCAGAAAAAGCTGAATTCTCACTGTCAAGTATGCCAGAGTTGAGCAGAAACATCAAACTTACTATGTTTTTTACATATAAAGCTTGTTTAAATTTAAACCGGGTTCAAAAGTTAACCCAAAAGCAAGGCACTTTTGTATGCTCAAAAATTAAAAAAAATACAACATAAGTTAAAAAAGTAAATAAATGGGAATGTGTTTATTAGTGTTAAAGTTATGCTGGGAGGAGCTGGGAGTAAATTATTTACCATAGTGTTGGTTAAAACGTTAAGAAGCTCTCTGTGATAATCCCCAAGTTAAAGTGTCAAGTGATGAGTGTTAAGGGGCGCTCATATTGCGTCACATATAAATTTAGCCTTAATTCTGATTCTTTGATTGGTTAAATCTGAAACCAATCAGGTGTCAAGTGGATAGAGTCAAACAAAGAAAGTGTCAATTTTCAGTTTTTTATAAATAACATATGAAATCTCTTAAATTGGGCTTAATTTATGTGGCACCACTTAATCCAAAACCCGGGAATGACATAAAGTAAAACAAGTGGGGTATTTGATTAATGTCTATGCTACTAAATCCAGTATAGTGGTGCTTGGGAGCCTAATCAACAACTATGGACACTAATAATAAAAATTTAATAGTAAATAATAAAATTTTATATAAGCGCATATGTATTTTATTAATAAAATTAAAATTTGGCTTAAAAAGTGTCAAACTAGTCACTTTTTGTTTTAGAGTGTCAAACACAGGTTTTTTCATTTCTATTAGTAAATTTACTTATAAATTGCCCCTTAAATTGGTATTTTAGCTAACTGATTTATTAAACAGAGTTGAGTTCAAGTAAATTTAACCTTGGTTTTTGGTTTCAAACCCCTAAATTACTAGTAAAAATTAGCTTAAAATTTGTTAAGCCAAAAATACTAATAGATTCACATATGCGGTACTCAACTCCCTGGTACTTGACAAAGTGTTGAGTACCAGAGAGTCGAGTTTAAGGGAGTCAAACTTACCACAGTTGCCTGGTAGAACATGGATATGAAGTGGCTTAATATTCCAAATGTATGGTCTCTATGGTTAGCCACAGTGCCATACTGAACCATGAAGCTAGTCCCAATAAGAATGTCATAGCTGTTGTTTTTCAGAACTATAGCAGGAGCAGTGACCATTAGCTTCCCAAAGTGAAGAGGTAGATAAGAGTAGGCTCCTTTAGCTCTAGTGGTCAATGGCCCAGCAGTACCAAACTCTTCATGGTAGGCCAAGTACGGTGCCAGCTTAAGCTTTTTAACCAGCCAAGAGGATAAAATGTTCCCAGGGGCACCAGTATCCAGTATGGCCCGGACATGAGTCTTGTTCACTACCAGGTTGATATAGGTGTAATCCTTGAAGTCCTCTCTGATCTCCACAATCTTTGAGACCTGGTGTATGTTTAGTCCTTTGAACTTCTCCAGGAAGATAGCCATGGTAGCTCCCACAGATGGGCTTACTTCCTTGAGGGATTCTAGCAGTGCTGAGACGTTTACTGTGCAGAGCATCTTGGTCAGTTGTTCAGCACTGTCCTCCTCATGAGTGACTTCAACGCCTGGTTGAGCCAATTGTTCAGCATAGGGTAAGGACACTTTTTTCAAGCTATTTGGGGGGTAACCACCTCAGGGCAAAGTGTAGTCCAATGAGTTTGCATGTTAACAGTGAGGACTCAATGTTGGATGTCCTCTTGAACTCTGTCAGACTCTGCATCCTCATGTATTGGTTGGTAGATGAATTTAATCAGAGAGGGTTCATCCTCAGGGTTGGTCCCAGAGGATGGCAAGGCAGAAGGCCTCTGATCTGGTTTGTCAGGGGGCAGTGGTATGGGGGGAGATGAGGGTGTCAAAATTATAAAGGCAGCCAAGGATTTCTCCTTGTCCTGGCTGCTTAGTAGTTTTTTGACTGGTCCTCATTGTCCTCCTCAATATCAGTGTCCTTGGCATAGTCCTCCTCACTGTCCTCCATGCCTACATGATGGATCTTTTGGCGTAGATTCCTACATTCCCAAGAGAAGTGGCCAGCTATACCACATTTGAAGCAAGTATGGGGGCCATTGTTGACTGGATCAGGCCCAACCTTGTCAGAAGGCTTGGGCATCTCAACAGTCATGCGGGGTCTATGCTCAGATTTCTGGCAAGGGCGGCCTTTAGGAAGAGGGATTTTAAACTCCTCCTTGTAGGTACGTAGGAGACAGATCAGATCTGGTACTGTGCAAGCGTTGTAAATGCTTGACTTAAGAGCCAGAGATAGTTCCTGGTTGACACATACAGCATTAAGGAGTGCTGACTGCACATCAATAAACTGCACCACACTCATAGATGATAGAGATTGATCTTCAAGGTAGAACCTAGAAGTGAAGTCTTCTAGGGTTTCCCCCACCTTTAGCTTGGTGTCAACAAAGTCCATCTTACAACCAAGGAGTGCTTCTTGGCTACCAAATTCTTCTGTCAAGGCTCTGGAGACGTTGAAAAAGTCCAGCCATTCTCAGGGAGACATGGCAAGATAATGGCTTAAGTCTCAGCATCCAGACAGTTGATGATTGTGGAGTCCCTCATGACATTGTCTGCACCATACATGGAGTTCTGGTACAGACGTAAGAACATGGCCACATTTCTCTTGCAGTCAAACATGGGTTGATTGACAGCTTGAAGTTGTTGGATCCATGTTGGAGGGGAACAGGTGTGATCCTCACTGGAGAGCAGGTGAGATGGGAACGGCTGAGAGTGGAGGCAGCAAACCTAGCCTCAGAGGCGCGGCAACAATTTTCCTCTTGCTGGGCTTCATATTCATCTTCTCTGTCTTGAGAAGCTCCAGAAGCTTCAGGGGTGGCCAGGACGTCATCCTTGGACTCCATTACTGGCTCTCATACTTGTACAGCGTTAGGAGCCAACCAAGTGTGGTCCTCATTGCCTTCATAGCTATGATAGAACTCAGGACTAGAGGACCTCAGTGGACTGTGGTGACTCTTGGAGTTGATGGACATAGCCTGTAAGTTGACGGCCATAATCTTACTGTCCATCCTATCCAATTGGCTCTGGAAGGCGTCCAGGATAAGTTGTTGCTTGTCTAGCTCATCTTGGTAGACCTTGTTCTCCTGACAGATGATATCCAAGTCATCTTCAAAAGAGGTGATGCGCTTTTTGTGGGTGGCAAGCTCAGCTTGGAGCAAGGCTATTACTTTCTTGTCCTTCCTGACTTGGGTCTGGCTATTGGCTCTGTTATGCAATTGGCAAAGTTTAAGACAATCCTGAAGTTCTGACACAGTGTGGTAGCCATCAAACAGGAAGGCAAGATTGGTACTCTGCTGGACCAATTCCGTCTGCATCTTCTTGTAGTGATTAAAGAGCTCAAGGATGTCTCAACCAGGAAGGGCACTGGAAGGGGAGTTGTTGTTAGTGGCGGCAGATGTGGGGGTGAGTGAGGGGATGGTGGCAAGGCAGCAGGCTAAGACTTCAACCTCATGAGTCAGGCTTCAAACCATGGGGCCAGTCTCCAGCATGTGGTTTGTAACCACACTAATCCAATTGGCGTCTACACCTTGATGGGTGAGGGTCTGTACCACATGCACTAAAACAGCTTAGCTATACCTGCTTCAATGACATTGACCCAATGGAGCATGTTGTTCAGGGCGTTGGTGACTTTGGCAAGATACTGATTGACAGTGGTGAAAGTATTGCCAAGCTCAGAGTAGAGGACCTGGAGGAACGTCTGTTGATTAAATACCAGTATTCCCTGGTCATGCACTAGGCTTTGGATGCAATCCAGGTGCATTTGGTTGTGGCATACAGCAGGATGGATGAATTGCTGTAGGTAGTCCTTTTATGTTCAGAAGTACAGAGGTCACGGCGGAGCTGGTCAGGGTTGACCTAGGAGAGATTCTGAAAGCAACCCAAGGCGTTTTCAGCAGAAGGCTGCTGAATAGCCAGGTGTTCAGAGCAAGAACCATTGTCAGCAGCACCATAATACATGGTGTGTATGGCACTACAGATAGCATCCTCTTTAAGGTGAAGAGTTGGCGTCCATCTCCAAGGGGGCAGGGGCTTGTAGGAGCAGCAGTTGACCAAAAACAATAGCCTGGGGCCGTTGATGTTCTGGCATGAATTGGCTTAGGTTGGGCAGGCCATAGGGAGCCCATGCTTTTTCCACAGCATGGGCATTAGCAGCAGTAAAGGCCGGTGCCTGGTGGTAAGGAGAAGCAGTGGCAGGAGACTGGACCAGGGGCATTCCTCCCTCCTCATTGAAAGGACCGCGGGAGTGGGCTGGTGCAGTTGAAAGACATGAGCGCCAATGCCGTAAAAGTTGCAGCAAAGGGTTGCTAGTTTCTACAAACAGTTAGTAAGGGACCTAATTCTTAATACTATACCTGTTGATGGTATAGTGACAGCCTATGAAGGACAGAAGAATAATAAGGTATATAGACAAAACTGGTTTTTATTTAGATAGTATTGCACTTATATAGAACAAGGCAGGGGAATTGACACCAGAGGCATGGAGGCACAGACAGAAGGACTTCCCAAATGGAGGAGAGTGGATTGGCACAGCTAAAAGCCCCACACAAGAGAACAACCGCTTCCACGCGGTTTTATTAAGGAGGTAGATATAAATAACTTCATTATTCTATAATAATCCAGGAAGTGAAGCCTGTGCCTTGTGAGCATTCAAAAGGCAATTGAACACTCATTTTAGAGGCGTTTTAAACGTCTTTATCACTAGTAGAATCAGGATTCAGTAGCGTGTATGCACAATTGTTCTGTTGCTTGATTCCTAGATGAACACTTTTATGTCTAATCCATTTAATCTGCAACAAATGACACTGGCCTCAGGTGGGGGTGGTACCTATACCCTCCTGATCAGGCTTCAAGTCTAGGGCCAAGATCTCTAGGATTGGGAGGGCATTGCTTTGGGATCCCGGGGCATCATAATAACTCCAGGACCAGGGGCAGTTCATAGGTTGTTGCTGGGGGATGGTTATGAGAGAGAGGGGCTAAACTTATTAAGCTTGTCTCTCATCCTAGCAGAAAAGCCCACCAGGATACCATCTGGCTCAAGGCTGGAATAGCTGCTCAAACAGGGGACCAAAAGGACCCAATAAGGGACAATTAAAAAAATGTTTCCAGGAACATTCCTGACATCCATATCTATGTTACCAAAGCAGCTCCAATATGGAAAGTATAGGAAAATATCCCACTATCTAGGCCAAAGGTTATTAAAAAACACCTCTAAAAAGCAAGATGTATGATACTAACAAATTAAGTATCTAAACAGAGCTTAAAATGAGCAAAAATATTTTAATCACCAAGCAGGCACCTGCCACTACTGCGCAGACGCCCACTGCTAGCCCTGTCAGCCAGCCAGCCCCCGCACGCCCACCACCATCATGCAGGAGTCTGCCTTCACTGTGTAGACACCCTCCATCACACACCCTGCCATCCAGCCTGCTGCCATCATGCAGGAGTCTGCTACCACTGCACATATTCATTTCATCATGTATGAGCCCACTGCCACCACACAGGAGTCCAACATCATTTTGCAGGAGTCCACTGCCATCACACAGGAGCCTGCCTGCCGCTCCTGCCAGTCACCTGCAACCCAAGCAGCCGCCAGCTTGCCTCCAGCCTGCTCTCCTCCCAGGGCCCAACCAGCATCTGTGTCCCAGCCAATCCCCTTCAGCCAATCATAAGGCATCATCACCTGTGGCTAATAAAATAAGTCCCTTGCCACAGAGCTAAATTTAGATCTTGTCTCATGCCCTCCATAACAAGAACTAACCCAAGCTGCAGATTTGAATACCAATTCTGACCCCAACCAATGAGGACCTGGGACCCAGGTCATATGGTTGGGGCCAGACTCAAGCCAAAACCTGTCTCCTAAGACTGAAATAGATCTTGAGAACAGCTTGAACTGTTTTCCCCACCTGACTCAAGGCTAACAGGAGGTTATTGGCCCATCCAAAAACTGCCAAGCAACCAAAAAATTACAGAAGAACAAGAGTGGCCACTATTCCCAATGCCCAATCCCCATGTTTCACCTTCCAGACTCTTGGGATCCCCAATCCCTACTTTTACTCCCACTTGTGAAACTTTTCACAGTGAGAGAAACTATAAATAAAGCATTCCCTCTCAGTGATAGTTAGAGTTATCATTGAAAGGATTAATCCTCTTTAATAACACTTTAAACAATACCTTCAGAAGAAACTAGAAAATAGCTCTAAGCTTAGTTACTCCTTCCCAGGATTAGAAGATGAATATCTTCACCTTATTGGCTGTGCTCACAGCTTACCTCCGGTTTGCAGCCACCAGGTTTTTCCAGCCGCTATGTGTCCCTACTGGAGCCTTCTAATCCAACCATGTCTATTGCCGTCTATACTGCCAATTATATCAAGTCCTCATACTTGGCTGGGTTAACCCATTGTCTGACAATAACACTTGAGGGCAGCCATGGCAATAAAATACATCTTACAGAAGGAAGGCTGTAGTTGTCTTAGCAGTGATATCCTTAGTGGGACGAGCTTCCACCCATTTGCTGAAATGATCAACAGCAATAAGGATGAAGCAGTAACCTGAGCAAGAGCAGGGTAGAGGCCCTACAGCGTCAATACTGCCAGTGTAGAAGGCAAGCTGTGGAGAGACTAGCTTGAACTTTTGAGAAGTAGCTTGAAGTTGTTGGAGCTAACAGTCATGACAACTAACAATGACGTCTGGAAACAGCTGGCAAAGATTTTCCCAGAATTAGTTCTTCTGGAGCCAGGCAAAAGTCTTGGCAACGCCTCTGTGTCCTGTCTCCTTATGAGCTTGAAGCACCACCAAAAGGCAAAGACTAGGCCTTACAGAAGTCAAGTAGTAGTGTTGTACTTTCTTGAAAAGCTGATTATCACAAATGAGTTGTTTTCAGACAATTTAGAAAGGGCAACTCAAACTTCTTCTTTCTCATTTTCCCACAAAGAAGGATATCCTATTAGTTTGTACAACTTGTCAGCCTCAGCAGGGTGTAGAGTGAGGATGGACATTCTGGACAGTCCATCAGCATTCTGATGTTGAAACCCAGGGCAATGCAGCACAGTGAAGTTGTACCCTTGCAGGCGGAGAGCCCATCTAGCTAGTTGCCCTTCTGGTTCCTTAAGTTGTTGTAACCATTTAAGCAAAGTGTGGTCAGTGACTACTAGGGATGTGTTGGCCCCAAAAAGGGACAATTACAGCAAATTCTGTAATCACTCTGTTCACTCTTCCCTGTCTGCATCTTTTGGATTCCCCTATGTTGGAGGAATCCAAAAATTCATAAAAAAAGAAGGCCATCTGAGGCCTTCTTTTTTCTGGATAGGCCAAAAAAAATAAAAAATAAAATAGTTTTTTAAAATCCAATAAAATTTCAAATTTATGAATTTAAATTTTTAAAAGATGAAATATAAAAAATATAATTTTTTATTTCAAAAAAAATTGGGAAGTGCAACTTCCAGTTTTTCTTCTTAAATGAAACAATTTCAAGGGAATCTTCTTAAAGAAGATTCCTTCAAAATTCTCTCCAGATTTTGGACAGGTGGCTCCTTTTTAGAAAAGAAGCCACCCGTCCAAAATCTGACGCAGTCCTAGTGACCACAGTGAAATGGGTTCCATAAACATAATGATGGAATTGTTTGACCACATGCAGTACAGCAAGGCTTTATTTCTCCATGACACTATAGTTCTTCTCATGTTTGTTGAGGACACAAGAAGTATACACTACAGGGTGATCCACTCCCTCATCATCTAGTTGAGCCAGGATGGCCCCAATAGCTAGGTTGCTAGCATCTGTATAGAGGATGAATTCCTTATCATAGTCCAGATACACTAAGATGGGAGCCTCTTTGAGTTTTTTTAAGAGTCTCATAGGCCTGTTGTTGACTAGTGGTCCATTTGAAGCAGACATTGCCTAGCAGCTGAACCAGCAGCTCACTAGTGTCATTAAAATCAGGGATAAACTGTCTGTAGTAACCCGTCATGGCCAGAAAGACTTTTACTTTGTGCAGGTTAGTGGGTGGAAGCATTTTGTCAATGGCCTCAACTTTCTTGGTCATTGGGCAAATCCTTGTCTGGATCACCTCATGGCCCAAGAATTCAAGATGTTTCTTGAAGAAAGCACACTTTGACAGTTTTAGTTTGAGGCCAGCTTCTTGAATTTCTAGGAACACTTCTTTGAGATGGGCCAGGCAATAAGTAAAGTAGCGCTGAAGACCGTTATATCATCCAAGTACACCAGGACACATGGGAGCTTCAGATTACAAAGAATGGAGTCCATAGCCTGTTGAAAGATAGCAGGGGCATTGCATAGTCCCTGAGGCATACATGTAGGCTCAAACAACCCTTCAGAAGTGATAAGTGCATGTTTTTGTCTATCTTATGGAGAGAGGTCAACTTACCGGTAACCAGATGCCAAATCCATAGCTGAAAAGAACTTGGAGCCTCCAAGGCGGCAGAGAGCATCATCAATACGCAGCAAGGGGTAGGAATCCTTCTTGGTTAAGGAGTTTAACAGTCAATAGTCCATCACAATAAAATGTCTTCCATCCTTTTTCTTTAGTAAGAGCAAAAAGGAGGCCCATGGACTTTGGAAAGGAGCAAGTAACCCAACATCTAATAGTTGTTTGAGCTCTTTAGACACCCAAGCGTCTTCCATGCAACTATGGCATTGTGGTTTAGCGCAGAAGGGGGGAGCAATTCCAGTATCAATCTGGTGGATAACACCTTTAGTCAGGCAATTTTCAGTGCTATCTTTAGCAAAGATATCTGAAAATTAATCTAGAAGGTTAAGCAATCTTTCTTTTGGGCTGGGGACAGTTGCAGGAAGTCCTGAGCGGTGAACAGAGATAGGACCTGTGGCTTGTCTTCAGGTAAGTTGAAGCCATGGAAAGTACCAAAGGGATGTAGGGATAGCACACCAGGAGCATTTAGCAACTTGCCATAGCCAACAGCCTGGCCTCTAGACTTATTTATGAGGAGAGCAGTTAATTTAGCTATCAAAAACTGGACAGGATCTTTGTGAGAAACATCCAAGATCCCTGAGCAGAAGTAGGGTTTGTTACAACAGAGCAAGGAAGGAGTGAAAACTCTAAGAATGTGCATTCAGGTAGCTTGTATGATATCTGATAGTCTAAGATGGCTTGAGAGCCAGGGGGATGGTCACAGAAGAAGTGGCCAGCAGTGGAATCCCGTCAGATGCAGGGCAGACCATAGGAGAGCAATTCATGTTGAACAAGTGAGTACAGTACTTTAGTGCAAAGACACCAGTAGGGTACTCTAAGGCACACATCTTGAGGCGCTTTCCAGGAACTTTGACAGGCTACTAAAGGATTAAAGGGACTTCATACTCTAAAATAAAGAGATATACATCTTTTAAGTTTGATGATCCCACTGTATTCCCTGAGGAATCGGGTACCAACTAGAAGATTGTAACTCTAATTCTCCAATACCACAGCAAGCTCAGCTAAGAGTAGCTTGCCAAACTGCATAGGGAGAGCAGAGTATGCCCCTATATCACAAGTCATGGACAACCCAGCTGTACCATAAGAATGGTGATAATTAAGGTTAGGGGTGAGTTTAAGCTTTTTGACAAGCTTCAAGGAGACAACATGAACATGAGATCCAGTGTCCAAGGTAGCCTTGATCTTCACCTTTTAGATGAATATCTCTACACAAGTAGTAGTACAACCAAAGGGTAGAAGAAAAGTCAGGATTTCCTGGGCTTCTGCTAACTCTTTGTCCCACTTCTTGATCATGCATCTCAAGCCTGGAAACTCCTTGTAGACAGTCTGAAAAGCAAGACGGGAACATTCTTGAAAACAGCTTCATCTACTTCAGCCTCTTATTCAGAAGATTCTACAAGTACAGGCAGCCTCTTAGCTTGTTTGAGGTAAGGGCAAGAGATAACCTCCTTGGCTTCAGGAAGAGGCTTGGCAGTTGTTGTAGTTTTCCCAGAGCGTAGCTTGTAAGGGACTGCAATGGTTTCAGGAACTGCTAGAACTGAATATCCATAGGCATCAGAATCATCAATTTCTGAGTTGTTCATTTCAGAGTCATCAGAAATATTGTGGAAAAGTAGCAGAATGAGAGGGACTTTGGTGGTGACAGGCTCAGAGTCTGCTACTAACAAGGAAATTGGAGGAGACTGGGAAAGATTGTCAACTGAGAGCGTCTCTGCCTCTAGGTTGACTGCTCTTATCCTGCCTGCTTTTTGGGATCAGCTCTTCAACCCAAGTATTGGTGCAGACTCAGGAAGGGTGACTTATATGTCCACAGTTATGGCAACCCTGTTAATAAGGAGGATTCTGTGAGTTTATGGTAAAGATATGTGGACCACGTGAAGACAAACCAGAGGTAGAGGCGGCACAATTCTCCTGCACAGCTGCCCCAGAATGGGTAAGGTGCATATCCTGCAACAGTGTCTTTATGCTCTTCATAGAGGAAAGCATGGCCTTATGTGCTTTGAAATGGAGGCACAGAAGTTGGTTAACTTTGAGAGCTTGAGCACAAGCCATGTAAGCCTCATGTATGACAGAAACTACAAGATAGTATGAAGCCATTTCTAAATGGTGGGGAATTACCACCCCAATCCACATAGAATTAATGTTTAACTACTAATGTGGCTTCAGATATTGTTTTATGAGATTTTAATTGAGATACTAGGATTAAGTAGAATAATTAATCTTAACCAAAGTAGCCCAAGATAAATAGCCTGTGAAAGCATCAGAGTATCTTCAGAATAAAATTCAGGACATTGAGATGCAACACAATTTTCAGCTTCAAAGACAGGGGGAAACTCCAAGATTGGCAGGCATGAAGTTAACATTGGGTGGTGCCAACAAAAAAGTTCCAACTGCAGGGCCCCATCTTCCAGTAATGATCAGGCTTAGAATCAGATTGTAGGGAATGTAGTGTAAAAATCCAACAACAGGATGCATTTTTAAAATGTAAATTAGACCAAGAAATATATGATTTTTATTGAGTAAATTTTTGGGAGGACTCAACTCTTAGAGTTGAAACAGTGAAAATTATTTAATATATATCAAAAATTGACTAAGCAATACCACCTGGATCCTGGGCTCTTGTTCCTTCCACATGTTAAGCAAGTATCTGGTCCAGGTTGCAAATAACCCTTGTGTGATCAATTTATGACAACCATGCTGATAAATAAGTTCATATCTGGTGACCCTTAAATTATGTTGATTTATCAACATCAACTTACAGGGGGAATCAGATAAAACTGGCAAACTAGAGCAGCTGTAATCCATTTGCAATCAACCATTTGATTCAAGTCTGTTAAATCAGTCAGCTTTGTTAAAGATTTTCCAAGCTTTTCTATTTGGCCAAATTATCCCCAGCATTGTAAAACTTACCAAAATCATGCGCAAACAACTGTCTACTGGTTATAAATTGCTGTTCATCCATATAGACCTATCCACAAACTTGCCCAACATCTCTTTGGGTTTGAAGGCAATGTGCATAAAAGAATCCTTCTTCACTTGCAAACTAAGGTTGCCACTAAACCCACCAATCAAAAGCTTTTTTATATTTTCCCAAGTCTCAATTGTGGGTAGCTCTGGCACCAGCACCTCATAGCAGGTTGGCTGCAAGCAGGTTAGAATGTGCTCCTTCTTAACCTCATCAGAGGCTCTTTGCATGACTGTTTTTTAGATGGTCAGGAATGCTGCAATGGAGGATATTTTAGGGTTAAAGACTTAATTGAAGGTAGGTTTAAAGTGTGCTCTGAGGTTAGGGCCACCATTATTGCTATTAGCACATTTATAGGCAGGGAGAAATCAGCTTCAGATTCCAAATGGCCTGTTGTGCCCACAAATGACGCACACTCTCTTCAATAGTAGTCACAGTCTCAGAGGTGTGGGCACCCACATTGTTGGTCAGGTCAGTCTGTTGTTTGGTAACATCTAAGCGTTGACCATGTGTGGTTATCACAGTAGAAAGCTCAATCAACCAGGAGGTAAGAGAAGGACCCACCAAGAGGCAAGGCGCAAACCTGTCATTTACCAAATCAATTACTTCAGTCATTTCCTGTATGTCTTTATCAAGCTCAGAGTGGTCTTGTTTCAAATGGTCCACCTCATTAGCTAGAGCTATCAACTCCCTAGCACAGTGAATACAGGGGGGGCTCCTGACAAGCCAGGGCAACAGCCATCTTCATTGATAACCCTAGTTGAACTAACAGCAGATGCCATCACCTCACGCAAGGTAGCAACCTCTTATTGCAATTCAGCAACTTGAGTTGTCAGAGCAAGCAATTGAGGATCTGGCTGAGGGGCTTTGGTAGGGCAATTAT
This sequence comes from Entomophthora muscae, assembly GCA_014839935.2. Classification (NCBI taxonomy): domain Eukaryota; kingdom Fungi; phylum Entomophthoromycota; class Entomophthoromycetes; order Entomophthorales; family Entomophthoraceae; genus Entomophthora; species Entomophthora muscae. The sequence continues at coordinate 469,621 of QTSX02002865.1, read as the reverse complement.
GACTGTGAGTGGATGCTATTATTTCTTGAATGGCATCCCACAGTCTCTGCTCTTTATCCACCAAAGCATCTGATGGAGGAGGAGGCGGGGCATCTGGTTTGGGTGTAGACAGTTCATTTACTTGAGTCTGTTGTTTGGTAATGGTAGTGGCAACAGCAGCCCGTTCTTGATCAAATTACTTGTCAATTTTGTGGAGGCCTTTAGCAGCAAGGGCTGCTACTTGCTGTAGTTGGTCAAAGGAGTAAGCACTAAACTTGTTTAGCTGTTGCATAAGTTGTTCAAAATTGGAGAGATAGGCATTCAGAGTGGAATCTACTTGGGTGTGCCAGGGCTGTTCCAACTGATGAAACTCATGTAGGTTCTCCCTGATGTACTCAGAGATGAACTGGCACATTTGCTCAATGGAGTTGACCAAGCAGGCCTGGGAGGTGACAGAGCTGCGCTGATTGTCTGATACCAAGGAAAACAGGTAGTGGATTCACTGCTGGTAGGCAGCAAACTGATCCCAGTGATGAGTGAAAGCAGCTTGTAGAGATGAAATCTCCTGAACATGGAGCCCTAACACCATTTGATGATGGGCTAAGTTGGGCTGCAAAAAGTATGGCAATATATGCTCAGCAGAACCAGCTGCTGAGAGGAGATGCTGTGGAAATTGTGGAGTACAATCAATTTTTAGTATTCTGCTTGGCTGAACTGAAGCTGGAGGCAAGGGATGGCTCCATCACAAGCTAACCCAAGGGCTACTCCATGACTTGTTCTAAGTCAGGGGTACCCAGAGGGTAGGTCACTAGGCAAGGACCGTTAACAAGGTTCAGTACAGTAGGGACAATAGGCAGGTTGATGATGTGTTCTTTAATCAGAGCACTGGTAATTTCAGGTGAAGTTGGATCTTGTATGGGAAGAGGCAACAGTCCTGAAAACGTGGTTGCAAAAGAGATAACCAAGGGGCTTACAGTCCCTGTAGTGAGCACCATTTTTGTCCTGTTCTGAGGCGCAGCACAGAACACAACAGGGAATCCTAACCTTAGGATTGAATTCATAATAAGTCTTGGTTAGTTGAAAGGAAGACTATTGTATTATCTTGTGCCCTGAATGATGAATATCTACTAGTTGTGGCTAGAGAGAGGCGCCAAAGTACTTGGAATTACAAAGATAGAAATGTAAATAGAACTTTCTTTTTATTGGTGAAAAGAAATGTAATATATATTAGTTGGCAAATACCACAAAACAGTACCAGGACGGTAGGATCACTCACCACAAGCATTTGTGGGGCAAGTGAGTTACGCAAAATCAGGAAAGCAAACAATTGAATTTCCCAGTTTGAAAAAGACTCATTTTGAGGGGCAAAAGAAAAAGCAAGTGATTTCTCCTTGAAATGGCCCATCAAAGGCAAAATCAAAACAAGGTGAATATCAGCATTCATAACAGATAGTAATTCTTGTAAGATTCAACATGAACAATAAATACAGGCCTGGACCAGAGTTGGTTACCGCAGACGCCCTATCACAATTTTTACATGTGAGCCTATTGGGGAAAGAATGAGTCAGACCCTGGTTGGTCCCCTCTGGTATTACAAAACAAGGATTAAGGGTTCCTCCAGGATCACAGATGCCACCTGCAATATTATAATTAAAAATGAACACCTTTCTACAGAAGTCTATGGTGCATTGCACTCTAAAATGTTGAATGGAACAACAATCCCATATGTGCCTACCCATCAGAGGGTGGATAACATCCTGAATTACCACAGGGGCCTCAGGCACATCAAAGGAAGAAACTTTAACAGCTTCCTGAAGCTCAAGGCATGGTGGCCCACCCTTTACTAAGATATTCATGGGATACTTGAAAATTTGAGGTACATGAAAGATATTACAAGAGCAATGTCCTTCTAAAGTCAGGGCTCCAGATTTTAACACCACTCCCCTTTAAAGTCTGGGTGCTAGAAATTTTAGGCCTCATGCCTGGAAGGAGTAATGGTGAGAAATACATCATCATTTCAATTTACTTTGCCACCAGGTAGTGCAGGCTTTCTGTTGTGAATGCTGCCATTCACATGTTTTGATTTTGCCTTTGATGGGTTATTTTGAGGACAAAGCTCTCTTTTGTTTTTTCCCTTTGAAATGACTCTGGCTCCAAATTGGGAAATTCAATTGTTCAGTCTCCTGATTCTGTGCCACTTTTTTACCCCACTTATGCTTGTGGTACGTGATCCTACTGTACATGTATGTTTTGTGGTAAAGCTACACAGTATATAATACATTTCAATTTTACCAATAAAATTTAAGTTCTATTCACATTTTGTCTTTGTGTCTTCATGTACTTTGGCGCCTCTCTAGCCACGTCTAGTAGATATTATTAAATCAGGGCCACAGGATAATAACATAGCCTTCCCTGCCATTCTAACCAATACTTAGTACAAATCCAATCCAAAGGTTAGGATTTCCCATTGTGACTCTGTGCCGCACCTCAGAACAGGACAAAAATGGTGCTCACTACAGGGGCTGTAAGCCCCTAGGTTATCTCTTTTGCAACCACGTTTTCAGGACTGTTGCCTCTTCCCATACAAGAGCCAACTTCACCTGAAATTACCAGTGCTCTGATTAAAGAACACATCATCAACCTGCCTATTGTCCCTACTGTACTGAACCTTGTTAACGGTCCTTGCCTAGTGACCTACCCTCTGGGTACCCCTGACTTGGAACAAGTCATGGCAGTAGCTCTTGGGTTAGCTTGTGATGGAGCCATCCCTTGCCTCCAGTTTCAGTTCAGCCAAGCAGAATACTACAAATTGATTGTAGCTCCACAATTTCTACAGCATCTCCTCTCAGCAGCTGGTTCTGCTGAGCATATATTGTCATCCTTTGTGCAGCCCAACTTAGCCCATCATCAAATGGTGTTAGGGCTCCATGTTCAGGAGATTTCATCTCTACAAGCTGCTTTCACTCATCACTGGGATCAGTTTGCTGCCTACCAGCAGTGAATCCACTACCTGTTTTCCTTGGTATCAGACAATCAGCGCAGCTCTGTCACCTCCCAGGCCTGCTTGGTCAACTCCATTGAGCAAATGTGCCAGTTCATCTCTGAGTACATCAGGGAGAACCTACATGAGTTTCATCAGTTGGAACAGCCCTGGCACACCCAAGTAGATTCCACTCTGAATGCCTATCTCTCCAATTTTGAACAACTTATGCAACAGCTAAACAAGTTTAGTGCTTACTCCTTTGACCAACTACAGCAAGTAGCAGCCCTTGCTGCTAAAGGCCTCCACAAAATTGACAAGTAATTTGATCAAGAACGGGCTGCTGTTGCCACTACCATTACCAAACAACAGACTCAAGTAAATGAACTGTCTACACCCAAACCAGATGCCCCGCCTCCTCCTCCATCAGATGCTTTGGTGGATAAAGAGCAGAGACTGTGGGATGCCATTCAAGAAATAATAGCATCCACTCACAGTCATAATTGCCCTACCAAAGCCCCTCAGCCAGATCCTCAATTGCTTGCTCTGACAACTCAAGTTGCTGAATTGCAATAAGAGGTTGCTACCTTGCGTGAGGTGATGGCATCTGCTGTTAGTTCAACTAGGGTTATCAATGAAGATGGCTGTTGCCCTGGCTTGTCAGGAGCCCCCCCTGTATTCACTGTGCTAGGGAGTTGATAGCTCTAGCTAATGAGGTGGACCATTTGAAACAAGACCACTCTGAGCTTGATAAAGACATACAGGAAATGACTGAAGTAATTGATTTGGTAAATGACAGGTTTGCGCCTTGCCTCTTGGTGGGTCCTTCTCTTACCTCCTGGTTGATTGAGCTTTCTACTGTGATAACCACACATGGTCAACGCTTAGATGTTACCAAACAACAGACTGACCTGACCAACAATGTGGGTGCCCACACCTCTGAGACTGTGACTACTATTGAAGAGAGTGTGCGTCATTTGTGGGCACAACAGGCCATTTGGAATCTGAAGCTGATTTCTCCCTGCCTATAAATGTGCTAATAGCAATAATGGTGGCCCTAACCTCAGAGCACACTTTAAACCTACCTATAAACAAGTCTTTGACCCCAAGGCTTCTACTATTGTGGCTTTTCTAACCATTTACAAAACTGCTATAAGGAGGGAATCTGATGAGGTTAAGAAGAAACACTTTATAACCTGCCAGGACCTGACCTGCCAGGAGGTAGTAGTGCCCAAGTTGCCACTATTGAGACATGGTTAGAGATGAAGCAGCTTCCAATTGACAAAATTGATGGCAAACTTAGCTTGGAAGTAAAAAAGGACGCATTCATGAACATTGCTTTCAAACCTAAGAAGACTTTAGCCTAATTTGCAGATAGATTCTACATGGAAGGACAGTAGCTGATCACAAGCCACCAGTTGACTGCACATGAAGTGTACATAGCTTATGCTCAAGCCCCCAAGGTCAACCAGCTTCTATGCTTTCACTCCAAAGCCCATAAAGCCATACTTTCCTCTATGAAGAGCATAAATGCATTGTTACAGAGTATGCATCTTACCCATCCTGGAGCAGTAGTGTGGGAGAATTGTGCTGCCTCTAATTCTGGTTTGTCTTCACGTGGCCCATGTATCCTCACCATGAACTCAAAGAATCCTCCTCAACGCCAGGGTTTTCATAACTGTGGGCAGATAAGTCACCCTTCCTGAGTCTGCACCAATACTTGGGTTGAAGAGCTGATCCCAAAAAGCAGGCGGGAAAAGAGCAGTCAACCTATAGGCAGAGATGCTTTTGGTTGATAATTTATCCCAATTTCCTTTATTCCCCCCTCCATTGCTGACTCTGAGCCTGCCAAAACTGAGGCTCCTCCCATCCTGCTGTTATTTCACAACATATCTGATGACTATGACATAGACAATTCAGATATGTACAATCTCAACGCCTATGGGTATTCAGTCCTTGCCGTCCCCAAAACTATTACAGTCTCTTACAAGCTACGCTCTGGGAAAACTACAACAACTGTCAAGCCTCTATCTGATGTCAAGAAGGTTGTCTCTTGCCCATACCTTACTCAGGATAAGAGATCCCCCGTGCTTGTAGAGTCATTCAAGGAACTTTCTGAGGTTGCTGACGCTGTCTTTAAGAATGTTTTGGTCTCAATTCCTCTTCAGATGGTCTATAAGGAATTTCTGGGCCTCAGATGCATGATTAAAAAGTGGGATAAAGAACTGGTAGAAGCCTAAGACATCCTTGCAGTCCTCCCTCCCTTTGGTTGTACTATCATGTGTGTGGAAATATTCATTCAAAAGGTGAGAATCAAGGACATCTTGAAAACTGGATTTCCTGTTAATTTTGTCTCCTCAAAGCTTGTTAAGAAGCTCAAGCTTGCCCCCAACCTCAACTATCACCATTTGTATGGCACAGCTGGGCTATTCATGACTTGCGCTATAGGGGCTTATTCTGCTCTTCCCATGCAGTTTGACAAGCTACGCTTGGCTGCACCTGCTGTTGTTTTGGAGAATGAGAGTTACAACCTCCTAGTTGGTACCTAATTCCTTATGGAATACAATAGGATCATCAACTTGAAAGATGGCTTCCTCTCTATCCTAGGGTACAAAGTCCCCTTAATCTTTCAAGATCCTATTAAAGTTCCCAGGAAGCACCTCAAAACATGTGCTTTGAATATCCCACTGGAATTTTCACCCTAAAATACTGTACCCACTCATCCAACATGAAGTGTCCTCCCATGGCTTGTCCTGAGTCTGAGGGGATTTTTCTCCTGGCCACTTCTTCAGTGACTATTTCTCCTGGATCTCAAGCTATCCTGGACCCCAAATATCATACAAGCTGCCTGAGTGTACGTTTCTAGATTTATACTCTCCTCCCTCACTAGGACGCAACAAGTCCTACTTATGCCTGGGAATCTTGGACGTCTCTCATAAGGACTCTTTTCAATTTCTGTTTACCAACTTAACTGCTATCCCCATAAATGTGTCTAGAGGGCAGGTTGTTGGTTATGGCAAGTTATTGAATGCTCCTGACGTCCTATCATTACATCCCTTTGGTACGTTCCAGGATTTTAATTTACCTGAAGATGAGCCCCAAGTCCTATCCTTGTTCAATGCACAAGATTTTCCACAGCTATCCCCGGTAGAACAGAAGGAGGTGATTAAATGGCAGATCAATTTTCAGATATCTTTGCTAAAGATAGCACTGATTATGGTATAGCAAAAGGCTTCATTCATCATATTGATACTGGTGACGCTCCCCCCTTCTGCGCTAAACCATATTGCTACAGTTGTATAGATGACGCTCAGGTGTCTAAAGAGATCAAGCAACTTCTAGACTCTGGGCTACTGGCTCCTTCTCAAAAATCCTTGGGCTTCCCTTTACTCATACTAAAAAAGAAGGATGGAGGTCATTGTATTGTGATGGACTACCAACAATTGAACTCTTTAACCAAAAAGGATTCCTATCCCTTACTACTTATTGATGATGCTCTCTGCCGCCTTGGGGGCTCCAATTTCTTCTCTGCTATGGACCTAGCCTCTGGGTACTAGCAAGTTGATCTATCTCCTGAGGATAGGCGAAATGCCGCGCTCATCACTTCTGAGGGACTTTTTGAGCCCACACACATGCCGCAAGGGCTCTGCAACGCCCCAGCTACTTTCCAACAAGCCATGTACTCCATCCTCCGTGATTTGAAGCTTTTCTGTGTTCTAGTGTACTTAGATGATATAACAGTTTTCAGCGCTACCTTCACCAAAACCTGGCTCATCTCAAAGAGGTGTTCATTAAGATTTGGGAAGCTGGCCTCAAGCTAAAACCTTCCAAGTGCGTCTTCTTCAAAGAGCGTCTTGAATTCTTGGGCCATGAAGTAACCCAGACCAGGATTTGCCCAATGACTAAGAAGGTTGAAGCTACTGACAAAATGCTTCCACCCACCAACCTGTGAGAGGTTCAAGTCTTTCTGGGAGTGATGAGTCATTACAGACAATTCATCCTTGACTTTGCCAATACTAGCAAACCTTTGGTCTAATTGTTATGTAATGTCCCTTTTAAATGGACCACTAGTCAGCAATAAGCCTTTGAGACCCTTAAACAAAAACTCAAAGAGGCTCTCATCCTATTATATCCTGACTATGATAAGGAATTCATCCTATATACCTATACTAGCAACCTGCTATTGGAACCATCTTGGTTCAACTTGATGATGAGATGTGGATCACCCTGTAGCTTATACCTCTTGTGTCCTGAACAAGCATAAGAAGAACTACAGTGTAACAGAGAAAGAGTCCCTTGCTGTTCTGCATGCTGTCAAGCAGTTCCACTATTAAGTATATGGCACCCATTTCACTGTGGTCACTGACCACGCTTTGCTTAAATGGTTATAACAACTTAAGGAACCAGAAGGGCAACTAGCTAGATGGGCTCTCTGCCTGCAAGGTTACAACTCCACTGTGCTGCACTGTCTTGGGATTCAACATCAAAATGCTGACAGATTTTCCAAGATGTTCATCCTTGGGCTACACTCTTCTGAGGCTGATTGACTATATGAACTAATTGGATATCCTTCCTGTTGGGAGAGCAAGACAGAAGAAGTCCAAATTGCCCTATCTAAGCTATCTGAAGATACACACATTTGTGACAATCAGCTTTTCAAAAAAGTACAAGACCACTACCTGCTTTATGTATAGCCTAGTATTTGCCTTTTGTTGGTGCTTCAAGCTCATAAGGAGACAGGACACAGAGGCGTTGCCAAGACTTATGTCTGGCTCCATAAAAACTACCTCTGGGAAAATCTTTACCTGCTGATCCCAGATTTCATTGCTAGTTACCATGATTGTCAGCTTCAACGGCCTTGTGCTGCCTCTTACAAGTTCAAGCTAGTCCCCCTGCAACATGATTTTCACACTATCAGCATTGACAATGTAGGAACTCTTCTTTGCTCCTGCTCTGGCTGCTGCTTTATCCTAATTGCTGTTGATCATTTTAGAAAGTGGGTAGAAGCTCGCCCTACTAAGAATATTACTGCCAAGACAACTACCGCCTTTCTACTACAGGATGTATTATTTTGCCATGGTTGTCTGCAAGTGTTGCATTCTGATCATGGGATTAACCTTAATGCTAAGTTAGTGACCTCAGTTGTTGAGGCTTTGGGGTCTCACCTGTCTTTTTCTGCCCCCTATAATTCTTCTATCAATGGGGCAATTGAGCCTACAAATTCAACTTGGGTTTCTATCATGAGGAAACTCACCTACTCCAATCCTAAAAACTGGGATCTATACTTACCTGCTGCTCTATTTGCATATTATCTTAACAAAAAATTTATCACTGGGTATTCCCCTTTTGCTATGTTGTATGTCTGTGAAGCCACCACTCTTTTGCTCTTGGGGGCCCCCTACTCTCCTCTGATAAGGCCATGAACCCGGACAACCATGTCAAAGATCTATTCAATTGTATCATTGATATTCAGGCCACTGCCTACACGTCAGCATATAAGACCAAGATTCTTGAGCTCTCCCTGACAATGCTGGACAATCTCCCTTGCCTGAGTTCAACATTGGGTACCGTGTTCTTTACTATCAACATAGAGTAGAAGGACGCGCTCATAAACTAGACTCATTGTGGATTGGGCCTTTGGAAGTGACCTTCAAACAAGGATCATAATACACTGTGAAACTCCTCTCCAGTGGTCAACTGTTTGCCCGAGTGCATGCCAAGTCCCTTGCAAATACTTCCCCCTAAGGCCAATCTAGAGGAGGGCAATGTCCTGAATGCTGACATTCACTGTGTTTTGATTTTGCCTTTGATGGGTTATTTTGAGGAAAAATCTCTCTCTTTTGGTTTTGCCCTTTAAAATGGTTCTGGCTCCAAATTGGTAAATTCAATTATTCAGTTTCCTGATTCTGAGCAACTTGCTTGCCTCACTCATGCTTGTGGCAAGTGATACTACTGTACATGTACTGTTTTGTGGTAAAGCTACACAGTATATAATCCATTTCACTTTTACCAATAAAATTTAAGTTCTATTCACATTTTTGTCTTTGTTTCTTCATGTACTTTGGCGCCTCTCTAGCCACGTCTAGCAGATATTATTAAATCAGGGCCACAAGGTAATCACATAGCCTTCCCTGCCATTCTAACCAAGACTCAGTGAAAATCCAATCCTAAGTTTAGGATTTCCTATTATGACTCTGTGCCGTGCCTCATATCAATGCACTGTCAAGGCCCACACTGGCAACGGCGTGGAGACAATCCATGGGCAGGGAGATCATAAGCAGGCTTGGGAAGCCAGAGCTTTGCATCACAGGTGGCGTAGGGAGCTAACGCCTGATACACCAATGTTTATCTGGCCAAACAAGGAGCCAAGCAAACAGTGAAAGCACCTTATCACCCTCAGAAAAACAGCTGAGCTGATCAACTGAATGACAGACTAGTACAGGCCCTCCCCAAGATCACCTCAGAGACCCCTGAAGGCTGGCCAAAGCAATTACTAACTTCCCTGCCAGTCTGCCATAACCAAGTGAATCTGAACATGAGAAAGAGCCTATATGAGCTAGGGGATGGAAAAAAGCCAACCATCCTCAGCAGCAACCAGGGACTTCATCCTCACTCCTAAATTGTTGCCATAAGAAGAAACTTTAACCATACATCAGGACCAGACCAACAAAGGAAGGGTATGAGTTGAAAGCAAGGCTATCCCACCCTAAGTTGAGAGGGGTCAGGCAGGGGATAAGATCTGGGTAGTTGGCCATAGCCAACATAAGCTTGATTCTGGACTGAGATGGTCTGATATGCAAGTCAATCTCACCTAAACCTACCCTGTTGAGGAAACTAGTGTGTAAGCAGCATTTAAGCTAACAGGCTATGGTAGGCTTAGACTATGCAGAGCCAGAAAGATGGAAGGAGGATCAGGGCTAACAGTATCTGAGGCTGAGGTGGACCACTACTAAGCTTAGCTGATATACCCCTGAGAAAGCTCCCAAAGCTAGGATTTCTGGGGCCCTGGGGGAGTTGAGATGATTTATTTGATGGCTTACACTTGGGAGATAGTTCCCTGGAGATCTGGCTAAGTTGGGGGATAAGAGATGGCCTTATATTCCACCCATCTGTTAGAAGGATATTTTCCTCTGGATTAAAATTCCCCTTTGTCCTTGTTGTAACTGTGCTTTTTTAGCAAAGTTACAAGGGTAAAAATATTTAGAAACAAAAATAATATTCTTTATTGGAGAGATATGTATTATATAGTCACTGTGATTTGTGAATAGTAGGAACATGATAGTGTTGATCACACAGTGGTGTGATGAAGGGGGTGGCTTGATCCTGGTAATGAGTCAAACGCCAAAACAAGTTATCCACTGGAGGGGATCAGCTTCTGTTTATGTTGATGTATTTAGAAATTTGAGTTGCCTTCCTACCCTGGCTTTGGGTGGCTAGATATTTGGATTGCGGGTCACAAAACTGATTACTTGGAACTTTGCTGGCAGATCAAGCATGCTGTTTTGACACCCCCAACTGAAGGTCAGCCTCCTCTGGGGGAAGGTTGTCAGGGGGTTTGTCAGGAGCCCGGGCACTATACTGTACTAACTGTTGTTTGATGGCGGGTAGGATAGTCTTGCGTTGTTTTTATCTTGCTTTGAAGGGTCTCAGCCAATCATGATGGAGGAATTTGTCTTGTTTACTTTTTATGAGTCCTTGCATGAGGTAAGTGTTGTTTTTGTTTTCCCTTAGGATGATGGAAGGACCCACTTTCTCTGGTTATGATTTACTTTTGTTGGTATTCATGACCCAGACTTTGTTGCCAACCTCATGTCTGTCTTGGATGAGCACCAAGGTCTTTTTTAGACACTTCTTTCTCTTTCTGGTTATTGCTATTGGTCTTTATGACCTGGAGATCTGAGCAGGGGGATCCTTGTCTGGCATTTCCAGCTTAGGTCCTGATACAACTTGGATGATATTGGGCTGTGTACCATAAACTTACTCAAAAGGGCTTTTACCGGTGGATCTGTTCACATAGGTCCAGCATACAAGCAATGAAGTTGGTAGCTGCTTACACCAGTCCTCAGGTCTCCCAGCAGTGATCTTGTCCAAGGCTTGCACAAGGCTGCCATTCAGCTGCTCCACACGTCCATTGGCCTGAGGAAAGTAAGGTGCTGTCACCGTGTGTTGGACCCCATTCTTGGTGAGGTATACATTGGTATCTTCAGAGGTCAATTCTTTGCCTCTGTCAGTTATCAGGAGTTCTGGCTTTCCAAACTTTCTGAGGATTTCTTTCCCTAAGAATTGCCATACATCATTGTTAGTATGTGTCTTTACTGCTTGTGCCACTGGCCATTGCGTGGCAAAGTCTATTGCGGTAATGATGTATTTCTTTTTGTTTTGTTTCCCTGGCATGGGGCCAACAATGTCTAGGGTCCACACCTTGAAGAGCATTTGTGTGAATAGGTAGCACTGATTTAGATGGGGTTTTGCTCTTTGCAAATTTCTCACATACTTTGCATTGGTCCAAGACTTCCTGGACGTCCTGGTATAGGATTGAACACCATGCTTTGTGTTTAAGAAATTCATAGAGGTTGCGGATTTTTGTGTGTCCAAGGTCTCTGTGGTAACGTAGGATTGTGTCAACTTGTTGATGTATGGAAATATAAGGGATGGTGGTTCTGTCAAACATTTTTTGATGTAAGTTCCCATATACATCTGCAAATAAGTGCTTGTTATTAATGACTGTTTCTTTTGTTATGTCTGTGGTGCCAGGGAGGAAGCTTGTGTCCTTTGTCCAGAGCACCAGGAGGGGCCAGCCTGGGTCAAGCCCATTCTTACCCGCGTGGCTCTGACGTACAGGCGCAAGAGTGTGTCTGCCATAGCAAGTTCTGGACCAGGATTATATTGTATAGCATATTGAACCTCTCCAGGAGTTATATCCAGCAGGCTTGACGGCAGGATAGGTTTGCTTGGGTTTTGAAATATATGAGCAACTTGTGGTCAGTCAATGCTGTGAACTCCTCCTGTTGTTCTAGGTAGTAACGCCATTTTACCAGGCAGTGCACAATTGCCAACAACTCTTTGTCATGTATAGGGTATCAGCACTTGCTGTCTGTCAATTTGCGTGATTCATAGACTACAGGCAGGAAGTCACCATCATTGTTTTTTATTTTTAGTACTCCCCCAATAGATGTGTCTGAGGTGTTGGTTTTCATTTGGTACTCCTCATTACATTTGGGGTATTGCAGGATAGATGCTGTTGTGAGCTTTTCTTTGAGGCATCTAAAGCAGAGGTCCTGATGGGGGTCCATATAAAATTGGATTTGGCGCCAGTCATGGTGGACAGGGGTGCAGTCAAGACGCCGCAGTCAGGTATGAAACGGTGTACGTAGGCTACCATTCCTAAGAACGTGCAGAGTTTTGACTTATCTTTGGATGATGGAATTTTGCAGATGAACTGTATCTTCTGGCTGTTGGGCTTGATGCCGTCTTTTGAGACTATGTGCCCCAGGAAAGGCAGTTGCTTGCGGAAAAACTGGCATTTGGAGGGGCTAGTAGCAGCTTGTGTTGCGCCAAGGTAGCTAAGACTGCCTCTAAGTCCTTATGGTGCTTCTCTACCAAGGGACTATAGACAATAATGTTGTCCAGGTAGACTAAGGCGTGCTTGTCTATGTGAGGTGCAAACACCTTGTTAATGAAGGTCAAAAAGTGAACAGGGCATTGGTCATGCCAAAGTTGAGCACCACGCATTTGTAGGAGCTGTATTTAGTGCAGAAGGCCGTTTTGGGAATGTCTTCCTCCTTAATACAAATCTGATTGTAGCCTGAAGTTAGATCAATCTTGGAGAAGACAGTGGCTTCTCCCAAGGCATCTAAGAGGTCGTCAATCAGTGGCAGTGGGTAACAATTCTTAATGGTAACTTTGTTTAGGGCGCAGTATTCTGTGACCAGACGTAAGGTACTGTCCTTCTTAGCCACAAAGAATATGGCAACCCCAAAGGGAGACTGTGAGGGGCAGATAAGTCCTTTTTCCAATGCCTCCTTAAGGTAAGCATGTAATGTGTTATCCTTGTTTGGGGTAAGGCAATAGATGGGTCACGCCTTTGGTACAGCTCCCTTGAGTTAGACAGAGTGCTGTATCTGTTTTTCTGGTGGCTAACTTGTAGAGCCTCATTGAAGATTTCTGGATGTTGGGCCACAATTTTGCAGTCCTGAGGCGTGGAGGTATCCTGGTGATCCTTGAAGTGTATGATCTTGTACTGACAGGAGTCCCAGTCAATTTTCTTGAGGCTCTCTCTTTTTCCAGGGTCTCTGTAATGTGCATAAAGACATGGTTGCATAGGAGTTGGTCCACTGAGTCAGGGTAGATCTGGTGGTTGACGCCTTTGTGTTTGATGGTCAATACTGAGGTCGCCCAGTCTATGTGGGGATTGTTCTTTCTCAACCAATCCAGCCCCAGTACAATGTCAAACCTTGGGAAGTCAATGACAGGACCTTGGATGGTGGAGTGTAGGTTCTTGAGCATGAAAGAGAAGGGGGCGGTTTCCCTTGTCATGGCAATGTGGTGTTCATCAGCCAGGACCATGTTTTTAATCCTCAAAGGATTAGTGGCTAGCTTGAACTTGTCTACAACGCTGCTGTTGACTAGGGTTCAATCTGCGCCTGAGTCCAGGAGTGCTGAGCCTGTATAACTATAAAAACGGAAAGGATAAGACATCAGTTTATTGGGATGTCTGGCAATGGTGTAAAGTACTGGTTCCTCTGAGGGTACTTGGATCATTGTACATTGGTCCACGTCCTTGGGCTGGTACTCATCATTGGGAAAGTCAGGAGCTGTGCAGGGAGAGCTTGGCTTGCTTAATGCTCTCCCCAGGCTTTTCCATTATCTTGGTTGCCCTGTGTGGCAGTGATACAGAAAAGGGTACAATTTGACTGACCATTGTTCTCATTCCCATGTCTGTTTAGCTTGTGGGTTTATGGTTTGTGCTACTGCCATTGTTCTCAGGGGGTGGTCAACTGGAGCTCCTGGCTGGATGCAAGCCTTTGAGCCTCTCTTGTTTTCCAGTTTGCGCCTTGTAGAGAGTGTTGGACATTTGTTCTGCTTTCTCTGCTTCTCAATAAAAACTCTGTAGATTGGTCACTTGACCCAGGTTCATGTTTCTCATTACATGCAGCTTGAGTGTGTTGTAGTACATGAGGTGTGTGGCTGGGGTATCAAAGACCATGTCAGAAGGTGCACATAGTCAGAGTTCCTTGTTGGCGCGGGTGAGTTCCTTCACAGTGCCTGTCTGGGTTAAGTTCTTTACTTGATATATGATCATGAGTGTGGTATCCTTAAGCACAAATCTTGCCAATAAGTCTTGTTTGAAGGTATCCCAGTCCTTTTGGGTGTGTTCTTCATGCCACTTGTTGCACCAGGTGCCAGAATTGTGAGTCAGTTGGATGGAGATTTCTGCAATCCAGAATTGCTGCAGGAATTCCATTTGGGCCAGTTGGCTTTGGGCGGACTGGATCCATGCAGCAGCATTGTTGTTTTTGGCCCCGGCAAAGGATTCCAGGGTGGCACTTCAAAGTCTTTGGGCTACCTAGGCTGGCATGGTATTTCCATCTATTGCACAAGGCATTGCAGAGGGAGCCTGGAAGAACCCTTGGGCAGACAGGCCATTGAACATGGGAATTGGTATCACAATACTTTGGTAGAGGACAAACCCATCAGGTATCTCAGCACCAGGTGCGTACAGCGTCCAGTCTGCTGGGAGACCAGACATGATTTTATCAAGGATTTGTTGGCCGCAGCAAGTACAAACAACAAGCGGAATTTCAGGGAATAAAAAGTAGGATGGGTAGACCTACCTGTGCTACCAATGTTTTAACAATGCTGTTTTAGCAGAGTTACAAGGGGAAAAATATCTAGAAACTAGATAATATTCTTTATTAAGATATGTGTATTATATAATCACTGTGAATCATGGATAGTAGGAACATGATAGTGTTGATCACACGGTGGTGTGGTGAAGGGGGTGGCTTGATCCTGGTAATGAGGCAAGCGCCAAAACAAGTTATCCAGCAGAGGGGATCAGCTTCTGTTCATTTTGATGTATTTGGAAATTTAAGTTGCCTTCCTACCCTGGCTTTTGGTGCTGGATATTTGGATTGTGGGTCAAAAACCTGCTTACTCGGAATCTTGCTGGCGGGTTGAGCCTGCTGTTTTGACACCTTGTATTATTTACCTCCTGGAAGTATATACTCAAATTTATGACAGGGGGATCTGGGAATCTCTTGGGAGCAAGAATTCTGGTCATCCCAGAGAAACTGCTTGGGGAGAGGGGCAGCCAAAGAATTGGATAAGTCTTGTTGAAAGGGCAAGCTAAGGGGCTCAGATCCCAAGTGGTGGGGGGTTTGTTTTGGGTCAAGATTTATGAGCTGGAGATAAAGGATGTGGTATTAGTGAAGGGTACATTTATTTTTGAAGCTGTTGAGATGAATACAAACCCTGAGTTTGGAGCATATCAAAGATGCACATCAGACGGTCCTTTGATGGGGCAAGTTGGAATGGTAATTGATATAGATGGCTGATCTTTATTTCAAAGGTGTACAACTTGTGTCCACTCTGTGAGCCTGGTCTTTGATTTGACCACCTCAACAGCTCTGAAAAGTACTGCAGCTGATGCAGAGCTTGGATTGCCCAAGGTAACCTTTTGGGGTAAAAATGTGAACCCTATCTTTACGCCTGAGAATCTGTCAGGAATCTGGTTTATATCTAACTTGGAAGGTAGAGGATAGCCTTAAAGAAGTTTATAATGGAACTAAGATTTATGTTTGACTAGGGATGCAGGGGATCAATAAAGCATCAATTACAGTAAATACTGTAATTGATGTGTCTCATCTGGAGGGTTTATGGATGTTGGATTCCCCTTACCTAGGGAATTTGATATTTAGAATAAAAACGGTCAAAGGCAACTTTCTTTTTTTCTGGATAAGCCAGATTGCTTATATTTTTTATAACCTTTTTTGCCAAAAGCGGAATTTGAACTCTTATACTTTTTATCTTAAAGTTTTAAGATAAAAAATATAACTTTTATTTAAAAAAATCCAAAAGAAACATCTGCCAGGGGATGTGTACAGCTACGGTTCCGGAAAAATTGTAGCCATGATAGTTTTCTGGAAACCTTGTGGATCTGAGCCGGATGGCTGATTTTTTTATAAAGCAGCCATCATTTCATATCCACCCCAGCCATAATGTTCAAGCCGCTGTAGGTAGGGTGGAAGGGTAAGGAACCGGATTGGGACCGGTAGGCATTCCGGAACGAGAGGAGATTCATGACAAGTATCCCAGGTAGCTGTAAACAACCAAGGGTTAAAGTTGGGGTTCGATTTAATCGCGTGGGATTTGTTTATATTGTCTTCTTCTCCAAATAAAAGATGTTGGGATTAAGGGGTTTAATGATTTTGATTTATAGTACAAGGGCTAAAAATAGATTTTTAATCCCATCGATGAAGGTTAATCTATTTATAGATGAAGGTGGGAATAAATAAAGGAACTTCGGTGAATAGCCAACGGTTGTTGATCTGTGGGGGATTTGGTTTCACCGAAAAGTAGGGATTTGGTTCTAAAATTAGATCCAAGCAGGGTTTAATGTAAATATTAAGCCAAACAAAGGTATATACTTTGAAGAGGCTTGTGTAAAATATCTTATGGTTTATAGATTGGATGTCACAGATTCAAGCATACTTTCATCCACCCCCAAGGAAATCATCGTTAACTTAAAGCTAACTAAAAGCGTGGTCCTTTCTTTTAAAGAACCGTTTAAATCACCATATTTGCACACCCCTGTGAGTTTCCACTTGGATGACGTCAGCAGATTGGCGAGTATAAAGGGCAGGAGCTGCGACGGATGCTGGGCATGTTTTTACGCAATCTATTTGTTCCCGTCCTGCTTGTGGCAGGGGAAACCTTTTCTGATCTTTCGCTTGACGGTATCTCGTACCGCCAGTTGAAGGACAAGATCCAGCGGAGCCGCCTGGATAGCCGTGAGTACCTTGGGCTTGAGTTAAACAATAACCTCCGCGTCCTTCTCGTCTCTGATCCCCACGCCACCAAAGCTGAGGTGGCCCTGACGGTGGGCTCAGGGGCAAATGACGACCCTGATACCATCCCGGGCTTGGCTCACCTGTGCGAGCACCTAGTCGTGCAAGGGAATGGCAAGAATCCTGGTCCAAATGACTTCCAGGACTTTTTGGCCTCCCATGGTGGGAGCTTCAAGAGCATGACAGATCGTGACTTCACGAGGTTCTATTTCAATGTGGACAACTGGGGCTTGGACGAGGGCCTCGAAAGCTTCTCGCGGTTCTTTGTCGATCCCAAATTCGATGAGTCTGTGGTTGAGAGGGAAGCCAAGGCCATCAACTACGAGTTTACAATGCACCCCCAGTGGTCAGTGCCGTTTGAACAGGCAGCCCTGGCCGCCTTGAATTCCTCCCATCCTGCCACCAGATTCTCCATTGGAAACTATGCAACTCTCATCACCAACACAAACCAGAAAGGCATTAACATCCGCAACGAAGTTGTCGCCCACTACGACAATCACTACTCCTCTAACCTCATGCACCTCGTCGTCACCGGAAACCACAACTTCAACACCTTCAAAAAGATCATCATCCCTCGATTCTCTTCCATCAAAGACAAGCATCGCATTCCAACCAATGCAGGCTCTCCCTTCAATGCCAACAACATGCCCCGAGATGTGTTGATGAACCCCCAGGAAAGAGTAGATCAAACAATTGTCCGCTTTACGCTCGATCCAATCAAATACCCTGAATATCAGACAACGCTTGCCTTCTTTGAATATCTGCTGCAGGATCGCTTCCTAGGCTCTTTGAAGGGAACCCTTGTTAAGAAGGGCCTCATTGCTGAGATGAACTCTGGAATCATCGAAAGCCAACGAGGATTTTCATTGTTCACCTTTGTTTTCTACACCACAAGTCATCCCAACTCCAACAAATACGAGATCCTTCGCATTCTGTTTGCCTACCTCAACGCCATCAAAACCCAAGCCATCACCCAAGAAAGGTACAACGAATTCCTCAAAATATTCCGCATCTCCCCACTGGAAAAATCACCAAAGGGTTCCTTGCTGCCGATATTGGATTACGCCTCCGAGCTTGCCACTCGCCTTCACCACGGTGCCCACCTCGACACTGTCCTTGGCCATTACGACAAAAATTCCCACTTCGATCCCCGCAATTTCATCGACGCCATCAACAAATTCAACACTTCCAACTTCATTCTTTATGAATCCAAAAACATCACTGGCCATCATCAGACAGAGCCCTGGTTTGGTTTTCCCTACGCTTCATCTAAATTCAACTCCACATTCCTAAACAACCTTGGATCGGTGACTGCCAAAGACTATGGGATTACGCTTCAAAGCCTACCTCCCTTTGATCCCCAACCCATTCCTATCGAAGACAGTTTCAAGACACGCGTTGTACTTCTTTCCAACGACTCCATTGGATATGTTGTCTCTGTCAATGAGAAGGAAGTCAATATGCCATCCACAAAACTCGAGTTCTTTTCTGATTCTTCCCCAAATTCACTTGCCTGCTTAGACTTGTTGAGAGAAATGACATCTGCCTTTGACTTGAATAACGGTACCTTCACTTTCGGCTACAGCGACATTCGGACCCAAGGAAACACTCTCACCATTGCCCTAAGAGATGAACCTGTCGATGTCACTAGAAAGGTTGCCACTTTTGCTAAGCTTCTCAAGGAACTCCAAATCACTCCTGATTCTCTCAACCTGGCCAAGGAATCCTTTGTCAATTATATGAATGGCAGAGCTCCTGTAGAGGAGCCATTCGCCCTGTCGCGCATCGACAGCTTGCTAGACCCCTACTCCAGAGAATATCAGCACAAGCTCAATAAGGCTGACTCTGTCACGTTGGTTGAATTTAAAAAATTCATTGATCTTTTCTTGGGAGGTCTAAAGTTCAACATCATTGGGTCAGGCTACAACCCTTCT
Organism: Entomophthora muscae; assembly: GCA_014839935.2. Taxonomy (NCBI): domain Eukaryota; kingdom Fungi; phylum Entomophthoromycota; class Entomophthoromycetes; order Entomophthorales; family Entomophthoraceae; genus Entomophthora; species Entomophthora muscae. Next base: position 450,659 of record QTSX02002865.1, on the reverse strand, counting down.
GATACTCTCCTTTCTCTCAAGAAGCATATCATCTCCACGTTCAACTTGGATGCCGCCAAAGCCCCCTTCTCAAAGCCTGCTCGGTTTATACGCCATGGAAACGATATCTTTGTTGAAAAGATTCAGAAGGAAAGCTCGGAAATCACATTCCACTTGCATCTCTACGACACTTATGACACCATCAGCTATGCCCTGGCCCAAGTCACCCAAGGCTTGGTTGATAGCCGCTTCCACCATCTCCGCAATGACGAGCAACTGGCCCTGTATGCTCAGATCCGGCCCTATGACGAAATCTATGGTGGCGGCTTCACTGGCTACCTCCAAAGTGACCAACCTGGCGTCTATCTCGAGTCAAGGATCGAAGCCTTCCTCGAATCCTTTGTCGATGAAATCAAGTCCCTTCCCGAGTCGAAATTGAACGCCACCATGGCATCCTTTTCTACGCTTTTGGATCAACCACCAGCCAACCTCGCCCAGTATATCTTTGTAGATTGGGAAACAATCCAAACGTACCTCCCAAGAGCCCAACGAGGTAAGCTTTCTTAACCGTCAAAACTAACCTTTCCAAGCCAAAGAAGCCGCCAGGATCCTTCAAACTGTTTCAAAGCATACCTTCATCCACTACTTGGAAACCCATCTCCTGAAGTCATCCTCTGCCAGAAGTAAAATCTCCGTCCACGTCAACCCCATCCGCCCTGGACCTTCTCGCCCTACCAACTATACCCTTGCTGACTGCGGCGACCTTATCTCAGACTATACCGTTTGGCACCAGAAAGCTTTTGAATACACCGCTGTCGCCTAAAGCATCCTGCAATAAAGCTTCAATCCCTGCAAAGTTATTCTCAACTCTAGTATAACTTGTTTTGCCTTTAAAGTCCCGACACTTTCATATATTTCACTTAAGTCCATCCCACCTAATCTAATCACCTCAAGCTCAGTTGCAACTCCCAAAGCTGAAAGCAAAGTATGTAGTGGACGTCCATCCCAACAATCAATTGCCATAATATAACATCTTGGCATTAAAAATTGGGCTTTTTTGAAAACAAGTGCCGATTAAGTTTGAGCAAACCTGCTTTCAAGCCTGGCTCGCCCATTCCCAGCCACCGAAAATGGAGCAAACCCCATCCCGATTACGTCTGAACATTCTTCTGACCTCTCCAACCATGAACCTCCCATAATTTGAATTCTCTCACACCTCCCTAGACTGCAATGGCCCATCCAATCCTCTAAAACACTTTATTTTCCTAGAAATTACTAAACCTCTAGTTCTCTAGATAACTAGGTATCTTTATCCTTCCTAGCCATTTAGTAATACCCCACCATTAAATCCTGTATAACCTTAAGATAGCCCACTTTACTCACCCCTGAAGGGTAACCTGTACCTAGTATAATCCTACTTCTTCCCATGATTCTCACCTACAGCATTTGATCTCTAAGGTATCACATCCCCAGCATTTACCCCAGAACAGCTACCTGTATATATCAGGGAACCCACCACTAGCCAAATAAAGCTGTTACTATCTTACCCCCCAGCCATCCCAACCCTGCTAATTCAAACACTGGCCATCCCAATATATATGTATCATTCCATCTTCTCCAACCAGATCCCCCAATACCACCCTAAAAGTCTCAACATCAGCTCATTTGAAATTCCAGTACTACAGTAGATAGGGTTTAATCCTGCTATTGAACTGGTTTATCAGAGCTATTAAATTGGGGAACTGATGGATCAGATACTGGCTTTACTTTATAACAAAGGGGCTGGATAACCTACCATGTAGCTTCCAAGGGAACCAGATCTGCCTTTTGGAGGTACTGATATTCAAGTCAATCCACCCAACCCAATCTGAAGCATATACTGGATGAGATCCCCCAGGGGGCTTGGCTAAGATCAGGATCCCAAGCTGACCCAGGTCAGCCCAACCTCCATCCCAGTAAGTACCCAAGGTATCCACCCCAGATCCCGCTTTATTTTTTAGAGAAGCTGATGTTTCCCTGGAATCCCCCCTCAGCTCTGGGAAAGAAAAAATTCCCCTAGAGGCCAGCTCAGCATTGTTCAATTATATACCCAAGGTAACCCTGACCCCCTGCAGTTAGATTGGTGTAGCATACCTCTACAAGAATAAACACCCCAGAATTGGAAGGGCTATCAAGGGGAACTTATCCAGGAGGCTATTCTTCAGCCCCAAGGATAGCTGACCTGGACTGGTTGTATCTGCCTTGATATCCAGATGACCTAAATAGGGGCAGTATGAAATAGATCTCAGTAGGGTAACCTTATTGGGAGATGGGGAGAGCTTCCTAAGCTAAATAGGGTATGACTTGAACCTACTAGGGTTAAAGGATCTGTTATGAGTGGGATGACGGTGAAGCTGATTATCACATGTCTGAAATATCTCTACAGCAAAGGTGAGGATCAGGAATGCTGATACACAAGGCTGGAGGCTCTAAGCAACTCCCTCAACATACTACCTGCTTAAGCAGTCAGCCTACTACCGCAGGATTATCAGGGGGTCTGGCATCAATGCCAGGTATCTGATACTCCTGTAGTCAACTGGCAGTAGGCACCAGGGTGCTGGGATGCTCTTCTTTACTTGAATAGATGGATGTATATTCTATGCCACCTCCTGGTAACAGTCCATTTGGCACCACAGAACTTCACAAGGTAAATACTGCGCTCTGGGTGATGTTTAACAGCTGCTCCTGATCCTCAGTGTACCAAGTTTAATTGCTTGCTGGTCCCAGCCAGGCCCAGACTGAGGTCCCCAGTGAATCTATTTCTTCTGGGGTGAACTTCTACTCCACCATTCCTCTGGTGGCCGCCAACTTGGCCTTGATCCAAATACTCTTGAGTGAAGGGTTCTGCATCCCTGTAGGTGGTTTCCTTTAGAGATTATCATATGGTTTTTTTGTTGTATTGGATTGATTCTGGGTTATACCTATAACTGAGTTCAAAGAGGAGTGAAAATTTCCTTGGTCAAATCCGACCCTGGATACTTGTAGTACATGTTTGATCTGCTGGGGCCACAGATCTTTATCTTTGCCATTGTTAATCTTTTTCAAGATGGGATATGAGGTTAAAACTTTGACTTCTCACTCTTATGTTTGTCTGTTGGTGATGAAGAGATGTGTGGTGTGTTTTGTTGCTCTGCTTTTTATATTGATTTTCACTGCTCCCTTGTGGCTTTATTAGGGAGGATCTAATCTGGTGTTCCATAGCCAGATGCAATTGCTTTGTTTACGTCAGGGTTATATTCCTGACACCAAGATGGGAGCAACAGCTGTTGTCATCATCAGGGCCAGGAACAGTAGGGGCATCCAGCACTATTTCTTTTGTTGGTAGCAGCTCCCCCTTATTGGGAGAACTGCTGTGAAAATCTAAAGCCTCAACTTTGGATTCCCTTATCTCTCCTCACTAATCTGCCAGTCAGCCTCCTCCTACCCCTAACCAGCCAGGCTTCATCCGCCTGTGTACTTCTCCCACCCCTGTCATCCAGCCCATCCATCTGCAGTCCATCTGACTGCACCTGAGCCAGCCCAGACCCATCAACTTGGGAGAATTCATGTTGGGCCCTCAAAATACAAAAAAACATGACTTTGGAGGAGCCCAGATGAGCACCCAAAAAGGCAACTCAAAATTTCCCAGAATAGCAGGCAAACTTCACCCAGCAACCCTCCCCAGTTGGGGATAGCTGGTGTCTCAAATTCAGCAGGCAAACTTGGGTGCGTCAAGGAGGCTCACCTCAATTGTAACTGCGTGCAAACCACCAACAGCTAAGCACCTGGGCCAGGGATCCCTGTGAAAATCCACATGGAAGCGGTTTGCAGAAAAGGGCTGATTTGGCTTCAAATAAAGACGCAATGCTGAAAGTTGATAGTATGTTGTGGTTTTGAGACAGATAGAGGCCTAGTAAGGAAAATTGTTGACTAGAGGAGGTAAGTCCTGCCTGGTAGGTAACAAAGGACTACTAGAGTCAAACTATGAACCAGCCCAGCAGGGAACATTGGCTGCTAGGGTGCTGTTTAGGTGTCCTCATCCAGAAGGGAATGTTGGCTGCTATGGGTGGGGAGTTTATCAGCCTGGTGGGTAATTTGGGCTACCAGGGCTGGTTGATAATGTGACCCTGGCTGATAATGCTGACAAAGTAAGTTCCATAATGCCAGGGATTATTCAGCCAAGTAGGAAAGCTCAGAAAGCCAGAAAACCTTTAAAAAACTGACTGATTTAACAGAATTGAATCAAACAATTGGTTGGAAATGGGTTACAGCTGCTCCAGTTTGTTGGTCAAATCTGATTCCCCCTGTAAGTTGACGTTGATAAATTGATGTAATTTAAGGGTCACCAGATATGAACTTATTTATCAGCATGGTCATCATAAGTTGGTCACTCAAGGATTCTTTTCAACCTGGACTAGATACTCACTTGACAATGTGGAAGGAATAGGAGCCCAGGATCCAGGTGGTATTGCTTAATCAATTTTTGATATATATTGAATAATTTTCACTGTTTCAACTCTAAGAGTTGAGTTCTCCCAAAAATTTACTCAATAAAAATCATATATCCCTTGGTCTAATTTACATTATAAAAATGCATCCTGTTGTTGGATTGTTGCGCTACATTCCCTACAATCTGATTCTGAGCTAAATCATTGCTGGAAGATGGGGCCCTGCAGTTGGAACTTTGTTGTTGGCACCTCCCAATGTTAATTCAATGCTTACTAATCTTGGAGTGATTCCCCCTGTCTTTGAACCTGAAAATTGTGTTGCATCTCAATGTCCTGAATTTTATTCTGAATACATTCTGATGCTTTCACAGGTTATTTATCTGGGGCTACTCTGTTAGGATTAATTATTTTACTTAATCCTAGTATCTCATTTGGAAATTTTACAAAACAGTATCTGAAGCTGTGTTGGTGGTTAATCATTAACTTTATGTGGATTTGGTGGGTTATTCCCCACCACTTGGAGACAGATTCTTATTATCCCGCAATTTCCATCACATTACTCAGCTCTTCTACATATGAGTTTTTAAAAGCAGTTCATCATGAATTTGTGTTTCTTTTCTCCTGTTCTGTTGAGATATCTGCGTTCACCATATTTATTTGCATCAGTTCCTTTCTGAGTTTTCAGTGTGGATTCTTTTTTAATTTGTGGTTCCTATCTCTAGTAACATTTGTTGATACTGGATCATCTGTTTCTTATTTCCGTTGTGTCATGTCATTTTGGCGTCTGGGTTATTTTCCTGCTCCACCCACTGATGAAATTTTGCATGAAGTTTTGTTGGCTTTATCATTCTATTACATTCTAGCCTTAGTCACAAAATGCAGGTTTCCCATGTGATGACAAAGGTTTCAGAGAATGCTTGTGAATTATTGTTGTCTGCAGTGGAGCACAATCCATGTGTTTTTAGCTGAAAGTGCATCTCAGTACCCTTTAAAAAAACGTTGTGTGTATCTATTGAGGAGCTCAAAGTATATTGTAAGTTGTATGCCTTCCAACAGGGTAATACTCTGCTCTTGATATTCCTCCCTCAGTTTCTTGCCTACTGCTGTACAATTGATGTTCCCAAGGTGAATAAACTCTCAGCGTTGTGGTTAGCAGTTGATCAGACTGCTCAGGATTTGGCAGTTTGAGATTCCCTGTTAATCACAACTGAAGCCCTGGTAAGCCAAATTCTTTTTCTGGTCTCAAATCTGTTGACTTTCAAACAGGGTACTATGGATATTAAAGCCAAACCCGCTGCACACTCCTTGTTTTCTGTTAATTTTTCTGTGGTGGCTTTGACTAGCCAGAGTTATGATTGCTCCCCTTATGTTTCTTCTCAGTTGCAGTTGGCAATTTTGAACAAACCTGCCAAGGTAAACAAAGCACCAGTGGTGGAAACCACCAAGAGTTTGTTAGCTATGCTCCAACATGTTGTGCCTGCAAAGTCTTTGGTAGTTAAGTCCAAGGAGTTGCCTCTTATCCCCATTGATTGTGATTGTCCTGTCCTCCCTGAAGCTGTCCAATAAATGATCAAGTGTTATTTTCAGTAGCACCCATCCTCTTTATCCACTATCTGTACCACTGAAGAGAAGCAAGATCCTTCTGAGGTTGCAACATCTGCAGCAAATAAATCTACTTTTGTTACTTCTTGTTTTATGGTAGCTTGCTAACAATCAAGCTATCTATCAACCAGCCATTCTTTGGATACAGGTGCTTCCAAGAACTTCATGAGTGTTGAGACTGCAGATTTGTTGCAACTCAAGTATCATCCTGGAATACTGGTTAGGGGTGGGAACTTTCAATTATTTTTCTCTTTCAACTTAAGAAGCCAGTGAAATTTGTAGTTGTGATTCAATCTTTTACCGTGAGGTTCTCCATATACTCTACTCTTATGTAATCTATTATCTTAGGAGTAGGCTGGTGGTGGGACCATAACATATCAACCCTGCTAAATGAAAATGAGCTACAAGTGGACCATTCTTTAGGCATAACCATTTGTATTCAGTTATTGGGTATGTCATAATTAGAGCAGTCTTCCCAGACAATCCAGTCATTTTCTGTTCCTACACCTGTGAGTTTGGATTTACCAGTGTGCCTTCAACCCTGGTCTGCAGCATTTGACGCCACTGGGGGCGAGGTTCTTTTCAAGTACACTCAGTTTGACTTTGACTTTAAGGTTACTGTTGATCTGATTTGTATTGTGTCTTCTATTTACCCTTTGACCTTGAAGGAGAACGCATGTTTGGAGGAGTGAACTTGGGACATGTTGGAAAAAGGATATATATTTAAAAAGGCTTTGTCAATCTGTTCTCCATTGTTGTTTGTTCAAAAATCCAATGTGTCTCTTTGTCCTTGTGTCAATTACAGGAATTTTAACAACATTACAATTCCTGACCCCTACCCTTTACCTCTTGAGGCACAAATTTCTTGGTGCATTGAGAAGGCAAAGGTATTCTCAAAACTTGATCTGTTGAATGTGTTCAACCAAATCAGGATTGCAGAAGGAATGGAATTCTTGACAGCATTCAGAACTAAGAAGGGTATTTTCCAGTTCTGTGTTATGCCTTTTGGATTAAAAAATGTACCAGCTTGCTTTCAGCAGTTAATTGATTTGGTCTTGGGGGATCTCCTGGGTGTATGTGCCATTGCGTACATGGATGACATCTTGGTGTTCTCTCCAGATGAGGAGTCACATAAGGCCCACCTGTCAGCAGTTGTAGAGCGCAGTATCCAGGCTAATTTGATCATCAAATGGATTAAGTGTGATTTCTTTAAGCGTAAGGTTAACTTTCTGGGTAATATTCTCTTTGAGGATGGCCACACTATTGCCCCTGAAAATGAAGCAGCAGTTTAAGAGTATGCTGTACCTGTGACAATATCCCAACTTTTTAGTTTTTTGGATACCTGTATTTTCTTAAAAAAACTTACCCCTCACTTGTCAGAAGTGGCTGCCCCCTTGTATTCAGCTAGCAGGAAGACAACTTTGATCTGGACGCCTGAGTGTGCAAACACCTTTGCAGCAGTCAAGGCTCTTTTGTTGTCTTCACCTGTGTTGAGACATGTAGATCCTGAGCTTCCTTTTATGGTTTCCATGGATGTCTCTAAATACGCTGTGGCTGGTGTGTTGTTAAAAACTGCCAGCAATGGTATCAAGAGACCTGTAGGGTATTTCTCCCAGGAGATGGAGGCTTGGGAACACAATTACATGATTTACAATAAGGAATTGTTGGCAGTTGTGGAGTCTTTAAAGCATTGGCATCACTATCTCATGTTGATGCAACATCTGTTTGTTGTAAGGAATAACCATAAAGCTCTTCTGTATTATTGACAACCCAGGGTTTTTCCTGGTTGCCAATCCAGATGGCATGGTTATCTAACAAGATAAAAGTTCTGCTACAAGTTTATTAAGGGAACTGATAATCACTTGGCAGATGTGTTGATTAGAAATCCATCCCATCTCCCAGATGTTAGTATGGATGCCAAGTTTAAAACACATATTATGATCCCAGACAAGGCTGTGGTGCCTTTTGTACTGCCTCTGCCAGCTACATTGGCTACCATGTCCTTAGCTGAGGGCGCAGACCTGGACTTGTATTCCAAGGTCAAGTTTCTGTAACCTTTGTCCAAAGGCTATGATAGGCTATTAGAGCTAGCATGCCCAAACCCAGTGGGTCAGCCTCAGGGTTATCACAAGATAGGACCAGTTCTATATCATCAAGGTTGTTTGTGGGTCCCAGAGGGCACCATTTGGGATGAAATCACAGAGGTCTATCAGACCTGTCTCATGGAAGGTCACCCAGGAAAAAAGAAAACAGTGGAGCTAATCTGCTGACAGTTTTCTTGAAAAGGTTTGATGATACAGGTGGCAGCTTACGTTTGAGATTGCCTGGTATGTGTTTGGTCTAAGGCAAGTGGGAACAAGACAACTGGTTTGTTGGTTCCTTTAAAGTCTGCCGCAGGACCCTGGACATCTGTGTTGATGGATTTCATCAGAGAACTTCTGAATTCTAACAGGTTTAATGCAATCATGGTGATGGTTGATTGCTTCACAAAAATGATATACTTTGTCCCCTTCTCAAACACAATTACTTTGGTGGAGACAACTAGGCTGTTTTTGAATAGAATATTCTCCCTACATGGTATCCCAATGAAGATTATGAGTGATCACAGGCCCCAATTCATTGCTCAGTTCTGGGAAGCCTTTACCAGGATTTTGGGTATCAAATTGTGCTGTTCCATAGCTTTTCTCCCCCAATCCAATGGACAAGCAGAGAGGGTAAACCAAAGTTTGGAGGTTTACCTGCACTGCTACACTAATGCGCTCCAAGACAACTGGTGTGCTAACCTACCTATGGCAGAGTTCACATATAATAACGCCCTATACACATTAACTCAGGGTTTGACATTCTATACCAATGTAGGTTATAATCCTTCATCTAACATGGGCCTTGTTTGGTCAGCAACTTAGAAGCTGCCACTGATCAAGCCACTGCATTGAAGCAGGTTCATCAGGAGCTTCAGGTTACTCTAGCTGCTGCCATGACAACTAACTATGAATATGTAGATTGCAAGCACCAGGAAGGTCCAACTTACAGGCCAGGTGATCTAGTCATGGTTGATGCTTGCAATATGAAACTGAAGGTTTACTGTCACAAGTTAGGGCCTTAGCAAGTTGGACCCTTCAAAGTTGAACGTCAAATTAGTCCCTCCGCCTATTGACTGGATTTACCCCCGGCTTTCAAGATTTTCCACACCTTTCATGAATGTCTTCTTACTCCCTTTAAGGGTACAGAGACTCCCTCTTCCCAACCCATTCTTGTGGAAGGAGAACCTGATTATGAGCTAAATTTTATTCTGGCTTACTGTAAGAATTGACGCTGTTTGGAATATTTGGTGTCTTGAAAGGGTTATCCTGATTCTGAAAACTCCTGGGTTCCCCACTAAAATTGCTCCAATTCCCCAGATATGATTCAAGAGCTCTACAAAAGCAGCCCAACTGCCATTGGTCACCCCAATCTCACCTTAGCTGTAATGAAACTTCCCCCTGCCCACAAAAACTTCTCCTTCTCCCATCTTCTGGAGGGTGGTATTGTGCCCCAGGCTAAAGCAGAGGGTAATGTCACAGTAAGCTCCATAATGCTGGGGATTGTTTGACCAAGTAGGAAAGCTTGGAAATCCCAAAAACCTTCAACAAAACTGACTGATTTAAGGAACTTGAATCAAAAAGTTGATTGTAAATGGGTTACAGCTGCTCCAGTTTGTTGGTCAAATCTGATTCCCCCCTGTAAGTTGATGTTGATATATTGATGTAATTTAAGGGTCACCAGATATGAACTTATTTATCAGCATGGTCATCATAAGTTGGTCACTCAAGGATTCTTTGCAACCTGGACTAGATACTCACTTGACAATGTGGAAGGAATAGGAGCCCAGAATCCAGGCAGTATTGCTTAGTCAAATTTTGATATACTCTAAATTCAGAACCTAAACAATAAAATGCAGGATTGTCAGATCCTTGGTCCAAATTTTGAATCACTTTTGCAGAATAGCCTTTTTAATTAAATTAAATTCTTTTTATTTTTATTTGGATTTTTGAAAATGCGGGAACTCATAGACACTTTGCAAAGTTCAAGTCAAACTGCATATTTCCAATGTTCAAAATGAATTAACTGGAATCAGATTTGAAGCGTTCAAATCCATCAACCATTTTCATTAAGTTTACTATGCTTTTTGAAATTGCAGAATTTTCAAATCCATGAACCAAATTTCAAATCACTTTTGAATGGCACTAGTAAACTCAGATATTAATTGCAGGAACTGGAATACAAATTTAATGTACAGTAAGAACACTAGGAAACACCAACCCAAATCAAGAAGCTCTACTCTGGATAAAATCAAATGAAAAATTCAATCTCAACAACCATGTTTAGACATAAAAAGTGATTAAACTTTAAAATCATCCAAAACTGGAAAGGATACAATATTATACGCTTCAAATTATGGATATAGAAAATCTGCTACTATTCAAGGCTAATAAAGAGAAAACAATTACTCACAAATAAACCAATAAATCCAAATAAATACATATTTAATCTAAAATATATATTTTATTTTATGGACTGTCAATTGCATTCTCAACCAGCTCCTGCACCAGCCTGCAGGGCAGCCTGTCCACAAGGGCGTCCCAGAGGGTCCAAGAACAGACCCAGAATAAAAATTGAAGGGATTCATGCCAGCACACAGGCCTCCCAAGGTGTCAGCGCCAGTTAACCACCTCCCACATCCCAAGCCAGAGCATAAAGCCTCAATCCAAGAAAGAAGCCACTCTCAAGGCCTGCAACCAAAGTCTCATACATAAAGGTCATCAGGAATAATGAGGTTACATACACCTCCACTGTGTACCAAGTTGTCACCTGGCCCTGCACTCTTGATCCAAGAGTTACTACTTCCTGCCCTCACGTCTTTGACACCTCCTATGAGCCATTGGCCGCCGCTGAAGAGCCATCTGCGCCTGTATTGTATGCCACCATTGATGGCGCCAGCGCAACCAAGCATGATCCCACCTACACAAAGGTCCCCATCCTCTGTGTTGAGCCTGCTAGCCAGGATTCCATGGTACCTGCCAAGAGCCGGTGTTGGTTGACAGATAGTGAGCATGAAGCTCTCCTCAACTGCTTTAACAGGGGAATGGTGGTTCAGGATATTGTGTCCTGATTTGGTGTCACGGCCAGATACATTGCCAACATCAACACCAAGTATGACAATACTGGGCAAAATGTAATATCTACCAAGGCTAAGCGGCAGCCCAAACTCTTGCAGCCTGTGCATATTGACACAATAAAACAGTGGGTTGCCAAGGATTGTCACCTTGACTCACTTGCTGTCCAATCAATGCTTGCCACAGAGTTTGGGCTTTCTGTTTCCAAAACTCTTGTTTACAAAACAATGGTTGATTTGGGCTTCTCCTGGAAAGTACTGGGAGTTTTGCTGTACAACAGAAACAATGAGAAGACCATCAAGGATCAATACATTTATGCTGAGACATATCTGGTACTAAAAGAGACTGGGAATGTCCAGTTCTTCTACATCAATAAAATGTTGTTTTCCTCTTCACTCAGGTCTAGGCATGGGTGGGTTAAGAAGGGGTCCAAGGACGGCGTAGCCAATTGTGCAGCTGTCTGTTCCCAGACCTATTCCATGGTAGCGCTTCTTGATCCTTGCGGGTTGGGTCAGTATCAGATGATCAAGGGTTCCCATAATAGCAGGACATTTCTTGATTTTCTCCAAACTGTCAAGGAATATCTCTGGATAAATTACCACAGTACAATCAACATTGTTGTGTTGGATAATGTCGGGCTCCCAAAGTGGATCTGTTTGTGTCTGAGTTCCCACCAATCAATAAAAATAGCCATTTGGCCATCCACCTCCTGGCTGACTGCCCAATGAGACTCCTCTTCCTTCTGCCCTATTCTCCATTTCTGAACGCAATTGAGGAGGTGTTTGGTTGGATCAAAAATAAGGTGAAGCAAGGCCTCCCTCAAGACACTGAGGATCTCTTTAACATCCTTGAGGTCAGTGAATTTGCAATGCCACCCAATGTGGTGGCAGCTTTTTACAAGCACTCAGAATCCTTCCTCCCCAAAGCCCTGGTCTCCAAGCCAATCAGATAAATGGGCACTCTGGGTTTTTTGCTTTTATTTTTATATATTTTGTTTTTAGTAGGACTCAAAAATTATTATTTGTATATCATGATATGACATTTGATTGTATTATAGAAATATAAGAGTATGTAGAAAAGGTAAGTAAAATTAATTATACTAGGTAAGAAGACAGTATTTTTATTATAATGCACTGAATATTATATTGACTGTTGCGCTAACAAATAAATAAATTAAAAAAGATAGAAATAGATTAATTTCATTTAAATAATTATGAATCCTTGTTGGTACTCTGGCTTTTTTAAGCCACAAATTGGACCTTGCAGGTTATCATCTGGTCCTTATTATTTCAGTGCCACTATAGCCACACAACACAACAACCAATGATTTTTATGTATTGCTTACTAATTAGTACTTAGGACGTGGGTCAAGCATATCAAATATATTTATCAAATCATATTACAAGGGAAAGTTAATTCAAGTTCTAAACAATAACTTGTTTAGAATATAAGTGGAGCGGGCCGCATGATGCAGATAAATTCAATTCTTGTTGTTTATATATGTAATAAATAAACCTGTACTTGACAAGCTAATAAATAAAAATATTTTTAACTTATTTTTATTATTTGATGTGGTTGCAACTATAACTAATGTCTGTAATATATTTATATTTATTAATATTATAATTTACCTATTAAAATTGAAAATAAAATTAAAATATTAAAAGTAAAATTATAATTATAAATCTTAAAATTTATCTATTAAAGTTTAAATATTAAAAATTTAAATATTTTTATTTAATTGTGATATATTCAATATTGAAATATTATATATTAAAAATTTTAATATTGAAATATGTATTATTAAAATTATAATATTAACTTTTATATACTAAAATTTTAATATTTAAATATTTTAAATTAAAATTTTACTATTAAAATTTTAATATTACATATTTCAATATTAAAATTTTACTATTAAAATATATATAATTTAAAAATAAAAAGAATTAAGTTGTAAGGGAAAAATATTTATTGAGGGGATGCTAATTGCAAAGGGGAATGTGATTATTCCAGGGAATTATACCCCAAAATTAAATTTTTGGCTAGAGCGTCCAATTGGATCTACATACTCTTCTGTGCGTGGTGTACAATCCTGGATGTGATTGTTAGAGGGGTGGCGCCCTGTACCCCTGTGGTTGTTGATCGTTTGATAAAAGGAAGCTGGGTGAGTGAATCAATTAATAGTTTTTTTCAGGGGGCATGTAGTACCCATACAACGTTGCCAATGCAAAGGAGTCATACAGGACGTGCTCAACTGTCCTATACCCCTGTGGTATCTTCTGGTGTTTGAGTGCTAAGCAGCATATGTCTATTTGAATAGGTACATCCTCCAACTTTTTGACATTGGTTTTTAATATGCAGTGGAGGAGGATTCCCAGGTATACCGCAACATGAATTCTTTGTGAGGTGTATTTTTCCAAGAACATGCACAGTTTTTTGAATATTTGAACTAATCTATTAATATAGGAAGTTTGATTGAATATGAAGAGGGTTCTGGGGGGCACCCAACTTGTATTAGCCCCCCATGCCTCCGCAAAAAAATAAAGGCTTAAATGTCTTCACAAGGACTTCATCCCCAACTTTATTTGATAATGCCTTAAATACTTCATTAAAAATTTCAGTTTTTAGATATTCAGTTCCTATTTGAAAGTTGTTTTTTATTAAGTTTTTTCATATTTGTTGATGTTTGCAAATGGGAATTGTTGAATGCTTTCATAGATATATTCATTAAAGTTTAGCTTGACATCCCTGCAAATTTCATTCATTTCTTTGAAGTTGATATTTGATCCTATTTCATATGCTTCCCTCAACCACAGCAAGCACCCTGTGCTTGGTAAATATTCCCTATCTTTAGCTTTGATATTTGAAAAATCATTAATATTCTGTTGAATTATTTTATTTATTTGGTTTTTTTTGTTTTACAGGGGCTACCAGTGATTGGTAACTCCCGTAGAACCAACTTGCTGTAAAAGCTGCCACTTCTGCGACCTTGTCCCCATTCCTGGTGATGAGAAAATAAATATAAATAAAACATAAAAAGACTTACTAATTGTTTCCCCTGCGGCCCCCTCAGCCACAGGCGCCACCTCAGCAAACTTCATGAGTGTTGGCTGCTCTTCATTAATTTTTCTAGGCTTTATTTCTCTTATCTTTCTTGCAACTTGTGTTTCTTCTTGGTTTTCATTTGATAAATTTTCTGTATTTCTTGAAGCGATCCTGCTTCTTGACTGAGTTTTGTTTTTTTCTGTTTCCATTTGGTTGATTTCCTCTTCATTTGTGTTTATTTCATGTGGGATTTCATTTCCTTAAATTAGTTTGATTTTTTGAGTATTCTTTCTATTGGTTTTTGCAAATTCTCACAAGTTGTAACTTTCACTTTAAAAATCTAACCGCTTGAGGATTTCCTTTTAAAGATTAAAAATATTTCTTTGTGTTCTTTGTTGACCATTGTTCCCAGGCTATTTTTTGCAGTTTCTTTTTTCTGGACCAAGGCCCTTCCCTCATTTCCTAGTTGTTTTACCACAATTTCACTGATGTTGTATTCAAGCTCAACAACCTTTTGGAGGGCTGACTCTAATTTGTTTATTAAGTTATAGATATTTGACATTTTGTTTGAATTACATCAAAAAACTGGTTTTTATAGTACTACCTTCAATGTGTGATTATTTTTCATCATCATTACTAACTTAAAGACAATAAACGTAAATATTGCATTATAATATTGCAATTAGATGTCAACTCTTGATATTTTGATATTATGTGCATAACTCAATGTATTTTGTTTAATAAAATTTATTATAAACTTGGCCTTTTCCATTATAATTTAATGAAATGGACTGTGTTTATATTAGAGAGCCATTAACGCTTAGTACAAATATTGATACATAGTGCATTTTAAAGCCTGCATATTTACCTATTGGTAATAATTCTATAAATTTTTTAGTTGGATTTTGTGAGGTAATAATAATGTAATGTGTTGATAAATGACTGTTTATTGTCATTCATTGGCTGATTTTCTTTGCTGTGGCAATTGTGCATTTTCTGATATTTATGCATTAGTATCCAACCAATTGGATACTAGTCCATAAATATCAGAAAATGCACAATTGCCACAGCAAAGAAAATCAGCCAATGAATGACAATAAACAGTCATTTATCAACACATTACATTATTATTACCTCACAAATTCCAACTAAAAAATTTATAGAACCATTATCAATAGGTAAATATACAGGCTGTAAAATGCACTATGTATCAATATTTATACTAAGAGTTAATGGCTCTCTAATATAAACACAATCTGTTTTAATAAATGACAATGAAAAAGGTCAAGTTTACAATGAATTTTATTAATCAAAATGCATTGAGCTATGCACATAATATCAAAATATCAAGAGTTGACGTTTAATTGCTATATTCTAATGCAATATTTACATTTAATGTCTTTGATTTATTAATAATGATGAAAAATATGTATGCTCATAATTTTAAGCTATTTGTAAAATGTATAACATTGTATTAATTATAGGAAATGTTGATAATGTAAAAAGAAAATATTATTAATTATGAATTGAAAGAGAGATATTAATTCTAATAGTTGTCACAAAGAAAAGATTTATGTACTAATTAAAGGACAGGAAGGGGAGGGAATGGGCAGAATGAACATTGCCTTCATCTGCGCCTGTGAAAGGGACAGCATCAGAGATAATAGGGGATTGGTAGTGGCTTGGGAGTCAGGGTTGGAAGGCAGGTGGTTTGATGGGGGGTTGGGGAGGCAGGGTTTGTTGACTGGGAAGGGGCAGCAAGAGTGGTTTGCTTCAATTGCTCAAATTCTTCTTCTGTCACGTATACTGGCTTGACAAAATGGATGGACTGGCGTGGGGGGAAGCAGGGGTCCTTTCTGGACTTATCAATATCACTTGCATAGAAGATGATGAGATCAAATAAGTACTGGACAAACACAGAAGAGAAAAGCTCATAACCCTTATCAATTTGGGTGCATTGTTTGTTGTAGGTGGCAGGCCTTAAGCGCCTGAGGGCGGAACCAAAATTGTAGAGACATACATCTGCAAGATGCATGTTGGCATGGTTGATGGTGGTAGGACCAACAGGTATGTCCTGCAGCCCTGATTTCTTGGATTGCCCATTCCCGCTTCTCCATCTCAGCACTCAGTACAACTGTGTGCACAGCGTTTTGTTTAGCCCACTCCTCCAGCATGGCCTTTAGCTCTGTCTGGTAGACATACCCATCTGTGGTGTTTGATATTGCCAAGTAATAATTGACGTCCAAAGGGGAAGCTGCCAATAAAATACCAACAAAACAATACAAGATTGGGCCACGCTTGTACACATCAGACTGGATACGCTTCTCTCCATAGTCTTGGATTCTTGCAGAAATCTTATTGTATGATAGGAAAATGACATCATTATGGGCTCTCATTACCCTCTCTTTAATAAAATTGATGATGATCAAATTGTATGGGTTGTTATCCACCAAACTGGGGCCATCAAGAACCTGATTGGATAGGATTCTGGCAGCAACCACAACTTTGTGCATCCACAAATTCACTGTTATTTTGTTGGTGAAGATGCCCTGGAGCCCCAGCTGGAGACGTACCTGGACCAGGGGCATCTGCGGGTCACGTTCCATAATGGCCATCATAAGGGGATGGGCTGTGTCACCTTTTGTCAAAGTACGGGCACCAGTTGGGGTCTTCTTGGTAGGGGGGCCACAGTTGGTGTGGGCTCGCAGGGTTGCAGCCACAGTGGACTTTTCAAAACCCATCATGGCCGCAATTTCCCTGATGGACATAAGCGTCCCTTGCTTTTTAACCTTTTCAAGAACAATCTCCGGAGTGATTAATTTTCTTCTGCGCCTTGCAGGCTGATTGGCTGGAGGCAGGGTGTGTCTGCCTTGAGAACTAGACAGTGCCATCTGATTGGCTGTTTCTGGATTCTGGCTTCTATTGGTGGCCCCATGGCTCACTTGGTCAATTCTGGATGCTAGTGTTGCTGTATGATTTGGGTTAGCAGCTGCCTGTGTGTGATGGGCAAACAGGGCCATGCTTGAGGACGCAGGAGAAAGAACACACTCCTGGGTGGTGCTTGCGGAGGGGCCTGTGGTTTGGGAGTGGTCATAGAGGGAGGCTTCACCATTAGAAGACCCAGGGTAGCCCTGCATGATTTTGTCAAGGCCAAGGAACAGCTTGTTGACTTGGTTGTTATTAAAAAAAGACAATAAAAATTTTGTTATAATTTTAAACTCAAAAAGAGGAGTGTATATTTTAGTCAATTTTATTGTTAAATATGTTAATTTTGTGAATAGTAGGATCTAAATTTTAGCCGCACTAAAATGGAATAGGGTGATTTTGAGAATGCCTGTGATTCTAAAAGAATCAGAACAAATCCACTCTAGATCCTTTAACATCCTTTTTGAGACACCCATAAATTATATTTATTTCAAATTCACCGCAATTATGATTTGAAACTTGGTTCTTGGATTTGACAATCCCACAATTTCAGATTTGTTAATTTTTACATGATGTCTATGATTTGTTTGATATACAGGAAATCTCAAATTGTACATAAGAATCCTGCATTTCTGATTCATGTATCCCACATTTGTTTGCTGAGTTTTGTCTCTTGTTAGTTGAGTTATCTGCTCAAGAGATTTGAAATTTGCCAATTCAAATAAATAAAAAAGTCAAATTAAATGGTTGATTTTATTAAATATTTTAATTTTCACTCAGCTGAGTTGCCTGCAAAAGTGATTTGAAATTTGGACCAAGGATTTGGCAATCCCGCATTTTTACGTTTAGGTTCTGGATTTACAGTATATTGAATAATTTTCACTGTATCAACTCTTAAGAGTTGAGTCCTCCTAAAAATTTACTCAATAAAATCAATTATCCCTTGTTCTAATCTTTTTTAAATGCATCCTGTAGTTGGTCTTTTGCACTACATCCCCTACAATTTAATCCTTAACTAGATTATTATGGGAAGATGGGAGCCTGCTGTTAATACTTTGTTGTTGCCGCAAAATGTTAATTCAATGCCTGTCAATCTCAGAGCTGTTCCTACTCCCAGCAAAGCTGAAAATCATGTGCTATCTCAATGTCCTGAATTTTATGCTGAAGACAATCTGATTTTCTTTCAGGCCATTTATCTAGGGCTTGTTTAGTTGGGGTTAACTATTTTACTTAACCCTAGTATCTCATTTGGAAATTTCACAAAACAGTATCTGAAGCTGTGTTGGTGGTTAATCATTAACTATATGTGGATTTTGTGGGTGATTTCTTACCACATGGAGACAGTTTCTTGTTATCTCTCAATTTCTTTCACAGCCCCAAGGAGCAGGAGACGTGATTCATGCCAGTTGCTTCACCCATGGGGTCAGGCTGAATTGGTATCAAGGAGGTAAGGGCTTCTTTAATGGAGTTCATCCAGGAGATCATACTTGTGACAGATCCAGGAAATTCATTCTTGCTTTCAAATTATCCTGGTCTGACTCTTTTGCAGTTTGACAGGGAATCCTATATGTAAGCTTTGATGAGCTTGGATTCTGGGAAAGCAATCTTGGCGTTAAACTTGTTGCCATCTGGCGATCACTTCCACATTTTTTGCTTCCCTTAGTCTTAGATGCAGACCATCTATTTCATTACATGGTAGTCTTATTTCAGTTAAAAACCAAAAACACAAAGCATAAAAAGATTGAGTGAAAAGCAACCATTGTCACACATAAGTATCATCTTTTATTAATTATTATCATGTTTCCATTATATACCAATAGGGGTACATATGGCTTAAACCCCCTCCAGTTCTGGAATCACACCTGGATTCCTATCATGTTGTTTATGACATAACAGCGTCATTTAAGCCATATCTTTATCAAAAAGATCTTCACGCTCTTAACCTATAAGAGCATGCCCTAATACATTCCAGAATCACCTGATTCTGTAAATTCACTGCCACCTCTGGCTTTGGACCGCTCAATCTTTCCCCATTGTACCAAGAAAGGTCCCAAATTGCCCACCAAACCCCTCCATTTTTTGAATGATTTAGCTCACACGGTTGATGAGAGGTTTGTGCTGGCTTATCCTGTGGAATCCCTGCCTTTGGTTGCTCCTTCCTGGGAAGAAACCCTGGTTAATTTGGACTACCTATTAGCCTGGTGTTGTCTGTTTTTAAAAACTATCAGAGCCACCCAATCAGGTATTGCCACATTGACGCTTGATAACCCAGTTGACACCCAAATGTCTGGCATCCCTTCCAGCTAATCAGATTTGATTTCAGAAATTGGAGTAAAACTCTCCAGTCTCACCTCAAAGCCATTCATCTCAAAGTCTAAAGCACCCTGACTAAGTCCATTGAAGCGTACAAGAAAGCGGCAGACAAGAATAGACGGCCTGCCCCCCACTACCCAGTGGGCTCCCTTGTGATGTTGGATGCCACCAATATCCAAATGAAGGTCCTATCAAGGAAGTTTTCTCCCAAGAGGCTGGGTCCCTTCAAGGTTCTAGAAGACAAGGGTAACGGTGCATTTGTGTTGAACCTCCCCCCTCCTATCGGATCCACAGTACCTTCAACGCTTGTTGCCTGTCCCCTTTTGAGGGGGACCTCCCCAGTACCCTGGACTCCACCTTGGTGGATGGATCCCCCAAGTATGAGGTAGAAGCCATAGTAGCCTTACGTAGGATTTGCAAGTCACTTCAGTGTTATGTATCTTGGAAAGGTTATCCCTCTTATAACAACAGCTGGGTAAGCTCTTCCAATTGCGGAAATTGCTGGGACCTGGTACAAGAAAACCATAAGAACAACCCCTTGGCACTTGGCCCCCCTAAGTCCCTTCTGGCACTCAAGATCCCCAAGGCACACAAGAACTTCTCAGTGGCTACGCTTCCCCAGGGAGGAATCCGACCCCAGGAAAAAGGAAAGGATAATTTAAATTCACTGCCACCTCTGGCTTTGGACTGCTCAATCTTTCCCTGTTGTACCAAGAAAGGTCCCAAAACGCCCCCCAAACCCCCTCCATTTTTTGAATGATTTAGCTCACACGGTTGATGAGAGGTTTGTGCTGGCTTATCCTGTGGAATCCCTGCCTTTGGTTGCTCCTTCCTGGGAAGAAACCCTGGTTAATTTGGACTATCTATTAGCCTGGTGTCGTCCGTTTTTAAAAACTATCAGATCCACCCAATCAGGTGTTGCCACATTGATGCTTAATAACCCAGTTGACCCCCAAATGTCTGACATCCCTTCCAGCCAATCAGATTTGATTTTGGAAATTGGAGTAAAACTCTCCAGCCCCCCTGAGCCCATCCAGCAAAGTTTTGTACCTAGCCAATCAGGCTCACCCCCAACTTTCATGTGACCAGTTTTTTGCAATCCATTCCTTTTAACCAAGCAAGGGGACTTTCAGTCCCCTGCTTGTCTATTTTCCACTTACATTAAAGTTTGGAGTCACCTGCACCTTAATTTTCTTAATTTTGAGTTGTCTGAAACCAGTTGTGTCCCTAAAGCTCAAAATATTAGAGTGTAGCCCCTGCCCTAAGCTTACCTTTAGTCAGCCGGTTTTGAACCTGGCTTCTCTTCTGGCTCCTTGTACAAGTGTTCTTTCACTTAGTTGTTGTCTCTTTTGCCCTCACCTTCAAAGTTAAAGTTCAAAGCTCAAGATTTATATTGAATTTTTCTATAATTTCTATTATTATCTTGAATTTTCCTTTAAAAATCATTGTTTTGAACCCGCTTTTGCTTGCAGTTATAATCCAAGGCTCCCAAGACAACAGCAAGGCTACCCAAACCCGTTCTGCTGTTTTCCCAAAGATTTGCCAAAGACTGCCCTAGTCTTGCCATTTTCTCTCCTTTTTCTCCAGAAACTATACCATCCTACCCCAAATTTTGTGCTGGTTCTTTCTATGATACTGCTGGCTCTTAAATTTGTTGTCTTTTCCCTGGCTCTATTTCACTTGCTTCTGTGGTCCACCTCCCCTGACCTGTGGGGGAAAATCTCCTCATTGGCCCGTCTGGTAGGTAGCAACCCTGCCAGTCTTTGGGACCTCCCCAGCAGTCTTCTCTTTTCCAGAGAGGCTGTGGTTAAGAGCCTGACGTGTGACAATCTGGACCTGGACGTTGTGGAGCTTGCTTTGCCTAGTTCTGAAGAGGTAGTGCCCCCCACACCTCCTCTCCCCTCCATGGTTCAGAAGAATGTGGTGCCCCCCGGGTCCTCCAAGGTGGCCTCCCCCACTCTTACTTACACTCCCTGGTTGCTCACTGGCCTGATTCTAATGGGTTTGAACGCCTACTTCCCCCAGTTGTCCCTGGTGTCCTCCCTGTGGTCCCCTCTCCAAGCGGCCATCCCAGTTGCGCACTGGATGGCATCCTGGTGGTTTGTTGCACCGGGATGGGAGCCAAAATTAGTTAGTTTAGCCCCTCTCTCTCACAGATTCCTTCTGTGGAAATTTATTAATTTGGCATGGAACTTCCTAAGCTCCTGGCGCCAAATCCCAGTGGAATCTATGTATTCCAGATCCAGATCTTTACCTAAAAGATCTTCACACTCTTAACCTATAAGAACGTGCCCTAATACATTCCAGAATCACCTGATTTCTTCTGTGGAAATGTATTGATTTAGCATGGAACCTCCTAAGTTTCTGGCACCAAAACCTTGTGTAATTGTGTATTCCAGATCCAAGCTATTGGTGTTCTAAATGGGAACCATCTGTTCTATTCTAAATACCCAAACATCCTTGCCTGTATTTAGATGTTTTCCTTCTGTTAATTGAACCTATCAACTAAATTAATTAACCTTTGCAGTTAATTAATTCACACCAAAGACCATGTGTCATTGTGAATTAATCAGACTAATTACACGCTGTATAATCACTATTATTAACACTTATACACTGTATAAATGCCTAAAATATGCCGTACAATTACTAATCCACATAGTAATAACCATACATTATACAGCAGATATCATTTAATTCAATATTGGATTGAGTCAGCTATTATACAGTGTATAAACACTAACTTGAACCAATATCTTAATAATTTGACTTGGTGTACTTGTTAGGCCCTGGTTGCCCACGTTGGTTGAGGCGCTCAATTTGGCCCCAGAGGTCCCAGGTTTGAATCCTGTTGCTTTTGCCTGCCCTGCCTCTATATTTTTGTTATAATTGGACCTTAACTGCATTGTGGAAATTTCCAGCATATATCAGGATAGTCACATCCAATTATAGCTAAGAATATTAAATTTCCCCCCCAGTATGATGTAATGGTGATTCATTGGACCCTACCTGTAGTTGGATTTCCAACCAAGATTGGCCAAACAATCAAATAAGTGACGTGACGACACTAAATTGACCCTCCTATCCCCCCATTCCTTTAAGCTGCAGTCTATTTTACCGTTGTTCCAAACTTTAAATAAGTTTTTTTAAAAAAAACTCAGAGTACTTGTTAAGATTGACATAAACTTATTTCTAAATTAAATGAGTTCAAGGTTTGAATCCCTATCAGGGCTTTTTCTTTTTTTTACCCTAGGTATTAATCAACCTCCATGGTTAACTAGTTGGTTTGAGACACCTAGTCTCATAATCTAAATTGTTCAGATTATTCATTTTGGCCCTCAATTAGTACAGCCTAATTGATTCCTGGGTAATCCATTACTACACTGGAAAGTCTCTCCAAGGCCAATCCTATTGTTTTGAATTTCAACCTAAAAAATCATCACAATTCAACCTCTTTGTGAAACCACAGCCCAGTGTGACTGTAGTACAGTCACAATAATTTACTGGGAGCTGGCAATTTCCAAAAGTTGTTGACAGTTAGAAAATCACTGGCTTAGTCTTGTTTGACCATAGAAAGAGCCATGGAGTCTACCAGATAGAGAGCCAGAATCAGTGAAGGTTGATCCTGGAGTGGGTTGGGAAGAAGGAGCCGCAGATATAGGCAAGGACATCTCTCTCTCCACAAAAACAGGGCCACGGGGGTAGGAAGAGAGGAAGCTGTGATTTGTAGAAGCCATGAGCGCCAATGATGTAAAATATGCAGCCTGGGTGCTGAATTCTACAAATAGTTAGTCTACTACTTCTTCATCTTAATACTATACCTGTTGTGGTATAGTGACATCCTTGGTAAGGACAGAAACATATAAGAAGATAATAAGACAAAACTGGTATTTATTTAGATAGTGCTGCAGTTATATAGTAAGAGGCAGGGGAATTTCCACCAGGGGAATGGTGGCACAGACATGAGGACTTTCCAAAAGAACGAGAGTGGAAAGATACAGTAGAAAGAGCTGCACAAGAGAACAACTAGCTTCACACACCTTGCCTAATGGAGGCAGGTGTCAATCTCTATTGTCCTATTTATAACCTTGGAAGTAAAGCCCACATCTGATGCACATTCAAAAGGCGCATTGAACACCTGTTTTTAAGGCGGTTTTAACGTAATTAACCCTGTTGAAACCAGGTTGAGATAAAGCAATTGCGCAATTATTTTGTTGTTTTATCCCTAAGTGGACAACTTAATGTCTAATCCATTCAGAATCTGCAACAAACATCAAGAGAAAGACAATGTGATAAGATAGATTGTAATATATAATTCTATTTTTTTATCAGTGTTTTTTAAAATCTATTGTAATCAAGTATCCTTAGTAGCAATACATGAATACATAGTGTAGTAAACTGATAGTTTATCTTTCCCACCTCTCCTTCTTCATTGAAAGAAAGTTTGTTTGGCCCCTGGCTACGCCAGAGGTCAAAAAACTTTTAAAAAACTCTGCGTCATCAGGAGGGTAGCTCATATATCATTATATGGTTTTGTGGTTGCTATATTAGTGATTTAGAGTGCAGAATATTGCATCATTTCCAGATTAGACAATTTTACATTTCACTTAATTTCATTTCTAAACATGGTTGTTGAGATTGTATTTTTCATTTGATTTTATCCAGAGTGGAGCTTCTTGATTTGGGTTGATTTGTCCTAGTTTCTTACTGTACATTTAATTTGGATTCCAGTTCCTGAAATTAATATCTAAGTTTACTAATGCCATTCAAAAGTGATTTGAAATTTGGTTCCTGGATTTGAAAATTCTGCAATTTCAAAAACATAGTAAACTTAATGAAAATGGTTGATAGATTTGAACACTTCAAATCTGATTCCACTTAAAATCATTTTGTCCATTGAAAATATGCAGCTTGACTTGAAATTTGCAGAGTGTCTATGAGTTCCTGTATTTTTAAAAATCCAAATAAAAATAAAAAGAATTCAATTTAATTAAAAAAGGCTATTCTGCAACAGTGATTCAAAATTTGGACCAAGGATTTGAAAATCCTGCATTTTTACGTTCTGGTTCTGAATTTACAGTACATTAAAAATAAGCACGGCTGTGGCCAGCCACTAGTAATAGGGATAACATAGCATACTGATGCTATTTATAATATTCATGATTCAAATACATAGTGATATATAAATAAGACTATTTAATTTGGTATTTATATTAATTAATAAAATTGGAAGTCAATTATTAGTTTTAAGGGAGGATCTAGCTTTGATGGGCACAGCCACTTAAATCTGAATCTCATGTTGGCTCTAAACCGTAGATGCTAAGTTTAGTGAATTGTTGTAACTGTGCTGTTTTGAAGATTTACAAGGGGAAAAATATTTAGAAGCTAGATAATAATCTTTATTGGGAGATAGTGATTATATAGTCCATGTGAATCAATGGATAACAGGAACATGATTGGTGATCACACAGTTGGATGGAAGAAGGGGGGTGGCTTGATCCTAATAATGAGTCAAGCGCCAAAACAAGATATCCACCAAGAGGATCATCATCTGTTCATGTTGTTGGATTTGGTAATTTGAGTTGACTTCCTAGTCTGACTTCAAGTGACCAGATAATTGGATTGCAGGTCACAAACCTTCTTGGTTGGAACCTTGCTGGCAGGTTGAGCCTGCGGTTTTGATACCCCCCCCCAACTGAAGGTCGGCCTCCTCTGGGGGCAGATTTTCAGGGAGGTCATCAGGAGTCTGGGCGCTGTATTGAACTAGTTGTTGCTCTGTAGCTGGTAGGGTGGTCTCTTGTTGTTTTTGTCTTGCTTTGCAGGGTTGTAGGCAATCATGGTGTAGGGTTTTGTCTTTTTTACGTTTGCCAAGCCCTTGCACAAGGTAAGTGTTATTGTTGTTTACCTTTAGAATTATTGCTGGCCCCACTTTTTCAGGTTGCAACTTGCTCTTGTCAACATTCATGACCCATACTTTGTCCCCAACTTCATGTCTATTGCGGATGGGGACAAATGTTTTTTGCAGATGTTCATTCTCTTTGGCTGTTTGCTTGCAATTAGCCTCCATTACTTGAGGGTCTGATAAAGTGGGGACTTGACTTGGAATTTCCAGTTTGGGTCCTGTCAATGCTTGAATGATATTTGGCTGTGTGCCGTATATCAGTTTAAACAGGCTTTTTCCGGTGGATCTGTTCACTTGGGTTTGACACACAAGTAATGCAGTCTGTAGCTGCTTATACCAGTCTTCAGGTCTCCTGGCTGTGAGTTTGGCTAAGGCTTGCACAAGGCTGCCATTAAGCCGCTCTACTTGTCCATTGGCCTGTGGGTGGTATGGTGTTGTTACGGTGTATTTGACCCCATTCTTGGTGAGGTATACATTGGTGTTTTTGGAGGTTAACTCTTTGCCTCCATTGGTTATCAGGAGTTCTGTCTTTCCAAACTTGCTGATTATTTTTTTGCCAAAAAATTGTCAAACGTCATTGCCAGTGTGTGCCTTTACTGCTTGGGCTACTGGCCATCTTGTTGCAAAGTCAATGGCAGTGATGATGTATTTCTTGTCATTGTGTTTCCCTGACATGGGGCCAACAATGTAAAAAGCCCATACTTTAAAAGGTAGTTGTGTACAGATGGGAAGTACTGACTTTGGAGGGGTTTTGCTTTTGGCAAACTTTTTGCACACCTCACATTGGTCTAGGACTTCCTGGACATTGCAGTATAAGGTTGGCACCAGGGTTTATGTTTTAGGAACTCATATAGGTTTCTGCTCTTGGTATGTCCAAGGTCTCTGTGATAGCAAAGGATAGTGTCAACTTGCTGGTGTGTGGGGATGTAGGGAATGGTTGTGCCGTCAGTCATTTTTCTATGAAGAGTCTCATATACATCAGCAAAGAGATGCTCATTCTTGATGACTTTTTCTTTGGTATTTTGGTGGTGCCAGGGGGGAATCCTTTGTCTTTTGTTTGTAATACCAGGAAAGGCCAGTCTGGGTTGAGCCCATTCTTTCCTCTTGAAGCACAGACATACAGACGGGACAGGGCGTCTGCCATGGCAAGCTCAGCCCCAGGTTTGTACTGTATGCGCATGTTGAATTTCTCCAAGAGCTCCATCCAGCAGGCTTGGTGGTGAGATAGATTTGCTTGGGTTTTGAAATATATGAGTTACTTGTGATGGTTTAATGCTGTGAATTCTTCCTGGCGTTCTAGGTAGCAACGCCATTTGACTAGGCAGTGCACAATAGCCAGCAGTTCCTTGTAATGGATAGGGTATCAACACTTGCAATCTGTCAACTATTGCAATTTATAGGCTACAGGCAGGAAGTTGCTGTCACTATTTTTAATTTGTAGTACTCCCCCAATAGATGCATCTGAAGCGTCAGTTTCCATCTGGTATTTCCTGTCAAGTTTGGGGTATTGCAGGATGGGAGCTGTTGTGAGCTTCTCTTTGAGGCATCTAAAACAGAGGTCACGTTGGGGGGTCCACACAAACTTAGACTTGGTGCCAGTTATGGCAGATAAGGGGGCAGTTAGAATACCACAGTCAGATATGAAACATTGTACATAGGCCACCATTCCCAAGAAGGTGCGGAGTTCTGACTTATCTTTGGGTGGTAGCATCTTGCAGATGGCTTGTATCTTTTGACTGTTGGGTTTGATGCTGTCCTTTGTGACTATATGCCCCAGGAAGAGTAGTTGCTCACAGAAGAACTGGCACTTTGAGGGCTTGGCCAACAGTTTGTGTTGTACCAAGGTCGCAAAGACTGCTTCCAGATCTTTGTGGTGCTGTTCTACCAAGGGGCTGTAGACATTAATGTTGTCTAGGTACACTAGGGCGTGTTTGCTTATGTGGGGTGCAAACACTTTGTTCATGAAGGTTACAAAGGTGGACAGGGCATTAGTCATGCCAAAGTTGAGCACCACGCATTTGTGGGAGCTGTATTTAATGTAGAAGGCCGTTTTTGGAATGTCTTCTTCCTTGATACAAATCTGATTGTAGCCTGCAGTTAGATCAATCTTGGAAAAGATGGTGGCTCCTCCTAAGGCATCTAAGAGGTTGTCAATCAGTGGTAGAGGGTAACAATTCTTAATGGTAACTTTGTTTAGGGCGCAGTAGTCTGTGACCAGGCATAAGGTACCGTCTTTCTTAGCCACAAAGAATACGGCGGCCCCAAAGGGAGATTGTGAGGGGCAGATAAGTCCTTTTTCCAATGCCTCCTTGAGGTAGGCGCGTAAGGTGTTGTCTTCATTTGGGGTCAGCCTGTAGATAGGGTGCGCCTTGGGTACAGCCCCCTTGAGTTAGATAGAGTGCTGAATATGCTTGTCAGGAGCAGCCCAGGTAACACTTCCTTAAAGATTTCTGGGTAGCAGGCCACAATGTTGTGGTCCTGAGGCGTGGAGGTATCTTGGTGATGTTTGAAGTGTATGATCTTGTACTGGCAGGAGTCCCAGTCAATTGACTTTAAATCTTTCTTCTTGTCCTGGGTCTCTGTGATGCGCACAAAGATGTGGTTGCGGAGCAGTTGGTCCACAAAGTCAGGGTAGATTTGGTGGTTGACACCTTCACGTTTGATGGTCAACACTGAGGTTGCCCATTCTACGTGAGGATTGTTCTTTTGTAACCAGTCTAGTCCCAGTACAATGTCAAACTTAGGAAAGTCAATGATGGGACCTTGGATGATGGAGTGAAGGTTCTCAAGCATGACAGAGAAGGGGGCAGTTTCCTTTGTCACTGCAATGTGATGTTCATCAGCCAGGACCACATTTTTAATCCGCAAAGGATTAGTGGCCAGCTTGAACTTATCCACAAAGCTACTTTTGACTAAGGTTTGGTCTGCGCCTGAGTCCAAGAGTGCTGAGCCTGTGTAACTGCAAAAGCAGAAAGGATAGGACATCAATTTATTGGGATGTCTGGTGATGGTGTACAGTACTGGGTCTTCCAAGGGTACCTGGATCATTGGGCATTGTTCCACATCCTTGGGTCAGTATTCATTGTTGGGCAAGTCAGGAGTTGCATGGGAAGAGCTTGGCTTGCTTAGTGCTCTCCCCAGGCTTTTCCCTCATCTTGGTTGCCCTGTGTGGCAGTGACGTGGAAATGAGTACGGTTTGACTGGCCATTGTTTCCATTTCCATGTCTGTTAGAACCCGTGGGCTTGTGGTTGGTGTTGCTCCTGTTGCCTTCAGGAGGTGGTCAAGAGGAGCACCCACTTGGATGGAAATCCTTGGGTCTGTCTTGTTTCCCAGTTTGTGCCTTGTGCAGAGCGTTGGACGTCTGTTCTGCTTTTTCTGCTTCACAGTATAGGCTTTGCAGGTTGGTCACCTGATCCAGGTTTACATGTCTCATCACGTGCAGCTTGAGAGCGTTGTATTACATGAAGTGTGTGGCTGGGGTGTCAAAGGCCATATTGAATAGTGCACAAAGGCAGAGTTCCTTGTAGGCGCGGGTGAGTTCTTTTACGGTGCCTGTCTGGGTCAGGTTCTTTACTTGGCAAATGATCATAAGTGCTGTGTCCTTTAGCACAAATCTTTCCAGGAAGTCTTGCTTAAAGGTATCCCAGTTAATTTCAGTGTGCTCTTCATGCCACTTGTTGCACCAGGTGCCAGCGTCATGGGTCAGGCAAATGGAAATCTCTGCAATACAAAATTGCTGTGGGCATTCCATCTGAGCTAGCTTGCTCTGGGTGGATTGGATCCATGAGGCAGTGTTGTTGTTGTTGGCCCCGGAAAAAGGTTCCAAGGTGGCGCTTTGTAGTCTTTGGGATACATAGGCAGGCATAGTGGTTTTGTTGGCTGGTTGCGGCATTGCTGGCAGAGCTTGGAAGAAACCTTGTGCAGACATGGCATTGAAGGCGGGTAGCAGGATCACCATGTTTTGGTATAGGACAAAACCATCAGGTATTAAGGTACCAGGAGTGTACAGAGTCCAGTTGGGCAGGAGGCCAGACATAATTCTGTCATGGATTTGTTGGCTGCAGCTTATGCGGACAACAGGCAGAATTTTTCAAGATAAGGTAGGATGGTGAGCCTACTTGTGCTACAAATGTTGTAACTGTGCTGTTTTAGAGAGTTACAAGGGGAAAAATATTTAGAAGCTAGATAATAATCTTTACTAGGAGATAGTGATTGTGGGGTTCCTGGTCACCAGTCCCCAAAGTGTGTTCTGGGTTGTAGCCAGGGACCGGCTTGGAGGAGTTGTCATTCTCCAACAGTGGTGAATGTTTGGTGAGGAGCTTATACTTGGCTTGCATAATGGCAAACTCCTCCAGTACCTTCCCAATCACTAAGCAAGCATCTCCACTGTACACTTGTACTTTAGCAGGCGTCAGCCCTTCTTTAGGCCAATACCAGTCCTGTAATAGTCTCACAAACTCTCCCCCAATGAACTCTCTTCCTCTATTTGTCATTTCCAAATGACTTGTCACCTTCTCCTACTCCTCCTGGGCAGATTTACTAGAGGCAAACTTCCTGCACCCTAGGCAATAGGATTCCTCATCCCCTGGGTTAGGATAGAAAATATGGGGGTATTAACTCATGGGACTTATGTTCTCTCTTTATACGGGAAATTTGGATAGGGGTTGTAATAGGCGCTTTATTCACAGTCAGAAGGAAGATCCCCTTAGAAACATTCTGATATATGGCCTTGGGATAGGAAATAATAAAGGGTTTGTGCCAATACTTGGAGTCCTTTAACAATCTCCTGGACCCCTGGTACTTGGTCTTTGGCTCCTGCTCCTTGGTCTTGGGCTCCTGCTCTTCAGTTGTTGGCTCATGCACCTTAGTTGTGGTCTCTGGCGTCTTAATCTTATGCTCCTGCGGTCTGACCCAGCTCTGGCTTCTTATCCTTGGTCTTCTGCTCCTTCTGTAGCTTTTGTGGCCTTTGTAATCCACTTGATCCAGTCCCTGAAGAGTCTCAGATAGCTCTCCCTTTTATAGCCCCTTGTTTCAGACCAAAAACCTTTCTTAGAACTCTGGTTCATCAAAGCTTAAACTATCCTGTTTTTCTTCTTTTATAATATATTAAACCTTTAAACTTACTTCAACCAATGAAAGCCCTGAATTTTCTGCTTCTTCTCCTCATTTTTAGGCTCTAACTCTCAAGTTAAAGCCCTTAAAACACTGATTGAATAAATTTTGGCTTGCAGCCAATCAAACGCCTTGATTCAACGGTTTTGCCAAAAAGGTTTCCCTGGATGACCTGTCCTTGACCCTGGTTTGAGCCCGAGGCTGTCTTGCTCTGGTTAAACAACTGCTCTGTGTTTTGAACAGTTTTGCCGTTATTCCTGTCACGTTTCCCCAGCAAATCTCAAGCACTTCCACATATGTTTTACTTAGGCGAATTTTGACCCTTCAATTTTTCAACGTTTCCCTGTGTTTCTCCGCGTTTCCTTCAACGTTTTGCAACTTTGAACCTGCCTGATATTTGTCTTTTTGTCTTTCCTAGTTGTTCTTGGCAAAATTTGCTCTTTTGTCTTTACAGTTTCTCCGTTCTCCTTCCAGCTTCTTTCTGGCTTATTTCCTCTCCAATCCTTCTTCTAAAAATCACATATAGTTCTAACAAACTATAGGTTATTTTTTCTTCTCTTTCTTTTTATCATAAAATTTTTAATCCTTTTTAATCATAAACAGGCATTATCTAATTATTCTTTAACTGCTTCTTTTGTTTTTAAATTTCCTCTCAAAAGTCACTAAACCAGCTCCTCCAGCCTCTGCATTCAGTCCAGCTAGCTCATCCTCTCAGTTCTTCAGCACCAAATTCTGGTCCTTTGGTCATCCTGCATTATTATCAGCTAGTCCTGCATCATAATCTTCTTGTCCTTCAGCTTATCCTTAATCAGTTCCTCACCAAATCCTTACTAGGAACCTCCTTTGTTCCTTCTACACACTGAACCATACTGGTTCATTCCATTCAATGTGAATTAACAGTCCATCAACTAGCCTTCACTGTGACCAAACAGTCCCTCTTGCTGTTTTTCTATGTTAATTCCATGAACCACCTCAGTTCTTTATCTCAGCCCCCATTACCAGAACTTGTAGACCCAGGCATGAGTCTACATTAAACTGGCGTTTGACTGGGCCCTTGCAAGTGGTAATTCACTTAGGCCATTCAACCATAGATCTATGTCTATGTGTTGTCTTTACTCACCCAGATGATGAAGTCCGGGCTTTCAGTTGCAGAGTAATCAGCTCTACTTCCCAGAGGCCTGCTCACACCAAGTTCTGCAGCTTTCTTCCCCAAGCAAGCCACCTTGGTGACACCTCTGAGCATGCCTATACCCTCCAATGCTCACCTTGGGTTTCCCCAAAGCTCTCATAGGGGCATAAACAAGGACACCCTACCAGTCTGTTAGGTGGGATGCTTGCTCACATACCTCCCATAAGCATATTAGGGTATGTTGAGCCCTCAGAGCTCTTCCCCTCCCTGGCAGCTTGTGTTACCTGCCAGGGGTTCAAAACCTACTCCCCCCAGACAAAGTTCCCTGCTTGCTATTTCAGTCTTCACCCTCCTGCAGCTAGGGTTCACTGTTAGGTGAAGCACTATAGCCCAAAGCAGCCAACATCTTCTGCTGGGTGGAGGCAACATCTGCCCCCGGTAGTCCTTTGTTACCTACCAGGCATGCCCCTACTTACCCCTAGCAGCCCTATGTTACCTACTAGTTTACAGCGTCACCAGTAACCACACATTGTCACTCTTCAGCATATTGTCTTTATTTGTAGCCAAATCAACCCTTGTCTGAAAAACAGCATCCATGTGGATCACCACAGTGATTATATAGTCCATGTGAATCAATGGATAACAGAAACATGATTGGTGATCACACATTTGGATAGAAGAAGGGGGGTGGCTTGATCCTGATAATGAGTCAAGCGCCAAAACAAGGTATCCACTGTAGAGGATCATCATCTGTTCATGTTGTTGGATTTGGTAATTTGAGTTGACTTCATAGTCTGGCTTCTAGTGACCAGATAATTATATTGCAGGTCACAAACCTGCTTGGTTGGAACCTTGCTGGCGGGTCAAGCCTGCGGTTTTGACAGAATTAGTTAATCATATTAAAGAAACTTACTATAATCTATACAACATTTTGCCAGGAAGTTCTGTGACTTGATTTTTTGATGATCAACTCAAGACTGCTATTAAATTATTTTTTAATGTGAAAGATAATGCTATATAATATATTTAAACATAGGCAATTGTTGTTAAAGTTGTTTTTAAAAAAGGATTAAATATAAAATATAAAAAAGGTGGGAAAGTAAATAATAAAGAGATACAATAGATAACACTTTAGGGGTTAGACAACTCCTAGAACGCAATTGCATTATCCAACCTAGAAAGCAGAACCAGGTGATCAAAGATGATAGATTTTTCTTTTTTCTATCATCAGAGAATTGAACCCAAGTACACAACCTACATGCCCTTTAAACTATGGGTCATCCACAATGTTTTACAACCAAAAAATAGACTTCTCCTCATGACTTCTCCAGTTGATACAGACGCATACGGCTATATTTTGTTGGAATTTCTTACCTTTTTTAAGTTTGGATCAGGCTGATAATGGTAGTGTCACACCTAAATAATGGGTAGGTTTTATAGCATGTGCTGCAGGAGGAGTTATTAAACACTTGAAAGTGTCTTAAGCTTTCCTACCTGTGTCAGTATCATTTAAGAGTAAAATAATCAAAGTTTGAACCTAAAATATTCCTGTTTGATTAAAAAGTAAGATATTTAAAAAATTGTTTTTAAGCTTACTGATTTTCATTGGAGCAAAGGTGTTACAAAAGTAACAATTTTGATGCTCCAGGCAGGAATCAAACCCGCTCCTAGCCGCCAGGCGGGGCTAGCGGGCAGGAGAGATTTGCCTGCACCTGGATTTTTGCTTTTCAAAGCAAATCCAGGTGTGGGAACCATTCCTTCCCTGGTGGTAGCTGCAGGGCCCATTCTTGGCCCCAAAAGCTATGCCCAAGCCTTAGTGGATTTGGCTGGGCCTGGGCAGGCTATTTTTAGCTGCCCAGTAAACCCAGTTCAAGCCCACCCTCCATTAATTAATTTGGGGTCCCCAATTGGGGACCCCTTTTTTAATCAAGTTCCTTGGCCTCAGGAAAGCCTTTCAATCCAGCCCAAAAAAGGTGATCAAATTGGGAAAACCCCATAACCTCAGAAGCTAAACCTTCTAGAATCAATGGCCAGCCAAGCCAAGATGGACCACCAAAAAGCCAAACAACTGTTCCTAAAAACCCCAAAAAATGACCATGAAGCAGCCAACCAAACAGCAGAACCTGAGATATCAACCCTGGCCACACAGATAGAACAAGAAGAATTCCCAGAGGCACTTGCATGTGAGTAAGTATATAAACCAGAAGCACCTGAAAAAGTTCTGTATTTTCATACTTACCAAACAAAAGTTGTTATGAACCTTTAGTTCACCAATCTCCTTCCATACCTATTTTTGATACTCTTCCATCTGCATACACTCAAGCGTCATTTCCCATCCACTGGGATAGATAGCCAGGCTTCAGTTGACAACCCCAAAGCTTGTGATTACTACTGTCTTCCCAACGCTCTATTTGTCCCTGTGCATTTCACTGAGTACCCCCCAAATCCTGACCACAAACCCTGGACATGGGAAGACTTTCAGTGGTACACTCACCCAAACACACCCAAGGAACCCTATCAAATTGTCTGTGACGGCAAAGCAATCACCATCTACCCTTTGATCTTCAACAGGAAATGCAACAATCCTGCTACCTACCTGTTCCCCATGGAGCCACCCCTGACACCCAAACTGACCATCTCAACCCCACCCATCTCTGACGCCACTGGCCAGAACAGTCAATTCCTGGGGGTTCTTTACCTGGCGTTCACAGGATTAATTAACTCTGCTTTGCCAGCAGCCAGGCCTTGGGCTGTGGCTGGGAAGGCCCTTTCCTACCTGTTAAATTTAGGTCCCATCATCTGATTGGCCATGCCAGTATCTGCTTTGACTCCTCCCTCACCTTCTGGAGCCCCACAGTACTCTTGGTATCCTGATAAAAGGATGCCATTATCCACTATGATTGATAAAATTTTAAGCATAGTAACAAGCTCAAAGTTTAATGATAAGGTAAGCCCTCAATTAAAACAATACTAAATTTCTCATTTCAAACAAAATATATTTAATTTGAACTCAAAAAGTAAGTCTTTAACTTAAACAATACTAACTTTTCCATTTCAAACAATTTAGAATTAATTCAAACTTAAAAAGTAAGTCTTCAATTAAAACAATACTAACCTTTTCATCTGAAACAATATAGATTCAATTTGAACTCAAAGGTAAGCTTTGAAATAAGTATAATACTAACTATTTAGCTCAGAAAAAATCAAAGCTTTAAAGTTAAAATTAAGTTTTAAAAGTTTGAAGCTAATAAAAAGAACTAAAAGTAACTAATTTCAAAAATATATTTTATTTAAAAATCAAAATAAGCCTTAAATTCAGGTAATCATTTCCTTAAGCCTATTAACCTTCCTTTTCTTTTAGATTACAAGGTTCACAGCAGATATTGGGTATGTAAGTAATTTTTATGTAAATTTTACTAAACTAGATTTTGAAAAACCAGATTTTTATCCTGAAGCAGATCTAAAGTTAGCAAGTATTTTTGCAAAAATAACTAACCTAGATTAAAAAACCAAATTTTGCCCTGGAGCCAATCTTGGGCCAGGTAAGATTTTTGCTAATTTACTAATCTTGATTTATAAATTGAAATTTTCTCCAAGAAGCAGATCTTGAATAAGTTAAAAAAATTGCCAAACTACTAACATAAATTTCTAAACACCCAGGTTGTTGCCCCAAAGCAGTTCCTGGGTTGGTGATTATATATTTTTAAGTAATAAGATATTCTACAAATAATTTTATGTTGCCTGATTTTAAGTGTTTTTTGTTACAAAAAGCACTTTTTATATATTTTTAGAATAAAATCCAAAAAAAATTCCCATTATTTTAATAATCTGTTAATTTTAGTTGTATTTTTTTCAATTAGCTTAGAGCTTTAAAATTACTACTTTTTAAGCTACTTTTCAAAGTTTTTCTACCAAAACAATATTAATCACTAAGAAAACTTTTAAATAGTTTATATTGTCAAGGATCTGGATGTACACGTATTTTGGCTACTGCCAACCCACCTAACATCCAGTTATTGCCCAATTTGGTGCCCTTCCAATCTATAGTTCAACATGCCAAAAATGGCAACCAATCAATATCACATGACTATCCAAGTATCTAGCAACTTGAACCCATCCTGCACATGACCAACCCCTAGGTTTGATCCAACTAAATCTCCGCCATAGCTAAAGCTATATAAATCTAAATTATTATTCAATAAAATATACTTCTATTCTTTCTTAATTCCATATTTGGAGCTTCCCCAAAAGGCGCTCCTTATCACTGGTAGCAGCTACGGTTTTTGACCACGCTGATGAAAGAGAAAATGACTGAACAAAATCCACCTTTGCTCACGTACTCAACCAGGCTGCATCTCAAAATACCTGGAAGACATACTTACACGCCCATAACATTTACAAAGATATACCTAGTGGATGCACTGTATTTGAAGGTCTGGTCATGCTCAAAGCATGCGCCAAGATAATTCAATATAGTTGCTCTCTCCAACCACAAACAAGCACACAACCGCCTATCACAGGCAAAGTCACTAACACCAAGTACATTGGTATTGACAATTTCTTTGGTAAAAACAAAGAAAACATCATCAACTGGCTAGACTACTCAGCTGCTAAACTCCATGCCAGCCACATTCCCCATGAAAAATGGGTCCAGGAAGCCAGAAAATGCTTATACAAGGCTGCAGCTAACTGGTTTGCCACTTGGGTTAGCTCACAAACTGACAATCAGCTTAACAACTGGGAAGAGTTCAAAGCAGACATCACCCACAATTTCTGCATCACCAAATCCCTCCAAGACATTATAATACAGCTCAGCAATCTTCCTCAGAAGACCACTGTCACGGCTTACGCCAATGAATTTGAGGAAATACACTGCAATCTAAAACCCAGAGCAAGCTGACAACGTACACACCATAGCCTCATTTATCAACAGAATGAAACCCTATGTTGCTGCCCTCATCTGTCCAGAGGCCAACACCTCCATGACCACGCTCATTGCAGAAGCCAAGTGAGAGAAAAACGCGCAAAACATGGAATATGCTGCATGCAACAGCAACTACTCCTCTAAAAGCAATGGTAGAGATAATTCTAATGGCAACAAACGCCAAAAAACCAATCACAGCAACAGCAACTCCAATTGTAACAATGGCAATTTCAGCCAAAGCGCAAATTGCTCCCATCCCAAGAAAGAGGACACCGCTAAAGTAAATAATGCTGAAACAGCAACCCATTATGAATCTGACCCCACATTTTCTGACCTCACATGTCTCAAAACAGAGGAACAGGGAAAAGAGGAGGGGGAACAGGCTTAAGTGCCCCTGTCTCCCCCCAACACAACAAGAAACTTTACCATGGCACAAACTTTGCTGCTTGCATCCCATGTGTCCCACAATCCTTCATTTTTATGAACATAAAAATTAAAGATTGCTCACAGCTTCTTGTCTACCAATGCACTTATAAATCACATACACATAAAATTTTATTTGACTCTGGTGCTCAACACACTATGGTAAGCAAACCATTTGTAACCAAGTACAAAATACCAGTTGTCAAATCCAACTTCAAATACGCCAGAATGGCAGACAAATCAAATGTTCTACTCAAAGGCAAAACAACTCTCTTCATAATTGACCTCCAAGATATACAAATGTCCATCAAATGACTTTTCATGAACAAAATAAGCTATAACATTGTAACAAGCTTGGGCTGGTTTACCCAAGTAAACCCCAGCGTATGTTGAAAAACAAAAACCATGACCATCAAACGCAACAGAGTCAGTTTAATATCCTCAAAGAACCCAACAATCTCATTTTAAGAGACACAGTATTTGTCCAAGTCATAAATTAAGACAAATCAGAATATCTAACCAAGGACATTACCCTCCACATAATGAGGTACACCAAATTTAGTAATATACAAACAACCAAAATCCAATGCCCAGAACTTGCAACACTACTAAACAAATATGCTCATGTATTTAAGGGAGAGCTCACAGAGTTACACCCCCCCAAAAAAACAAGAGGTCAAACATGGCATCAACCTATGCAAAGCCATGTCTAAGCGGCACCCCTCTACAGACTCTCCCCCATGGAGACCCAAACCCTCAAGACCCATATTGAGGACAACCTAGCCAAAGGATTCATTTGCATGTCTGAATCCCCGTGGGGGCAGCAGTGTTCTTTGTAAAGAAAAGGGAAGGCACTCTTTGCCTAGTAACTGACTACAGAGCACTAAATGCAAGCACAGTAAAGAATAAGTATCTCCTTTCACTCATAGAGGATCTGTTTGCAAGACTCTCTGGAGCCAAATTTTTCTCTAAAATTAACCTCACCTCAGGTTATAACCAAGTTGAAGTAAAAGAAAAGGACATATCAAAAACTGTGTTCTGTTTGCAATTTGGATCTTTTGGATGTAAAGTAATGAACTTTGGGATGACATCTTTCTTTCACAGCTTAGCTCCACTTTTTGGAATCTAAGCATTAATAAAGCAATCAAAGCGCATAAGATTCTACGTTTACTATAGGTTTTATTATAGATAAGAAAGGTATGGCAACCAACAACTCCAGATCCTGGGCCAAGGTGGTCCAGGGCCAGAAACGCCCTGTCAAGGGCCAGCTGGTGAGCCCCACAAGAACCACCAAGAAGGGACCATTTGTTTCATCAGAAGAATGGATGAAGTTTGTGACCTCTGAACACTGGTTCAAGACATTACCAGAGCCCTCCCCAAGTCCCATGTATCCCATGGGATTAGAGTCAACTTTAGAGGCAACCTCACTCAGTTCCAGGAGTCAGCAAAAGCAGTTGCCACAGCATACCCCAAGGCTGTGTCACTTCACCAAAGCCCAATGAAGAACTTCTTTGATCTTGGCTTCCTCTGTAAAGCGAATGCTGATCAGGCAGCTGAGGAAACCTTTACTCTTGAGATCACTGACCCCAAGGGTAAGAAAACCCAGAAAGTCCTACCAATCACCTGCACCCAATTCAATCAATGTACCACCCTCTTTATGTCTTTTGAGGCCTTGCCATTAGAAATTCCCAGAGGGGAGGTTGAATCTCAGCTTAAAGAAGGACTGTCCAATTATGGGGAAATTGTGCAGTTTTAACTGCTCAAGAATCCTTACATGGGCCACCTGACCACACCAAAAGCCATGGCCATAATCAAACCCTTTGCAGATGACAGCTTGTCATCTATTCCCTGTTGTGCAACCATTTTCAAGAAGGATGGCACCCTTAGTAGTGAGTTCAAGGTATTCCCTGAGCAAACTCCGCCCATCTGTGTGCTGTGCTCAGCCCTTGGCCACAGAGAGGCCCTTTGCCCTACAACCATAGCAGGAGTCTGGGCCGCAGAACAAGACACCCTCAAGGAGCACCAGAATAGTGAACCAACTGGGTCCCAATCCAATGCTTTTGTAGACTTGGCCTGGGGCACCATGGCTGAGTATGCAGTTGTAAAACCAATAACATCCCGCCAGAAAAAGGCTCATGCAAAGGCTCAAAATTTGTCTCAGCCTCAACCAATCAAGAGAACAGAATGTGTCCAAGAAGAGACACCTCAATCCATGCAAACGCCTGCACATGAGACCCAGGCAGCTCATGACAATGTGTTTGATGAACCAATGTAAACTACAGAACTGGTAGTGCAGGAATTAATGATTAACCTGGGCCAAGTTTATTTGGATAGTCACCACAATGTGGTGGCCCAAGAGAATTTGCTGCAGGCCCAAACCCAGGATACACCCAATCAGGAGCAGGCACCTTCTGCACAGTATAATGGAAGACCAAGACGCAAGGTCCAAACCAAACTTGCCACAGTAACCAAGCTATCCCCTTACACGGCAGGGGATCCCAAAAAGTCCAGGGCACCCAAAAAATCCAAAGATGCAGCAGTCAATGACAGCAGTGGCCCTACTTTTGGTGAGGTCACTAATGTATAGTGGCTGCTGGAACCCACCAATGGGCCAAACTCTTCCTCAGGACTTCTGGCCCTAGTCCCACAAATGAATAGGATTTCCTGCAACCTCAAAGCAGTACCAATTGGTCCAGACATGCTAATAACTGCTTTGAGCAAGGCCAATTTATGGCCTTGACTCTCCCAGATAATAATGGACCATAAGAAGCTGCATCTGGATTAATAGAGTTCATCATAGAAGCAGGCAAGCATGGAAGTAATTGGGTACCAAAAAAACCCAGGCCAAAGGACCACAGTTTCTGGATAAACATGGCCTGCAAAAATGCACCTTATTTGCTCCCATTGAACAACACATTCCACCATCAGACCCTTTATATCTTTACCACATAACGCCACACAATCCAAGGTGGGTCAGCAATTCTAAAACGTGGCCCAGCAATTAACAAAATGTGAAAGTCACATTCTCCGCAGATTGGTACTCATGTGTGCTCTACCTGGGGTACTGAGGACACAGCCTTGCAATTTTGCACCCTATCTCAGCCACAAACATAATAGATCATCCCGTAACAGGCTCAGCCCTCCAACAAAAAAGTCTGGGCAGAAGGCCCAAGGGCTAATGGCCCAGGTTAATTTGGATCAGTTACTAGCCCCTTGATCTACCACTCCACAATGCACCGGCCCTAGAGATTACATCCCATCATTTTGGGCGCGCTAACCCTAGGCATTGTCCCTGAAACCATAGCCACACACAGATTTAGCCACACAAAATATGTATCAGGCTTCTCAACAAAAAACCGCAGGCAGCTGGCCCAAGGGAATTTTGCCTGGATTGTTCCAAATCAGCACATTTCAACTGGACCTTCTGCCAAGTTTCAACTCATGTTCTTTGTTATTAGGGCCTAAAATGGGGTTCTAACCCAAATCTTGCCCCTTCCAAACCACACACACACCACTGGCCACACAACAGATGGAATCAAGCAACAAAAAAACGCAGGCCAAAGGCCCAAATTTTGTCTGGCCCAGTTTTTCTGGGATCAATAACATTTTAATCTGGACTAACGGCACTCACCATCCAAAATCCTAAAAGTTATATTACCCCCAGCGTGGGATATATAGCTCAAAGCACTCTTCCCCTTCACACCTTCCTCCTTCACCCAAGGTTTTTCTCCTACCCTGAAGGTTTCCTTGCCCCCTCTTCCTTTTTCTTTTTTATTATTGTATACAAGACTTTTGATCATTTCTTTAAGGACCTATGGGCTCGTTGTACCAGTCAGAAATGTCTGGGCAACTTGAATAAATGAACTTTGGGATGACACCTTTCTTGGTCAGCTAAATCCCACTTTTTGGAATTGAGAATTTAAAAGCAAGTGATAAGCGCATAAGAGTCTGAGTTTAAACGAGGCTTTTATTTTAAGAAAGTTATGACCAACAACAACACTAGATCCTGGGCCAAGGTGGTCCAGGGTCAGAAGCGCCCTGTCAAGGACCAACTGGTATACTTTGCCAGAACCACCAAGAAGGAACCTGTTGTGCCATCTGAAGGGTGGCTCAAGTTTATTACTTCTGAACGCTAGTTCCAAGACATTACCAGAGCCCTCCCCAAGTCCTCTGTTCCTCATGGGATCAGAATTAACTTTGGAGGCAATCCTACCAAGTTCCAGGAGGCGGCCAAAGCAATTGCCTCAGTGTATCCAAAGGCTGTATCTCTCCACCAAAGCCCTCTAAAAAACTTTTTTGATGTTGGCTTTCTCTGCAAGGAAGATGCAGATCAGGCAGCGGAAGAGATCTTTACCCTTGAGTTTACGGATCCCAAGGGGAAGAAGACCCAAACAGTCCTGCCCACCACATGCACCAGATTCAACCAGGACACCACACTCTTCATGTCTTTTGAGGCCCTTCCTTTGGAAATGCCTAGAGAGGAGGTTGAATCTCAGCTTAAAGAAGGACTGTCCAATTATGGGGAAATTGTGCAGTTTTAACTGCTAAAGAACCCATACATGGGGCACCTGACCACAGCAAAGCCAATGGCTATGATCAAGCCATATGAGAATAGCAGAATTTTGTCCATCCTACACCGCGCAACCATTCTGAAAAGCAATGGTACAATGAGTGGCAATTTCAAGGTCTTCCCGGAGCAAACTCCGCTCATTTGTGTGCTATGCTCTGCGCTTGGCCACAGAGAGGCTCTCTGCCCTACAACCATAGCAGGGGTCCAGGCTGCGGAACAAGACACCCCCAAGGAGACCCAGAATACTGAGCCAACTGGTACCCAGGCCAATGCTCTGTTATCCCTAAGCATGGGGCACCATGGCTGAGTATGAGGTGGTCAAGCCAATCACATTGCGCCAGAAAAAGGCCCTTGCAAAATACCCAAATCCAGCCTCAGCCACAACCAATAGTGGTAACTGAACCTGACCATGCAGAGGCACCTCAAACCACCCAAATGCATGTATAAAAGACCCAGTCTATTAATGACACTGAAATGGATGGTCCAATGGAAAACCGGGCCCAGATGGAACAGGAACCCCTGGAAAACTTGTCCCTAGTTTTATTGGCTGATTCCCCTTCTGAAGAGGCCCAAGAGAACATGCAAAATGAAAAAGCCCAAACTCCACCCACTCACAATCAGGCAGCTTCTACACAAGAGGGTGGCAGACCAAGATGCAAGTCCCAGACCAAACTTGCTGCAATAACCAAGCCAGCTTCATACACAGTAGGGGAGCCTATCAAGTCTAAGGTGAATAAGAAACAAGAAACTCTACAGCCAATGACAATAGTGGTCCCACCGCTGGTGGGGCCACGTTGGCATAGTGGCTACTGGAACCACAATCAAAATAGGGATGCTCAACATTGTAGGATTTTCATGCCCCCAGTCCCAGGCAAAGAAAAGAAACATCCTACTTTCCCTCAAAGCTGATTTGGTTGGCTTGACCAAAGTCAACTGCAGCTCTGAGGCCGGGCCAAGTTTTCAGCAGCTCATGCTACCACACACTACCCTTTGGTCCAATAAATGTTGAATATGGATCAGAAGGGGATCTCCTATCAAAGCAACAAACAATCATACACATCTTGACAGCAGACTTCTAATGGCAGATATTAACATCAAAGATGAAAATTTCTCCTTTGCAGTTATTTACGGCCCTTTGGCCCACAAGGACAAAGCAACTTTTTTTGCACAACTCAAGCAGATTGAGTTCCCTCCAAATACCATCTGTGTTGGGGACTTCAACTCGTGGCTGCTCCCAGCAGACAAGGCTCCACCCACCCCCCTTCTGGACTATGCGGGTCTGTTTGGGGACTGGCAACTGGGCTTGGGACTCATTGACATAGCTGATTTTGAAGCAGGATACCCGCAATTATGACTTGGATCAACCCTGTGGAAACAATAGAATTCTCTGCTTCTTGTATTGCTATATATTCATTTCCTTGAGCTTGACGGCTGTATCTTTTCCATACCTACCAGTTGACATCCTAGGGTTTGATCACAGACTCCTCTGCGCCACCATTAGGTTTGGAGACCAAAGGAAATGCACAACACGCAGATCACGCCTGCTCCCTAACAACTCAAACAGAAAATGGATTGGCCAATCAATCACCTCAACAATGAGATCAACAAAAAACACGGGCAGGCAGACCAATGGGCCGCCATTAAAGCTAATGTTAAGAGGCATATTTGCAAGGAATCATCCCAACTCATGACTGCTAAGAAGGCCTACAAACAAAAAATAACTAATACCATCCAACACCTGGAGGCAAACATTCCAAAACAAAAAAACGCGGGCTGGACAGCTGCCTGGCAAGCAGCCTGCGTAAAATTGGCTAGGATTGAACAGAACCAATCCAACCTAGCCTGCCTTCAGGCGGCAACCTCTTTGGCAATTAAGGGCAAACAGCCTACCAAGGCCTTTATTGCCATGTACAAGATTAGGTGCGCACAGAAGAGTCTATCTGAAGTTGTAGATAAAGGCACATCTCATACCTCAAAGGAAGGGGCTCTTTCTGCAACACACACTTTCTACAGCGGCCTATATGCCTCCAAAAGAGAACTAAATTGCGCGGCCCTCCAGAAATGGCTAGAGAGATGCCAGGAACTCCTGAAATGAAAGATCTTGACCTCCCTATTGAAATAGAAGAGCTGGAAGAAGCCATTTATATGGCACCAAAACAGAAGGCCCTTGGGCCCAATGGTCTGCAATATAATTTCTACCAGCACCATTTCACCCTCTTCAGAACAGCTCTTTTGAACGTGTTTAATGTGGCCCTAAGAAATGGGTCTACCATCCTGGGTGGTGGCAATGGCTTGACAGTTCTGCTTCACAAGAAGGGATCAAGAGCAGAACTGAAGAACTGACTGCATATCACACTCCTTAACACCAACCAGAAGCTACTTTGCAAAATTCTGGTTGCCAGGATGTGCAAAATAATCCCTCTGGCCACACACCCTAATCAACACGTATTTACCATGGGCTGCAATATTGCCAACAATGTGAGACACAGTCACAAATATACTGCAGGACAAATCACAGAATGGTATTGCTATCTTCCTTGACCAACAAAAGGCATATGATAGGGTATCATGGCCATACCTTGACGCGTGCCTCTCAGCCCATTTGGTCCCTGAAACCTTTA
Organism: Entomophthora muscae; assembly: GCA_014839935.2. Classification (NCBI taxonomy): domain Eukaryota; kingdom Fungi; phylum Entomophthoromycota; class Entomophthoromycetes; order Entomophthorales; family Entomophthoraceae; genus Entomophthora; species Entomophthora muscae. The sequence goes on along the minus strand of QTSX02002865.1, from coordinate 406,488 downwards.
GGGCCTGGTTGAGATCTCTTCTACAATAACAATCCATCCAAGTGGCAATAGCTCATGGGGAGACAGAAGAGGTCTTCTTATCCCAAGGTCTCTGTCAAGCTGACCCTCTTAGCCCTCTCCTATACAACCTAGCCATTGATCCATGGATACGCCACCTCAGCACCAAACTATTGGGCCTGCAGACCTATGGGCAAGACCCATTCACAATCAAGGCCTTTGCCAAGGATTGCATTGTAGGACTGGCATCCAAAAGTGATGTGCCCATATTTACAAAGGCACTCAAGGACTACTACAAACTCTCATAGGCTAAAGTGAACACCGACAAGTCTCAGGCCATCATCATAAGAAAGCCCAGGCTTCAGACCCCCTCTTGCCATCAAGCCAACCAGAGATCTGGTGCGCCATCTGGGCACATGGGTCAAGGTTTTAGGTTTTGACACACAGATAATGTAATTGGGCATCCTCAGTGCTGTCTCCTGGTCCATGCCCTCCTGGCAATGCAACCTGGTGACCCAGATCAGCAGGGTCCAACTTGTAAATATGCTGGGGTACTCAAAAGTCTGGTACTGTTGCAACCAAGTTTCTAGACTTGCCTGCTAACATGTCTTACAATACACAGGGGGCGCTCAATTAGTTGCCTCTTGACATATCTAACAACATGGATTAATCTGATGGCAATATTGAATGGCAGGTACTTAATCCTATTTAGGAGTGCTACCAATTTGACTTGCTGATCCCTGCACAAGTTATTCCTTGGCTTTGAACCTTACATAAAACTTCCCACTATGCCACCCCCTTGTGGCCTTGTGGCTTTCCCCATATGGTATATTAATTGCAATATTCTACAATAAACAATACATTATTCTTATTATTATGTCCTTTTCTTTTGGACTGTTGTCTTCCCCAATTCCAAATACTGAATCCCCATTGGTTCAGTTGCAACAGTGGTAGCAGCGGTAGGTTTACAACCTACCTAAAACAAAATTCCCCCCAAGAAAGGACAGAGTACGGGCCGTATGGCTACTCCCCAACAAGAGACTTTCCTGCCAATCCCCAAGAGGGACATCCCTGACGGGTACGTCATCTATCAAAACCAGCTAGTTCTCACCAGCGTGTACAATTGGCTCTACCTCAGGCAGCGTGACGCCAGCGTCACCCAGCCCCAGTCAGACCTGTCTCAACACATGCTCAACCTTTAGCTAGAATCCTTTGCTGGTGGCGTTGAAGGGACCAACATTGTTGGCTGGCTCCAATCTACTGAAACCTGCCTCTGCATCTGTCAGGTCCCTGAGCCCATGTGGGTTGCCACTGTGTCTGGTTGCCTCATGGACCCGCCGCTGTATGGTTCACCAACTGGGCCAGTCAAGAGCTTGACGTTACCTGGGCGGCATTCTGAGACGCCGCCAAGTCCTGCTACAGCAAAACCTTCTCCCCCATTGTTGTGTTAACTCCTCTTCTAGCAATCAAACAAACTGGTTCCGTTCCTGAGTACCTTGCCGCCTGGCAACAAGCTCTTGCTACCGCCCCCAAAGCTGTGACCAACAGAAACACAATGTTACTCACTCTCACCATCAATGGGTTAAAACCCCATATCTTCAATTGGGTCCCCATAGGTTGCTGCACCTCCATTAATGACTGCTACAAGGCCATTGTGGAGGCTAACAACCAGGCTTCAATGGGCTTCCACCATACCAGTGACGCTCCATCCCAACCATGTACAACACTCAACAATGGCCATAATCAAATAGGCTGCCGCCAGCCCCGTCAGCAGGATAATGGGACTAAACGCCCCCGCAAGGGGGGAGCTTCAGCTAGCGCAGATTGAGGATCAGGCAAAAGCCTGGGGGTTGTAGCAACAAGAGGCCTTGCAACCCCACCCAACCCATCCTCTCAGTCCCTGCTCCCAAAAAATCCCTGCAACTACAACATTCACAAAGTCAAAACCCTGGACGTCTTTCAAGTCCACAGTGACAACCCTGTATTGCAAGCAAGTCACTCCTCAAATAAAGTAACACACTTGTCCTATTCCTTCTGTTTCTGTGGGAACACCCACAAATTACTGATAGATACTGGGGCCAACCACACTATGGTGGACCAGGCATTTGCTGACTCTCAGCAATTGGACCAAGTGCCCAGCAGGTTCAAAGCAGTACAAGTAGCTGACTCCTGCAGAGTTGCAATCATCCACAAGACGGTACCCTTCTCTGTGAGAATGGGGAACGTCCAGGTTAAGCTCTCTGGGCCAATCATGGCAGGGCTCAGCCATGATGTAATTGCTGGCCTCAACTGGCTTTGGCACAACTGTCCCTACATCAATTGGGATACCTCTGTCATCACCCTCAACAGAAATGGGGTGGGGTTCCAGATTTACCCTGTGGAAATGAGCAAGTTACTCCATGATACAGTGTTTTTCAGAATAACAGAGACAGGCTTGTACAATTTCAAGGGGGGAACTAGACTTTAACCAATGCTCAGTCAAAGTTATCTGCTCCAGACTATCTGTGGTCCCTCCCTTGATCACCTCACCACCAGCAGCGCTTGCTGCACTCCTCAAGGAGTACAAGGACGTATTCAGTAAGACACTTGAACAACTACCTCCTTCCTGGGAGATCCAGCACGCTGTGCAACTTCAAGGATTGTTACCTAAAGCACAATCATTATACCGTCTTACACCAAAGGAAGATGAGACCCTCTGCCAGCACCTTGTGGACGCGCTCAATAAGGGCTTCATTTGCCCCTTGCTCTCTCCATACAGGGCAGCTGTCTTCTTTGTAGCTAAGAAGGACAGGTCTCTTTGCCTGGTCACAGACTACTGCGCCCTAAATGCGGTGACAGTTAAGAACAAGTACCCCTGCTGCTGATTGACAACCTGTTTGATACACTTGCAGGTGCAAAGGTCTTTAGCAAGATTAATCTGACTGCGGGGTACAACCAGGTCCGCATTACACCAGGGGATGAGGCAAAAACTGCCTTCTGCACACGCTACAGATCATTTGAGTATTGCGTCATGAACTTCAGGATGACCAATGCTCCCTCCACTTTTGCCATGTTGATGAACAAAGCATTTGAGGACCTGATTGTAAAATGTGTGGTTGTGTACCTTGATGACATTATTGTCTTCAGTCAAGACAAAACCACACACCTCCAATACCTTTGTGCTGTCCTTGACACCCTTCAGAAAAACCAGCTAAAAGCTAAATCCTCCAAAATGTGAGTTCCTCAAGTTGGAGCTGCTATTCCTTGGGCACATCATCTCTGCCCAAGGGATAAAGCCCAATCCTGCCAAAATCAAGGCAATCACCAGCATGCCGCCCCCCACTGACGTGGGCTAGGTGCGGACATTCTTAGGCATGGTTGCCTATGTGCGCAAGTTTATTCCCAATTGTGGGGAACTAATTGCACCTCTCACTGAGCTCCTCAATACTAAACAGCACTTCCATTGGACCCCCCGTCAGAGATCAAGTCTTTGAGACGTTGAAGCATTGGCTCACAACAGCACCAGTACTGCAGTTCCCCAATTGAAACTGATAGTACAAACTCAAGACTAATGCCTCTGACAGGGCCATAGGGGACGTGCTAAGGATAGAAACTGATGATGGCGTCTTCCTTCCCGTGGCATATGAGTCCAGGAAACTTACTGACTTGGAACAATGCTACCCCATCCATGATAAAGAATTGGCAGCCATTGTACACTGCGTTGAGAAGTGGAGCTGCTACCTGGAAGGAGCTACCTTCCCACCCCGCGTTCTGACAGACCACAAGTTGCTTCAGTATTTCAACACGCAGTCCCACTTGACACGCCACCAAGCAGGATGGTTTGAGCGTCTATCCCCTTACCAGTTGTGCATTGAGTACAAGCCTGGAAAGGAACTTGTCACAGCTGATGCTCTTTTGCAACTCTATGTAGCGTCCATTACTGGGGACAATGGTTTGGATCCAGATTAGCCCATGCTTTATCTCTGCCCTGAGGCAACTTGCTACAAAGCCTTAACTTGGTCACCATCTCCAAATTGAAGGACAACAAAAGTCAGTTCATCACCAATGCTGGTAATGTCTGCCGTCAGGCAGAGACAGGTGAAAAGACGCCTTACATTCCCACCACTCAACAAGGGGACACAATATTTCACTACCACTGAGCCCTGGGTCACATCAGAGGGCGTAACCTCTTTGAGATCATGAAACAGAAGGTTTGGTGGCCGCACATGCATCAAGACATCTTGGACCTCCTTAAAATGTGTGTGTTGTGCAAAAAGAACATGTCCAAACCTGCACCCCCCAAGTCTGTCCTACCCATCAAGGCCATGGAACCCTTTGAGCAGTGGGCCCTTGACATTGTGGGGCCACTCCCTGAAGACAGACTGGGAAAGAAGTACATTATCACTGCCATCAACTACTTTAATTGCTGGCCAGTGGCCTGGGCAACAACCAACCACACCGCCACCACCATCACCTGCTTTATTGGCAAGGAAATCTTGGCCCGCTTTGGGTGACCCAAACGTCTCATCACAGACAGCGGCCCCAAACTTGTTGGGCATGTCATGAAGGCATACTGCGCCAAGAACGTGCTCCAACATATAGTTATGACCCCCTATCATCCTCAAGTCAATGGACGTGTGGTAAAGTTAAATGGCTCACTGGTTCAATTGATTGCCAAGCTCTCACAAGAGCTCCCTAACACCACATGGACTTAACACCTGCCCACTGCTCTACTTATCCTGCAAGCAAGAATCAACAGGGGCACAGGGTTCAGCCCTAGCACCCTGGCCTTTGGGACACTTGACAGTCTGACAGGGGTTGAGCAGGGAAAGCTACGGTTCAAGGATCCTGGCAAGCCTCCCCTAGTAACAACTCCATCCCTAGATCTATGGCATGCCAAAGCCCAGGAAATCAAACACAAGCAGATTGCAGGAGGGACAAAGCACCTCAAAGCTAGATACACTGTAGGTGACCCTGTCTACACAATCAATCCTAATTATGCCAAGCTGGAGCCCAACCACCTAGGTCCCTTCAAGATAGCTGCAGTCTATGACAATCACACTTATCAACTTGAAGATGCCCAAGGAAACACCAAGTAGCTTCACCATGATTGATTGCGCCCCTGCTGCGCCATCCCCACACAAAAGCTGTTTGTGGGGACCTTCCCGGACCTTCCCAGACTCTGGTCTTGGTGTCTGACAACAAGCAGGGGGGTGTTGCAACCAAGTTTCTAGACTTGCCTGCTAACATATCTTACAATACACGGGGGCGCTCAATGAGTTGCCCCTTGACAATTCACACTACATGGATTAATCTGATGGCAATATTGAATGGCGGGTACTTACTCCTAATTAGGAGCGCTACCAATTTGACTTGCTGATCCCCGCACAAGTTATTCCTTGGCTTTGAACCTTACATGGAACTTCCCACTATGTCACCCCCTTGTGGCCTTGTGGCTTTCCCCATATGGTATATTAATCACAATATTCTACAATAAGCAATACATTATTCTTATTATTCTGTATTTTTCTTTTGGACTGTTATCTTCCCCAATTCCAAATACTGAATCCTCATTGGTTCAGTTGCAACAGTACACTGCCCATTTCTTCCCCCTATCCCAACAGTTCTTTAGGAGCCTCAATAAGATGGTTCAACACACACTTTAAAGACCAGGCACTCAGCCAATTGCCACCACAAAGCTGATTGGTAACAAGCTTAGGGGTGGACTGGGTTTATGTGATGTCTGCTGGGCCTCAGCCAAGATATTTGGACAAACAATTTCTATGGTACTCTCCACCCATGCAACTGAACCCCACTGGATCAACACCTTTAGGATACAATGGACCAAGGCTCTGGGCCTAAACCCAGCTTATAAGCAACATACCCTCAACAAATAGTTATCAAGAGTAACAACCAAAAGAGGCCCCCAAGGTATGGAAGCCTTCTGGAAAGCAATGCTATCAACATATAAAGAATATTGGAGCATCAGCTCATTCAGACCTGCAGCCGCCCATAGAGAAAGGGCTGGACTGGTATGGCGCCCAATGTTCATGGGCCTTCCTGCCCACCCTGGGGCACCCATTTCAGGACCCCCAAGACCAGTGGTGGTCCCAGAGATATTGGAAGTACTTCCACATAACAACACAAGCCTCAAGGCAAGCCTGATCTGGCGGTACTGCCACAAGGACATGATCAACCTCAAAATGTGGACAAACACATGAAAGGTTCTCTGCAGGGTATACCATACATCTGACTGCAGCAACTGCCCAAACCCCACCTGCAATAGATGCAGGGCAACAGACACCGTAACACACAGGTTCTTTGAATGCCCCCAGAGCACAAGAGTATATCAGGCAGCCTGTGTAGTTCTCCATCCGGCACGCCCATACCCCATACCCATGGAGGGTCTAGAAGTAGACTTGTTTATCATCAACACCCCCTCCTGCACTCCTGAGCCCTTCAGGGCAGCATTATTACACACTACGTTATAGTTTATTCACTCTGCTGTCATCAAATCCTTTGTTGTCACTCCACATCCAGCACATGCCCTAAACTCCCTCATAGCACACAAACTTGGATGGATCATAAGCCAGGTCTTCTTTGGCAATACTTCCAGCACATTTTTCAGGGAGCTAGTAGAAGAGTGGTCATTAATCCCTGGCTTAATCCTCTTTCCAGAGCAAAAACAGGCCGCCTTTGTCCTTCCAGAAGTGGTCCAAACGCCCCACGCCCCTCCCCCTCCTTTCCCTCAAGGTTTTTCTCTGGGCCCTCTGGTTTCCTTGTCCCCTCCCCCTTAGACTGTCACTTTTCTTTTGCTTGATCTTTCCTTTATGGCCCTATGGGCCCGTTGTATCAGTCAGAGATGTCTGGGAAACTTGAATAAATGAACTTTGGGATGACCAACACTCCTGCAATGTTTGCAACTATGATGAACCAAGCACTAAATGGTCTCACAAATATATTATGCTACCTTGACAATATCATTATATTCTTAAAAACAAAAGAGGAACACCTTACGCATGTCTGCAAGACACTTGATTGACTTGCAAAGCACAAACTTTATGCAAAGCCAAGTAAGTTCCAATTTATGGAAAAGTAACTCCTGTTCTTGGTCCACATTGTCTCTGACAGTGGCATCAAAGCAGACACAGACAAAATAAAAGCCATAAATAACATGCAATGCCCCACCTCTGTTAAAAAAGTCAGATGCTTTCTTGGAATGGTAGCTTACCTAAGGAAATACATCAAAGACTGTGGAAAGCTCACCACACCAATCAATGACCTAACCAAGGGTAATACAAAAAAAGAAATTCATCTGGACACCAGAATGCAACAATAATTTCTAACTATTAAAACAAGCTTTGATCAAAGCACCAAGCTTGCAATACCCTAATAGCAATGGGTTCTACAAGCTTGAGTCGGATGCCAGCAACACCACCATTGGCACAGTACTATGCATCTGCCAACCAGGGCAGCAAGCCTTCCTGCCAGTATGTTACAAAAGTAGAAAACTAACCAACACTGAGCAGAGGTACCCAATACACAACAAGGTATTGCTAGCAATATATCATGCATGCAATAAATGGAGATGTTATCTAGAAGGACATTTAAACGTCCAAGTACTAACTGACCATAAATCCTTAATCTATTTCAAAACTCATAACACACTTGTACGGCAACAAGCCAAATGGATGTCCCTGCTGGAGCAGCTCAATTTGAACATCCAATACAAAAAAAGGGGCAGAGCTAGTCACAGCTGATGCTCTCCTAGGCTATATCAGCCAAGAGAGGGTCATCCTGACCACCTGGACCCTGACTGGCCAAACCTATATAATACAAAGTATAAACCAAAGGGAAAGGCCCCTCAACACATCAGCTAGCCCACAATACATTAGTAAGGAACAAAAAATATTTCTATGTTTCAAATGGCACTGTATACCAAATTATTAATGACAATCATGTTCATTACATCTCACTTGCACTAAGAGTTGATATCTATTAAGACAGCACTGTCTACTAGGACATGCAAAGGCTAAAAACCTATACCTCATGTTAAAAGAGATAGTATGGTGGCCCAATCTTAAACAAGATATAATTGATGTTCTGAAAAAGTGCACAGTGTGCAAGAAATACGCCAGCACAAAGGCTCCTCAGCCAACAGTGAACCCAGTACCTGACCCTGAACCATTCAAGGTTTGGGGACTGGACTAATGGACCCCTTCCCAGAAACTAAGACAAAACAATTTTTTCTAATTGTAGCCATTGACTTTGCTACATGCTGGCCCATCTGCTGGGCAACATAGAGCCACAAAGCAGAAATAATTAATTGCTTTATTAACAAGGCAATAATAGCCAGCTACAGAACTCCTGACTACATCTTAACATATGGAGCCACAGAGCTATTAAGTCACATAGTAAACAACAATTTAAAATCCAAAAACATCAAACACACTTCAACCTTGCCCTACAGGCCACAAGCCAATGACAGAGTTGAACGCCTAAACAGCAGCCTCATCAGAACCCTTGAGAAAAAATGAATGGCAAATCCAAAGACACATGGCCACTATATGTGAATCATGCATTATTATTTCAGGTACGCACCAACCAAGAGACAGGCTAATCACTGTTTGAATTAACATACAGATACAAACTAGAGATAGTTACCTGTAACAACCAACCATACGTAAAAATTCTCCTGGGAAAACCTCCTACAGTAGAGCAAGTACCAAGTCTACAACACATACACCTCAAAGCTAAAATAGCAGAAACAAAAAGGCTCAAAACACAAAAGGTAACCTCTATAGAGGAACCACTCCCCATCCACTACCCAGTATGGGTCCTGGCTGGGAATAGGAAGAAGCTAGAATCAGTACACCGGGGACCAGGAAGAATCATCAAGTACAGACCAGATCACAACACCTATCTAGTAAAATTCCAAGGTGCCAAAACCCTAATTGTCAAGAAATATCACAGAACCAGTCTCTGCCTCAGTAAAGAAGAACACTCAACCAGACTGGTTCCAACTAGTAAACAGCTCCAGTAGCATCAGGCAGAAGCCGTGAAAACAAAGCCCCTCCTGATGCACCAGAGTAACCCCTTAAGGGGGGTGTCAAGGATCTAGATGTACATGTATTCCAGCTACCTCCAGCCTACCCAACATCCAGTCATTGCCCAATTTGGTGCCCTTCCAATATACAGTTTGACATGCCAGAAATGGCAACCAAGCAATATCACATGACTGTCCAAGTATCCAACAACTTGAACCCATCCTGCACATGACCAACCCCTAGGTTTAATCCAACTAAACCTCTGCCACAGCTAAAGCTATATAATTCTAAAGTATTATTCAATAAAATATACTTCTCTTCTTTCTTAGTTCCATATTTGAAGCTTCCCCAAAAGGCGCTCCTCATCAATATTTAGCTTTTTGTATAGTTTTAATTTAAAAAAGAAAGCTTATGAGTTTTTTTATCCAACTAGCAGTTTTATACAATAGTTTTCAAACCTGTTTATTTAAACAAATATTAGTCAGTTTAGAACTCATATGATCAATCTGTAACAAATTTCAACTTGTTAGATCTAAATAAAAGATAATTTCACAGAACATGTGTGCTATTTGGCAAAAATGCCTTTCAAACAACAGCTTACTTAAACTGATGACAAATGTAAAATGATTCAACAACAAAAGGACCAAACACTATAACACATGAGTTTCAGTCATAGAATAAATCTACTATGTTTACTATGTTTTTTATGAACACATAGAACCCAGTCACAAAAGTTAAAAACTCAATACAGCAACAAACCCTAATAGCAACTTAAAACAGATAACAAAAATATCAAGCATCAAAACAAATTAGTGAATCTATAATACTTTTACCAGCTCATGCTAATTAAGACATACAATATAGAATATGAAAAAGAAATAAATTTTCTGAGTGTCTGCTTTGGGATTAAGATTAAGAAAAAATCAAATTTATCAGAACATACAATTAATAGTGCACATTTCAACCAAAAATAATAAATATAGAAATTAAAAATCCTAATTTGAAATACACAATAGTGACTACAAGCCTTTGGGCTACTATATATGGACAGATAAAACTTAAAATAAATAAATTATATAGATAGACTGATTTAATTTTTATACTAAAATGAATGCATCCCAACAACAGAGCCAAGGAGCTGGAGGAGTAAAATGCGGGTGTGGATGCCCTCAAGGGTTAAAAAATTGAGTTAGTGTGGCACAAGTGCCTACTCAGGAAAGAGACAGGAGAGAAGAGATTTGTGGTGAGGTTGCACTGACACAGCCAGCTCAAGGGATACAGAGTGCAAGGGCACAGAGCATAAATCTCATGGTCCAGAAACTGACTAGAAAGTACACCAATGTCATCACCAGCAAAAGGGTAAATGGCATCACCACTGAGAGGGTGTCCTTTGTATACAACCCAGTTTACTGCCATGATGGTGTTTCAGCTACTATTCTGGAGAAGGTGAAGCCTGTCCTTGACACCATGTACAAGCCTTATGTAAGTGATAACAAAGGGCAAGATGACAACAAGCAGTCACAGTATTTCCAAACCACTGGTGGGCAGAAGGTGCTCAAAAAGGTTGCTGCATTATATAGCCAAGTGCCTATGCCCTTTGTTGTGGCAGAGCCTGTGGAGTTGCTTCCCAACAACAAAAAAGCCCAAGTACACTGTCATCCCTGACGCCATCCGTAAAACCTTTATCAGACTCATGGAAGAGACGCAGGACTACAAGAAGGCCATAGCAATTGTTGGTATTTTGGTAAAATCTGCATATATGCTCTAAACTAAGTACCTGAAAAAAGGTATTGTTCTTCTTCCAGATAAATCTGAGCGCAAACCAATCCTATTATTTAAGGAACACCTGCGGGCCATCCAACAGTGGATCAATCAAAACTTTTATCTTGATCTGGAAAATATACAGTCAGTGATTGAATTTGTTTTTGGGATTGAGGCCTCAGTTTCAACTTGCTATTGTGTTGTCAAGAGTTTGAGATTTTTGTGGAAAAAACTTGGGGTTCTTCTTTACAATTGCAACAGCCCAATGAACATCAATTACTGTCAAAAAGTACACCAATATGTTCACTGCTCTCAAGGAGAAGGTCATGGTAAAGTTTTACTATGTCAATTAATTGTCCTTTGCTTTGTTCATGCACAATGCATAAGGCTATGTGCCCAAAGGTGCCAAGGATGGTGTAAATTGGTATGTGGCTGTGTAAAGACCCAACAGTTGGGGAAGTATTTTAGAAAAATAGGGCACCAAGTTGGCCACTTAGAACCCAGTGAGTGCGTTCACAATGGGATAGACCGTCATCATCCATTGAAAGACCTTTGCGTGCACGTTATATTGTCAAAAATTAACGGCAAAATACATGAGTATGTGGTATATAAAGTTGTATATAGCTACAGACTGATTGGAGTGGGGCAAAACCAGCATGGTCCAGGAATACTGATTGGAGGAGTTGAGCTTTGCTGGCTCCTTTTAAAAGTACTTTCCAGTTGGATCATTGTATGGTTCATGAAGTTGATAGTGTTGGTGGCCCCCAATCCCTAGGCAGGCTTTAAGGACAGCTGAGAAGATAAGATTGTTCATCTTCTAGTCCTGGGGAAGGGCAGACAAAGCTTAGTGTCTTTAACTTTCTCAGAGGTAAAAGTCTTGGTTGATTTATGTGATAACAATTGAGGTGTGATTTGCTCAATGATAGCACAAACTATCATCAAGTGGTTGGGCCTTATTATATACCATCATCCTTGATGGGGCATGAATGTGCAAAACATTGAACAAGGAACGCCAAACACTTGGTGTTGTCTGGAATTCCCTTTTGGGATTGGGATTGGAGGGGCTTGGCAAGCAATTAATTGTTAATCTCTGACTTGTATTGCTTTGGAGCTTCTTTAGGTACTTTCATGTACCCAAATTTCACTTCTGTAATTTCTGCATTAAATGGTTTTCAGGGTAGCCTGTCAACCGTGTCCAAATTTGGTAGATTCTAAATTTGGGCAACACTTTCCCCTATTTTTAGGATTGGGGAAATTTCCTTTTTGGGTTTCCCAATTTGGCATTTCCCCCATCCAGAAGGGGTGGTTGGTCCTGCCGTGGGGGTGCGCTGTCCCCTGCTGGCTGGCAGGAGCAGGCAGGCGCCTGGCGGCCAGCTGTGCGGCCTGCATATAAAACCCAAATTTTAAATTATTAGAATTATTAAAATCTTTTTCATTCAGAGGCTGTATTGTGGCAGTTTCCTCAATCAGGGGAAACTGCTGCGATTTTTTGTTTTGACTTATGATAGCAAAAGTGCACAAACTTTTTTCTTGCAAAATTTTGTTGTCAGGAATATTTCTGGCATGCTGTTTGTTCAGTAGCCTTCTCAATGGTGGCTTTTCTTGATCCCCTTGGTATTGAGCTTTACCAGATGATAAAGGGTTTGTACAACAGCAATGAAATTTTCAATTTCTCTGATTGGTTCAGGAGCTTCTCAGAATCACTAGTTTGGGGTTCACCAACATCATTGTGCTGGACAATGTTGGTCTCCACAAGGTGGCAGATATTCTTGTTGAATTTACATCAATTGACACCAGTATTGCAATGGGCCCCCAGCAATTGGCAGCATCAAATTTGCGCCTTCTCTTCCTCCCTGCATATTCCCCATTCCTAAACCCAATCAAAAATGCCTTTGGGTGGCTTAAGCAAGTCATCAAGCAGGGATGCCATCTGGGCTCAAAGACTTGTTTAGTTTGCTGCAGGTTGGGGTCCATACCCTTCCAGCCAAGACTGGCTAAATTCCATGGCCACGCTGATTTGTTTCTCCCTGTGTGCCTTGTCAAGCAGCCAATCAATTAAAAGGATTAGCAATTCTGAATATCATTTTATTTTATTTTTAATATTTGTTTTTATTTATTTTAATTTTTATTAATGTACTTTCTGTAATTCTGCTTGATTTACTATCAGGTATAATAAAAATTAACAAAACAAAGAAGAATGAATGAAAAGCTTTATTTTATATGTATATTTATTTGAGTTAGATGAATGTTTTAAATATTTTAGATTTTAAATAATGACATATATAAGTAAATATAAACGAATATGATTTAAAAAGATTTTTTGGGGATTTGATTGGTGGAATTCTGGGACCTGTTTTTAAAATTAACTGGAAATTTCTATTACCAAAGTGTATGTTGACATGGCTCCCATACTATATAGCTTCTGGCGGCTTAAATATAGCAAAAATGCAATACAATTGGACAGGAGGATCTTTTATGGTGGAGCTGACATTTCATAGGTGGCAGCAAGAATAACTTTGTCTTGAATAACATGCTTAGTTGAGCTGTAACCAGGTGCAATTCTTTTTCTATATAGATATTGCCAAATTTCATCCAGTTTAATTTTAATGTCAAGTGTGTTGTAATCCTCTGCTTTAATTCCCATCATTATAACAAGACTTAGGTAAACAACTAATTGAAGTCTCTGTCCTGAAAACAGAGGGGAAACCCACAAAGTTTATTATATAGGGTACTTATTTTATATTTTAGAAAAGTTATTACAAAGTTTTATTTATGGTCAGTGGGGTTCCAGTCTTTTGGGAGCATCAGAAGGCCCCAAAGTCTCCAGGGACTCTCACAACACAGGGCAGGACAGCAGATAAACTGTTGGTAAGGTCAAATAATTTTTCCTTAAAATTTTATAGGATGTGTGTTATTGTGTACTCAGGCAGGAAACAGAACCTTACTTCTTCTTGTCCTTTCTCCATTTTGGGTAAGTTGTGATACAGCATGGTGCTGATAAACTACCAGAAAAGGAGGATGAATAGCTTATAAAATTTATGGGCAGAACATACTGGTCAAGCTGGATCTTTGGGTTCACAGCCAAAGCCATGACCCGCCAAACAATATCTTCTGGTTTTTGTTGGATTTTGGCAAGTTGTGTTTTATGATAGGGTAAGTTTTATTTAATTTTTCTAACACTCCAGATTGGAAAGATGGCATCAAAACCAGATGATTGTCAGGGCCCAGAATGGGCCAGACAAATCCCTATGTTATATAGGTATGATGCCTGCAATTTAGCAATTCTGCAACCAATTGATTGTGTTGGCAACTGCATTGTTTGCCCAAAATAAAACTTTGATACTAAGTGAGAAATCAAACCCCGGCAAGAGCCAAACCTGAGGACAATTGGAAACTGTTCCAATGCTAAGCAAAAAGAATTTTAATTAACCCACACCCTCTGAAACCAAGGAATTGGGACTTGGGTTGCCAAATGACCCCAAAATCTCCTGCCAGCTTCCCCAGGGCAAAAATAGTGAATTGATCCCCTTAACTGACAAATCAGGGCCTGTCATTAAGACCCAGCTTAATATTAACCCTTCAACAGCCAATAAGGAGTTTGCAGTAAGTAAAATTGCAGTTTATCAGCATGATATAGCTGGGAACACTGGCAACAATTCTCTTATTGATATCTTTACCTAATAAACAATTGCAGTTTATGTCATTTGACCATTGTAAAATTGAAATACTTTCTTATACTTTTACTACTTTAACCTTTCTATTCTCCTCCCACCAAGAAGAACCCCAGACTTGACTGGTCTAAAGGAGCATCAGGAAAGATACACCTGCTGTAAGTTCTGAAGGCTTGGGGTAATTTATTGTAGACTAAAGCCTTTAACCCAAAAATATTTATGTTTGTTAAGTATAAAAATGTAGGTAAGGTTTGCAACAATAACTTTGCTAAAGCTCCTAAAAGTTTATAGGAATTGAAGTAAGAACTTAGAAATTGACTTTTTGACCCAATCTTCAGTCATTAAGACTGTTCTCTATTTTATTTTCTTAGGGTTAATAAATTTTCTAAGTCTGAGTAATGGTCAGCATTAGCTGGAGGATTTAAACTATCTCAATTAAAGTGTGTGTAACACTATAAATATTGCCTAGCTGATAAAAAATGTAATCAAATGGAATCATAAAACTAAGAATTCAAAGAGAAGCAAATTAAAAGATAAACATTGAAAAAAAGGAAAACACAAGCCACAAAACCTAACAAGTACCTTTTTGGGGTGTAAGTCAAACAATCTCAGCTTATTTTTGAGACTGGAAAGCAAGCCTTTTTATTGTGCTTTGTTTGTGAAGTGCAAGAAATGGCGTAAAGGTTTTTAGCTATAAATGATTAGAAGGCATGCATGAAAAGTAAAGATAAAAAAATCAGGTGTTTACCAGTCTAACTCAAATAAGCTAACTTGGTTAAAAGGGGACCAGGAGGAGAAGAAGGATTGTTCTGATGTTGCTGTAAAGCCAAGAGTGCGGTAAAAACAAGATCTGAAGACCTGGGAGTGTGTCATTAACGTGAAAAAAAAGGTAAGGGTTTAGAGAGCAAAAACTACTAACTCAAGCAAAATAGGTACAGGGTTCAAGTTTTGTTGTTAAAGGCAAGGTGGATTTGAACTTAAACTAATCACCAGAAAGTTGAATTTAGGGCTAGAAAAGAACCAAATTTGACCAGAAAGGGTGGAAAATGTAGGGGAAGAAGAGGAGGGCCCTATTGAGGGTATGAGAATGAACATAATCATGGCTAAGATTGAAAGTATAGTCCAGAATGATTATGGCAAGTTTGAAGTAAATTGACCAGAAATAAAAGTGGTAAAGAATAGCAGCTAAGAAAAAGGTGAATCCTGACACTTGCCCTTGCTCAGACAGAACCAGTTTCTCCTCCTCCTGCTAGGGCTCTTGATCAAATCATAGGACCTGTCTGTCTCTCTCCCTTGCACCAAAGTTTCCTCCATGCCAGCTGATCCATCAACCAGATGAGCAAGCCTATTGAAGATTCTCCCTATCCCTCATACAATTACAGTAAGCTTGGGTTTGCATATGTCATCCTATTGGGTTTCACTGAGCAAGTGATTCCCCATATGGATGCTTGGCAACCCTGGGCCTCTTCTGTGAACTATATGTTGAGGATTTCCCCAGTTGTGTACTGGATGTTCCAGGCTTTCCCTTTGTCCCTGTTTGCAGACAAGCCTGATATCACGCCCAGCCATGACACTGATAGCCAATATAGGGAATGTAGCTGCTGCAAAAGTTCTCAGTTACATGTGATTTGTGAGTTATTGTAGTACATTTTTGTGCTAACCTTTTAATAAAAAAATTAGTAAAATATTTGTATTCTTTTATTTTCTTACCTTCTTCTATATCCTCTCCAGTTGCCCCCTTAGCAAGGCAGCCTTACATGTCTTCTCATTTGCAGTTTTCTGGTCTTCTTGTGTTGACTTCTGTTTTAATTTACTTTTCAATTGTTCAAACATCTCTGGATCCTTTGTTTACACCTGCACAGTTACAAACCCCCGTGGCTTGAACTTCAGGGTGACAAGAACATCTTTCTGAACATTTAGGAGCCTGGCCGCAAGTTTTTCTGATTTATTTGATATCTTGATTTTTAATGCATTCATCATAAATTTTTTCAGTTTGTCACCTTTGTCAAGTTTATACTTCTGGGAATTATAATAAACAAAATAAGTGGAAGATTTAAGAAGATAATGATACTTTATTGGATATGAATATAAGGATATATATAGTATCATAATAAGCCACATACTGTCCATGTACATTATGGGGGTCATGGGGCTTATCTGAGTAGTGTTCCTCTTAGGTCACAAGGCTTATTTGAGTTGCTTTTCATTTGGGATCTAAATTAGGTGATCCCTGTAATAGATGGCTGTCTGATAGTAGTGCCACTGATTCACTGGCTGGTTGGTGAACCACTTGGTGAGGCATTTAGGGATTTACTCAGGGCTCCAATTCCCCAAGAGGGAGTAATCAAAGATGTTGCAACATCTCCCCCTGGGGTACTGGAAGGCAGAACCTTGGGAATTTTCTTGAGAGTATATGGTATGCAGGCTTGGTATTGATCCAGTTTGATGTTAGTTACAGGGAGCCTTGAATTTTTCTGGGCTGTTCTTGCCTTACACAAGCGGAGTTGGTTGTGGTGCATAAGTTTCAGTTTAGTTTGAGCTCCAATTCCTTTGATCATGTAGGTATTGTTGGGTTTAACTTCTGTGACAATACCTGGTCTGTGTAGTCCTGGGTCTAGTTTGTGTTGATTGTGATTGACAACCCATATCTTATCCCCAACTTGGAACCTTTCTTGTTGTAATGGGACTGCTTCCTGCTGGACCCTTTGGTGTTCCATCCTCTCTTGGTCTTTTCTGGATTTTTGTACACTGGGATTGCTGGCTTCTGGTATCTCCTTTGGGAGTGGCAGTTGTGGTCCTGTGGCTGTGCTAAAAAGTGAGGGTTTCTGACCAAAGACAAGCTCATAAGGGCTTTATCCTGTATTACAGTTGACTTGTATTCTGCAGAACATAAGGGCAGTTGGTAGCATATCAACCCAGGCTTTTGGATTGTTGGCAGATAACTTACTGAGGGCTTCCACTAGAGAGCCGTTTAGTTGTTCTACGTGTCTATTTGCTTGTGGGTGATATGGGCTGGCTGTGATGTGTTTTATTCCATTTTTGACAAGATAGCAAAGTTTGGAAAGCCTGACCTCTTAATCACATATTGAGGCACTGAACTCAAAGCTATTGACACCAACATCTATGATCTCCTTGCCAATGAATCTTCTCATGCCATTGCCTTTGTGCTCTTTTGTGGCTTGGGCTATGGGCCATCTGGTTGCATAGTCAATGGCTGTGATGATGTACTTCTTTCCTTTGCTTTCACCGGGCATAGGTCCCACAATATCCAACAACCATACCTTGAAGGGTTGTTTGATGGATATGGGTACTACTGACTTGGGTAGCGCTTTGGTTTGGGCGTACTTCTTACAGACTTTGCATTGCTCCAGAGCTTCTCTGATATCATCTAACATGTTGGGCCACCAGTAGCGTGTCTTGAGGTATTCATGAAATTTTCTGCTACAGGTGTGTCCCAGGTCTCTGTGATATCAGAGGATTGTGTCAATCTTTTGTGTTGACGGGACGTAGGGTACAGTGTCACCATTTGGAAGTATTCAGTGAAGGGTACCATATACGTTTTTGAACAGGTGTTTGTTCTTGGGGGCTTTCTCTTGGATGTCCATTGGTGTACCAGGTGAGAACCCTTCCTGGAGATTCCCCATGATTAACATGGCCCAGTTGGGGTTGTCATCAGTGCAGATGATGTGTTTATTGTATAGCCTTGACAGGGTGTCTGCAGTAAGCATCTTCTTTCCTGGCTTGTACTCAATTTTCATGGGGTATATCTGTATGAGACTCATCCATTTAGCTTGGCTTCTTGACAGGTGTTGGTATGTTTTGAACGATATCAATGACTTGTGGTCAGTGAGTACTTTGAGCGCCTGGGCTCCTTCCAGATAGCATTGCCATTTCATGAGGCAGTGTATGATGGCAAACAATTCCTTGTTGTGTATAGGGTATCTTTTTTGCCGTCTGATAGCTTCCTTGACTCATATGCCACAGGAAAGAAGTCCTTTTGGGCTGTTTGGATGCAGAGGACTCCTCCTATGGCATAGTTGGAGGTGTTGGTTTCTAGCTCATAGATATCATTATGGTTTGGGTATTGCAGGATGAGGGTGGTAACCATGTGTTCCTTTAGTTGGCAGAAATGTTGATCTTGTAAGGGTGTCCAGACAAATTTGGTTGTTTTCCTGGTGATGGCTGACAAGGGAGCTATTAGGGCACCCCAGTCAGGGATAAACCTGTGCACATAGGCTACCATTCCAAAGAAAGTGCGGAGTTTGCTCTTGTTTCTTGGGGATGGCATCTCTGTTATAGCATGTATCTTATCTGGTTCCAGTTTAATACCGTCCTTGCTGATAATATGGCCAAGAAATGGAAGTTCAGTTGAGAAGAACTCACATTTGGACAGCTTGGCAATAAATTGGTTTTCTTCAAGGGTACAGAGAACTGAGCAGATGTCTTCCCAGTGTTGTTGCAGGTTGGGACTATAAATGATGATGTTGTCCAGGTAGATAATTGCTCTTTTTCCAATGTGTTCCTTGAAGACTTCATTAATGAAGGTTACAAAAGTACTGGGAGCGTTTTTTATGCCAAAATTGAGGACAAACATTCAAAGAATCCATACTTTGTTCAAAATGAGGTCTTTGGAATGTCTTCAGGTTTCACGCAAATTTGGTGGTAACCTGCTATCAAATCAATTTTTGTGAAGATTTGGGACCCCCTCAGGGCATCAAAAAGATCATCAATGAGGGGCAGGGGATACCTTTCTTAATTGTGATCTTGTTGAGGGCCCTGTAGTCTGTTACCAGGCGGATTCCTCCATCTTTCTTTGCCAAAAAGAAGACAGCAGCACCAAAAGGTGATTTTGAGGGTCTAATGAGGCCTTTTTTGAGTGATTTGTCAAGGTAAGCTTTTAGGGTGTTGTCTTCTTGTGGTGTGAGGCAGTAGATGGGCTGTGCTTTAGGTACAGTCCCTTTTAGGTCAATTTTGTGTTGTATACCCCAATCAGGGGGTAATCCAGATAGTGTCTCTTGTAATAAGGAGGGGAATTCACTGATTAGCTGGTCTCTAATGGGGGCCTGTTTGTGTCAAGTTTCTGTGTTTTTAAAGGGGATAATCTCATACATGCAGGTGTTCCAATTGATTTTTCTAGGATCTTTTTCTTCTTCTGCTTCTGTGATTTTCACAAATATGTGGTCCCTCATGAGTGTGTCAAGTTGTGTTGGGTATACATGGTGGTGGGCTTCTCCTTGCTGTATGGTGAGGGTGGCACTATCCCAGTCAATATGAGGTTTTGTCTTTCTCATCCAGTCCAGGCCAAGTATGACATCATACTTGGGGATAGGTATTAAAAGGCCACTGACCATAGTTTGTACGTCTCTGATTTGGGCACAAAAAGGTTTTGCCTCTTGGGTGATTGGTGTGCTTTGATTGTCCATCATGATGACCCTCTTGACGCTACTTCAAGTGGTAGGCAACTTCATGAGGTCCGCAAAGCTCTTGTTGATGAGGGATTGATCTGCTCCAGTGTGAAATAGTGCCATGCCCTGATATCTTCAAAGGAGAAAGGATAAGTGAGGAGTTTATTTCCAGTTTGGGTGGCAAACAGTAGAGGATTGCTGGAGGGTACTTGGATCATGGTGATTGAATCCATGTCCTGTTCTCTGTACAAGTCTTGTGAATTGGGGGAGGGCAGCTTGCCTAAGCACTCCCCTGAGCTTTTCCCTCCTTGTTGGTATCTTTGGTGCTGGCCTGGTTGGCTTGTGTAGTGTGATTCCCGGTTCAAGGGTGGGTATTGTTGGCTCGGTTGTTTTGCTTATTGGGGTGAGGTTCTCTCTTAGCCGCAGGGTTTTCCTTGTGCTTGTTGGTGGTGTGTAGATTGTCAGACTTCTGAGCTGCGCGCTTTCCCTCTAAGAATACATCATCAAGGTTCTTGCAGCAAGTCATGTCAAACTGATGTCTAATGTGTGTAGGAAGACTATTGTAGAAGTCTAGGTGCAGCCCAGGTTCATCAAAGCTGATGGTGTTGGGTGCTTGATCATATAGTCCTTCATATGCCCCAATGTACTCCTCAATAGTCCTGTCATTTTGAAGGTTTGGAGCTCATTCATGATTACCACATCAGAATCTTTCATGGAGAACTTTTTGAGGAATGCAGCTTTGAACATCTCCCAATTCTCCTTCTGTTCAGGGTGTTGAGCTAGCCATTTGCTTACAAAACGTGAAGCAGTCCCTGTGATGCAAAGGGCAATTTTTCTGACCCAGAGTCTTTAAGGATAGTCCACTTGTTTGAATTTGCTTTGTGTAATGTTGATCCAGAGGGAGGCGTTTTTGCAGCGTAGTCTTGAAAAGGCGCCAATTTCAGCGGTGCACAGGTGTTGAAACACAATATTGGGTATCTCAGGCTGTGGAGGTGCTGTTGTAGTTGGTGTGGTGGGCAACAGTCTGCGGGCTTTGAGAGTGTTGTACTGATTGATGAGCCCAAGGAAATTATTGTAGATGACAAGGCCTGCAGGAATGTCTTGTCCTATTTTGTAATCTCTCCAGCTGTTAGGGAGTACCATTGTTTGGGTTCTTTCTTGGGAGGAATTTTTCCTTTGAGTTGGGTAGGTATGGATAACCTACCTGTGCTACCACTGTCAAGTTTATACTTCTGGGAAGTATAATAAACAAAATAAGGGGAAGATTTAATAATAGAATGATACTTTATTGGATATGAATACAAGGATATTATAGTATCATAATAAGCCACATACTGTCCATGTACATCATGGGGGTCATGGGGCTTATCTTAGTAATGTTTCTCTTAGGTCACAAGGCTTATTTGAGTTGTGTTTCATTTGGGGTCTAGATTAGGTGATCCCTGTAATAAATGGCTGTCTGATAGTGGTGCCACCAATTCACTGGCTGGTTGGTGAACCACTTGGTGAGGCATTCAGGGATTTACTCAGGGCTCCAATTCCCCAAGAGGGAGTAATCAAAGATGTTGCAACACCTTCTAGCATCACCTCCTTGAGCTTTTCCTTCACCTTTTGACTAACCTCCTGAATCTTGGCCACTGCCACATCTAACTCATTAATCAGTGCTTCCACTTCTACCATATTTCCCTTGTTCTTATCCCAACCCATTTTATACCAATAAAAACCATTCCCAAAAACACTTATATGCTTTTGAATTTTATAAAAATTTAAAATTTTATCATTAAATATAATTATGAGAAGATTTTATTAGCCTTAAGTACATAAGATTGAATTGATATTAATATTCCATATAATTCTTTGTATCTATCAATCCACTCCAGGTATTCTAAGGGACATTATTTGTCCAGGTACAATATAATTTTTTCTTAACTTAATATACTAATTATGTGCAGAACACAAATTTATTAGAAAATATAGTAACTTTCAGGGGCTATATGTAAAAAATGTATATCAGAGTGCATATGTGGTGAGATGAATTTTTATTAGACTATTTTAGCATATGTTTATTGTTGTAAATTGCATCATTAACGCTATTTTGATATGGCCTTCAAATAGTGATATATGCAAATATTTGGTTGGTTTTGCTTTTGAATTCAGAAATTCCTTGCCTTCTGTAAATGGGTCTGTTCCAATGCCCACCCATTCCAGAATACTGTACCTGCTCATGTCTGATCCTGGTATGACATCACCCCAACGTGACCCCCTCTGCCACTCTGTCTACCTATTGAGTGATAATCAACCCTTGTCTACTATTTAAGTAGAATAAATTCTCTTAATAAAGACAATTTTATCCACATTTGTGTTGGCTTTCATATTCTTCAGGCTTTTTCTTTTCCTTTTTTCCAAAAGGAATTCCTCTTCTTGTATTCCAGGAAATTAAGGTATGTGTCCTTAATTTTGCCCTGAAGGCTAACCCAAGGATAGCTTTGAACCTCAAATCTTTCATTATAAAGATTTCCAGCTATATCCTCCTGGATGTTGTCCCCTGGAGCCAAACACAACATTTATAAATGATAAATTTAATATTTTTGTAGTGTTAAAATCTAATTAATTTAAAAAGGCTACAAGTGCCACAGACTGTGACAGAAATAGCAAGGTAACATTAAGAGGTCTCCAAGTGGTGAGGGATAATCACCCAAATCTAAAAGAAGTTGATGATTAGCCACCACCAAAGCTTCAGATACTGTTTAGTAAAATTTCTAAAAGAAACACTTGGGTTTAACAAGATAATTAAACACAACCAAAGAATTTCTAGATAAATTGCCTGGTACAAAACTAAAGTGTGCTCTGAATAGAACTCTGGACATTGAGAAGCAACAACTGTCGCAGTTTTTGATTCAGTAGTAAAGACTCTAAGATTGACAGGCATTGGGGTAACGTTAGGCAGCACCAATGATAAAGAACTCAAAGCAGGGCCCATCATCAGTTAAAATCTAATTCAAGATCAGGTTATAAGTAATGTAGCAGAGTAGACCTACTATAGGATGTAGTTTTAAATAAAGTTAAACCAGGAGATGATTTTTAGTTTATTGAGTAATTTTTTAGGGAGGACTCAACTCTTAGAGTTGAACAGTGAAAAAAATTTAATATGTACCAAAATTATAAACTCAGCAATACCACCTGAATCCATGACTTCTATTACATTCCATTATTCAAAGACTACCTTGTCCAGCACGCAAAAACCCCTTGTGTGATTAATTTTCAACAATCATTCTGATAAGCAAGGTTGTATTAAGTGACTCTCAGATTATGTATATTTATCAGTATCAACTTGCACAGGGTAATTGAAAAATGCTGACAAACTGGAGCGGCAGTGACCCATTTTCAATCCATGGTTTGATCTAAATCCGACATCTCTGCTAATTTGGCTAACTTCTTTCCTGATTTCTTGGCCTTGCAATAAGGACAGGCAATACCAGGCATTATGAAAACTACTGTGACACAGATCTGCCAATCAGAATTGGCATTAAATTTTGTTGTCTTTGATGCTTGGCTCAGAAAGGACACACCTCTGTTATTTCACCTATTTTAACTTAGTAAAAGAAGACCGTTGAAAAAAACCTGTCTTTGTTTTCCAATTGGCACGCAAACTTGCAATTGATCTAGCACCCAATCACTGGCTTCTCTGATGCTAGATTGATCACAAGTTTGTGTGCCAATTGGAAAACAAAGACAGGTTTTTTTCAACAGTCTTCTTTTACTAAGTTAAAATAGGTGAAATAACAGAGGTGTGTCCTTTCTGAGCCAAGCATCAAAGACAACAAAAATTAATACTAATTCTGATTGGCACATCTGTGGCACTTGTAGTTTCTTAAATTCACTTTATTTTATGCTACAAAAATATTAAATTTAAAATAAAAATAAATAGAATAACTAATGTAAGGAATTACATTACTTCTATACAAAATAATTTTTTAATTGGGTCTGGCACAAAAGATTTAGAAGACAATCTCTTCATAAATACAGAACCTGAAATTTTAGCCTTGGAAACAGTTAAAAACAAGCTTTTAAATACACATTCAAAATTTAAAAATGAATGCTCTTTACTTATACACTCAAAACCAAAAACCAAATGCAAAAACAGTTTCAAAACCCCTTTGAACTTAATAAACCCTATTATAAAATCAATAATCTTGGGTTTGGATGACAACAATGACAATAACAAGGATGATCATAAGGGTTCTAACATAAAATCTAAAATAAGCAAAAACACCCCAGTGTGTAGAACCACAAATCAAAGTCCCCAAACATCCTATAATGCCTCCACTGCAACTCCTGCTGCCTTAAACTATCAACCAGAAGTCAAAGATCACCCAATCCAGGGAAATAACTCTCATCCCAATAAGAAATCCTTCCAAACACATAACCATCAGTTCAAATGCACCCTACAAGCACCAGCAAACCTTAATGCAGTCCTGTAAGACAATGCTTCATAATCAATCCTTGTAGCAGCCTCTGGTAACCACTTTGACTATCCCCACATTTCACTCAGTATTTAAACCAATCTCCCCCTCCTGAGCAAATTGCTCCAACAATTTTTATTCCTATCTTAGTCAATAAATCTATATTTCTAAACTCCTAAAACTTTGATTAGTAGATAAATTAGGCTCTCTGAAAAACATGAAGCTCATCCTTATTGTTTGTGTTGTAACTGTGCTGTTTTAACAGAGTTATTAGGGGGAAATATTTATAAACTAGATAATAATATTTATTGAGAGATAGTGATTATATAGCTATTATGAATCATGGATAACAGTAACATGATTGCATTAATCACATGGTGGTATGATGAAGGGGGTGGCTTTATCCTGGTAATGAGTCAAGCGCCAAAAGGAGGTACCCACCATAAGGGATCATCATTTGTTCATGCTGTTGGATTTGGAAATTTGAGTCAACTTCCTAGTTTGGCTTCAAGTGACTGGGTAATTAGATTGCAAATCATAAACCTGCTTACTTGGAACCTTGCTGGCAGTGTCAGGGATCCAGTCTTGGGCAGTTGGCCTGTCATTTTCAGGGGTAACTTGGGCGGTGTTTTAGCGGGCAGAGCCCACCACAAGAGATGAGCTAACTTAAAAAGGTAGGAAACAGATTTCCCCACCCAATACCACGGGCCAGCAGCTGGTATGATAGTGTCAATCACCCCTGTGAGGGTGATGTACACAATTTCAAAGAGCTTGCCAGTATGGTCTGTTGAGAGGTCAGGCAAGGAAGCAGGCATAGGCTTGGGTGTCATGGGTGGTTCCATATGGATGTTGTAAGCAGGAAGATAGTTGAATTTCCCTCTAAACAATTTTGGTGTTGATAATATTCACAGGCCTTGACAATTGTATCTAACAGCAGATTGTATGCAGGCCAAAGGATTGAGTTTGAGTATCTTTTCTGGGGTATAGTCCTTATATTTGGGCTTCAAGGGGTATTCAGTGAAGTGAATGGGCCCAAAGGGTACACCTGGGAGGCAGAAAACTTTGGGTGGTGGGGCAGGAGGGCTGTGAGATCTCGTACTGATTTGGTAGAAAGCAAATACAAATAGGGGTAGCAGCTGTATAAGCCAAAGTAACATAACCTTTATTCAAAAATGGCAATAAGTTTGGAGCGCAGGGTCCTTTGGTCTATATAGCATCCCACCTCCAAACTTAATATTTTCCATGGGGGGTCATCAGGGCATTGGGAAAGGCAGGCCAGGTGTCATGAATAAAATTTCAATACTTGTATTGAGACCCAGTTCCCTGAAGGCAGATTGACCCCCCAGGACGGTCCAGGACCTGCCAATCTGTTAAGCCATAGACTCAAATTGTTAAATTACTCTGCAACCCGCCGGCCTATTATTGAGGATTCCCCAACTGGTTGCCAGATTGTCGCCAAACTGGTGCCACTGAAGACACATACCTATGCAGGAGATGGGATCTGCCTAAAAGAGGTTGGGAAAGGACCTACTACTAGTCCTGCCAACAAACCCCAGCCGCTGCCAGTCTCCAGTCCAGAAAAAGTATTGCAATTGGTCAGCTCAGGTGATATGGTAAACAACGGCGGCAAAAAAAAGCATTGCCACTTCTGTTCCCCAGAGCCAGTCCAGCAAAGATCCTCCAAACCAGTGCCACTGAGGGCCCAGACCTACGCAGAAGCCATGGCTTGGGCAAGGCCCCCTACTAGCCCTGCCAATAAGCACCAACTGTTGCTAGTCCCCAGTCCGGAAAGAGGAATGAAATTAGCCCGCTCAGGTGACATGGTGAAAAAAAGCGGCAAAATTAAGCATTGCCACTTCTGGTTGCCAGAGTGTACCCAACCAGGACCAGATGCTCTCCAGACCCTAAGCCAAGATCCATGCCCCACTGGTAAACTGCCCATGGACCTGCAGCCTGCAAAAAGCAAAGAAGCAAAACCACATGGTATAAGAACACTGGCAGTATGGTGATGATACATCATCATTTTTGATAATAAAGTTTTATGAACCTTTGTTTCAAACAAATCTTACCTTATCTAGTCTTAGTGATCTTCCATCTTAACTCTGTTCAAGTAGACCATCAGGCAACCGCCCCCTCTGGAGACCAACCTGCCAATCCTTCCCAGGCACTATACTGTCCCCCAGGAGCCCCCTTTGGACCTGTGCATTTTACCAAATACCCGCTCAACCCTGCCTACGCAGAATACAACTTGGAAACCATCCTCATTGCTGACCCCTTGGCAAGGACTAGAGAAACTGAATACATAGGACATGAAGGAAAGTGGTACAAAAGGCCACCAAGATTGTTCAAAGACAAGGACAATTATCTGCCTGCCTACTTTGTTCCCATGACTCCGCCCTTAACCCTGCAACCTGACCGCCCAATTGAGACCCCCACTGCTGCAGAGACTATGTCCACCCAACTTTTTGGAGTACTCTATATCACTTTGACAGGAATGGTGGATTCCATGGTCCCTAACTCTGGACCCTGGTCCTTACTTGGGTGATTCATATCTTACATTATCAAGTTAGCACCCATTCTATGGTGGGCTTTACCCGCCGGCTTGGTCTCACCCCATCCTGAGCCACCCAATGCCTCTACCTATGCCTGGCTTCCTGACACCATGGGGAACTGGGTGCTTGGGTCCAAAGGCAGAAAAATGGCACTTGGCCCGGGATTTTTTCATTGGTCCAGAATCTCAAATTGGCTACCTGATTAACTTGCTTTAGAGTCGTGGTCATGGGGTCAGGATGCAGGTCCATGCCTCTTTCTGGGGACAGCTCTTGATTGACCACTGGTGTAGACTTTAAATTCATGAAGCTAATAGCCACTGCTTCAGTACCTCTATTAGGTGCTGTGATTGGTCTTTCATTTGGTGCAATAATTTCCTTGGTTTGGTATGTTTCACTGCACAGGCCAACATTCTTGGCATCAGCTTGTGGGGGCTCAATCCCAGAAAAACGCAGGCAAGCAATCCTTTGGTCCACAGACCTGGCAGCCTGAGGGGATCTAGGGTTGGGGTTCAATTCCTGCTCTTGGGCCCGGGTTTCCAGAGAGGAATAATTGTCAATCCTGACACCATCTCCTTCTTCCCCTGAGAGCCCTCCCTTCTGATTCTTCTTATTCAGGTAGAGTTAGACGGCTTCTTGGGCATTAGTTAGGCTGCTCAATGGTTTCCAAGTACTTTCTTCTAGTGGATATCATTTCCACTTGACGTAATACTGGGATTTTTGGTAGTGGGTTCTATTGCTGTGTATGTATTCAACTTTATATTCCTCAGTGCGGACTGTTTGGATGGATGGGGGGGTTGTCTTGAGCCGTTGGTGGGGGAGCAAGTTCCCATCCTTTTTAAACAACAGGGATTTGTTATGAAAGTAACAATTTTGATGCCCTGGGCGGGAATCAAACCTGCTCCTAGCCACCAGGCAGGGCTAGCAGGTGGGAGAGATTTTCCTGCACCTGTATTTTTTCTTTTCAAAGCAAATCCAGGTGTGGGAACTATTCCTGCCCTGGTGGTAGCTGCAGGGCCCATTCTGGGCCCCAAAAGCTACGCCCAAGCCTTGGTGGGTTTGCTGGACCTGGGCAGGCTATTTTTAGCTACCCAGTAAACCCAGTTCAAGCCCACCCTCCATTAAGTAATTTGGGGTCCCCAATTGGGGACCCCTTTTTTAATCAAGTTCCTTGGCCTCAGGAAAGCCTTTCAAGCCAGCCCAAAAAAGGTGATCAAATTGGGAAAACCCCCATAACCCCAGAAGCTAAACCTTCTAGAACCAATGGCCATCCAAACCAAGATGGACCACTAAAAAGCCAAACAACTGTTCCTGAAAACCCCAAAAATGACCATGAAGCAGCCAACCAAACAGCAGAGCCTGAGATGTCAAGCCTGGCCACACAGATAGCACCAGAAGAATGCCCAGAGGCACTTGCATGTGAGTAAGTATATAAACCAGAAGCACCTGAAAAAGTTCTGTATTGTCATCCTTACCAAATAAAAGTTGTTATGAACCTTTAGTTCACCAATCTGCTTCCATACCTATTTTTGATACTCTTCCATCTGCATACACTCAAGCGTCAATACCCATCCACTGGGATAGATAGCCAGACTTTAGTTGACAAACCCAAAGCCTTTGACTACTACTGTCCACCCAACACTCCATTTGGCCCTGTGAATTTCACTGAGTATCCTGCCAATCCTGATCACAAACCCTGGACATTGGAAGACTTGCAGTGGTACACTTGCCCAAATACACCCAAGGAAGCCTATCCAATTGTCCGTGACAGCAAAGCAATCACCATCTATCCTTTGATCTTCAACTGGAAGTACAACAATCCTGCTGCCTACCTGGTCCCCATGGAACCACCCCGACACCCAAACCAACCATCTCAATCCCACCCACCTCTGACGCCACTGGCCAGAATAGTCAATTCCTGGGAGTGCTTTACCTGGCGCTCACAGGATTGATTGACTCTGCCTTGCCAGCAGCCGGGCCTTGGGCTGTGGCTGGGAAGGCCCTTTCCTACCTAGTAAAGTTAGGTCCCATCATCTGGTGGGCCATGCTAGTACCTTCTTTGACTCCTCCCTCATATACTGGAGCCCCACAGTACTCTTGGTACCCTGAAAGATTGGTGAAATATGTTGTGAATCTTCCAGGAGGGGGGTAGGTCTAAGTTGTAAGCAACCTCTCCAACTAGTTTGATTATCTTATGGGGGCCGCTTCACTGTGAGCTAGCTTCCTGCAGGGCACATGTAGGGGCACGTTCCAAGATTCCAGGTATACTTCATCCCCAACTTGCAAGGGTTGGCCTGGTGTTTGTTTACGGTTGGTAAAGGCTTTGTAGGTTTGCACTGCACAGTTCAGGTTGGTCAAGCATGTTTTTTGTGTGTCGTGGATCTGCTTGGCCCAGGAATGTCCAGTGGTGTTAGTTTCCTTCTCACCAATCTTGGGGTCCCAGGTGGGATCAAACTCATAGTTGGCTTTGAACAGGGACATTCCAGTGGAGGTGTGGTCTTTACTATTGTAGGCAAACTGGACCATGGGAAGCATGTTGGCCCAATTTTCCTGATCTGCTTTGACATAGCATCAAAGGTATTGTTCAAGGATCTGGTTTACTCTTTTGGTTTGGCTGTCTGTCTGTGGGTGGTAGGAGGTAGATACACATCACTTGATTCCCAAGTCTTTCATCACATGTGTCCATTAGTTTGACGTGAATTGGGGTCCTCTGTCTGTGATAATTTCCTCAGGTGCTCTGTGTTGAGTGAGGACACGGTCATGAAAGTGTTGGGCTGTCTCTGCTGACGTGCAATGGCTGGTTGTTGGTACAAAGTATGCCATCTTGGTGAAGCGGTCTACCATGATCAGGATTGCGTTGAAGGAGAGGAATGGGGAAGTTCCACAATTTAGTCCATGGAAACAGATTTCCAGGGTCCATGGGGTATATCCAAGGGTCTTAGGAGTCCTTCAGGTTTGTTTCTGCAAGTTTTGGTCCATCCACAGGTCTCACATCCCTTTAGGTATGTGCTTACTTCTTGGTCCATTTTTGGCCAAACAAAGTTTTTTCTGATGCTCTGGAGGGTCTTGAGTCTCCCTGGGTGTCCAGCCATCTTGGAATAGTGATAGTCTCTCAAGATATTAGTCCTGATGCTCTCTTCTGGTACAAAGATTCTGTTGTGGAGCACCAGCATTGTTCCTTTCAATGAGTAACCTTTTTGGTAGTGGGCACTATCCAAGGATTTTGAAAGGTCAGAGATCATGGTTTGAGTGAATTTGTTGAGTGATTGGGCCTTCAGTACTTCTGGTTTGCTGGCTCTGATCTTCATCAATCCCAGGTGGATGCCTAGGCTTGCTGGGTCCAAGAGAGCTTGGGTGTTGTGGTTGCAAGTTTATATGTGGGTGGGCGCCAGATCAGTCCTTCTACTTAGGGTGTCAAGTACTATGTTCATCTTTCCTGGCTTGTAGTCTATGATCAGGGTGTAGTTGGCCAGTTCTAAGGCCCATCTTGCTTGCTGTTGGCTAAGCTGGCATGATTTGAAGAAATAGACCAAGTTCTTGTGGTCTGTCAGGACCTTTAATGGGAATTCAGCGCCACAGAGGTACTGGCGCCAGTGTTTCAGGGTCTTCATAATGGCTAGCATTTCTTTGTTTCTAAATTGGGTAGTTTTCTTTGGCAGGCAGCATCTTCTTGGAGTAATATGCTACAGGATGTAGAATAACATCCCCTCCTTCCTGAAGAAGAACCCCTTCCACTGCAAAGTTGGATGTGTCTGTTTCAAGCACAAAAGGTTTGGATGGGTCAGGCATGGCAAGGACAGGGGTTGAAGTAAAGGCCTGCTTCAGTCTCTCAAATGTGGAGGTGCAATTGTTGGTCCAGAAAAACTGGACCTTGTCCAAGAAAAGCCTGGTTAGAAGCAGTTTGATAGAGGGAAAAAATTATGAAGTCCCTGCAATAGTTTGCTAACCCCAGAAAACTTCTGACATATTTCCAGAACTTGGGG
The DNA here is from genome assembly GCA_014839935.2 of Entomophthora muscae. Classification (NCBI taxonomy): domain Eukaryota; kingdom Fungi; phylum Entomophthoromycota; class Entomophthoromycetes; order Entomophthorales; family Entomophthoraceae; genus Entomophthora; species Entomophthora muscae. Next base: position 375,633 of record QTSX02002865.1, on the reverse strand, counting down.
GTAGGCCAAGAGGTCATAGTGTCCACTTTATCCTGGGCTATCAAAAATCCTCCAGTTTTCACTATGTATTCCAGGAATTCCACCTCTGGTTGGAAGAACTCACATTTCTTGAGCTTTGCATGTAGGTTGGCTTATGAGAGTTTGTTCAGGATTAAATCCATGTGGAGCAGGTACTCTTTGTGGGTCTTACTGTAAATGAGGATGTTGTCAAGGTAGGCCACACAGAACTGGTTGAGGTATTTGCCCAGTACTGTGTTTATCATGCGCTGGAAAGTGCTGGGGGTGTTGCATAGTCCAAATGGCATCACCAGATATTTGTAGAGTCCATACCTGGTCTTGAACGCCGTCTTGTACTCATTGCCTTTTTTGATTCAGATTTGGTTGAATGTGTCTCAAAGGTCAATCTTGGAGTACACTTGGGCGCCTGTCAGCACATTACACAAGTTGTTGGTATTGGGTATGGGGTATCAATTCTTTATGGTTATCTCATTCAACTTCTGGTGGTTAACGCACGGGCGCATGCTGCCGTCCTTCTTGCCCACAAACAGCATTGGTGACAAATAAGGGCTCTTGGACACACAGATGAAGCCTTTCTTGGACATGTCTTCAATGTATGCCTTGAGTGCCAACTGCTCCTTGTGGTTGCAGCTATAGATGGGCTCATATTTGGGTTTGGTGCTGGGCAGGAGGTCAATAGTGTGATCATACTTTGTGTGTTTGGGGAGACAGGTGGCCGCTACTTTGCTGAAAACGTGGGTCCACTTCCCTAGAGAAGCAGGTATGACTCACACGCTAGGTTCAATCTATATGGTCATGAGTCTTTGGGTAAATTCCTCTGGATTGGTGCAAAAGGGCACTGTGTCATGGGTTCCCTTATCACCCAAGGTGATGTTCTGTTCCCAGTAGTTGAGGATGAGATCATGCCTGTCAGACCAGGAATCCCCAAGGATGAGGGGGTGTGATAAGCCTTTCAACAGGATGAGAGACAATGGGTACATGTTGTTTCCTATAACCAGGGGTAGTTCTATTTTGCATCCATACCCTATATCCTTTGTGTTATTTCCCATGATGATTTGGAGGCAGTTCTTGGATGCAGACAGGCCCAGTTTTTGGGCTAGGTCAGCATCAATGAAACTCTCATCTGCTCCAGTATCAATTAACGCCTTCAGTTTTTGGATTGTTCCTTTGACGTTAACAGATACTAGGATGAACTTATAAGACTGGGAAGACACGTTTATTTGGGCCAAAGAGATAAGAGCAGGGTTTTCTTAGGACAGGCTCTGGTCAAGTGCCCTGCTTTGTGGCAGTGGAACCAGAGTCCTTCTCTGTAGTGTCTTTGAAGTTCTTAAGGGGTCATTCCTGCTCTGTTAGGTGTGGGGGTTTGGGTCTGGCGGTGTTGGGTAGTACCAGTGCTTTCTTGATTCATGCTGAGGCCCTTACACAAGGGGACCAGCTCCTCCAAACCAAGGGTGGGAGACTGGTGTTTCAATAGGTCCTTAATGACTGGGTTCACTCCTTTCTGGAATATGATGGCTGCCAATTTGTCCTCAAGTTGGGTGCGGGTCTTCAGTTTGAGGAATTTGTCAACATACACTTGAATAGGTCAGGAGCCTTTTCAGATGTCTAGCAAGAAGTTTAGGTTGTAGTATCTAGTGTTGTGATCCTCCCCAGTAGCCATTAACTCAGCCTCAAACTTGGCATAGTCCAAGCAGAATTCTACATCTTCAGCTGTGGCCTTGCCAAACCAGTCTAGAGCATCTCCTGAGAGCATGGAAGTGACCCCAAGTACTTTCTTGGTGTCGCTGACGTAGGAGGGGGTGTTAGTTTAGAAGTGCAGGCGGAGGATCAGCATGGTGTGTCAGGCTTCCTTGAGTGTAAGCTTTCCCATCTGGGGCATCTCAACCTTTGTGAGTGATTGGTTCATAATTACATTTTGCACTTGGGAGGAGGGAGTATTGTTGGTATCAGTGGCAGCAGTATCAGTTCTTTTTGGGTTGTTTGGGTTTTCATTCTTCCAAATGAAAGAGATCAGGTTTGTGGCCATCTTATAGGTGTAATAATTGATTATCAAATACAAAAGAATACAAGATGCCCCAAGAAATAACAACATCTTAGGGCTCAGGGTACCAGGCTTTAAAAAGATTGCCATAATGTTAGGGATCCAGTCTCGGGCGGCCAGCCCATCATTTTCAGGGGTAACTTGGGCCAGTGTTTTAGTGGGCAGGGCCCACCACAAGAGGGAAGCTAACTTAAAAAGGTAGGAAATGGACTTTCCCATCCAAGACCACAGGCCGGCAGCTGGTATGATAGTGTCAATCACCCCTGTGAGGGTGATGTACACAATTCCAAAGAGCTTGCCAGTATGGTCTGTTGAAAGGTCAGGCAAGGAAGCAGGCAACAGCGCCCATGTCAAAAATAATAATGTTGACAGTGGCCATGTCAACACTTTGTTGACATGGCCACTGTTGACGCAAAACTCTAAATCTCCTATGTTTTTTGCTAGTTGTGCTAGCTTAATTCTTTTTTTAAAGCGTTTAGGGGTGCAAACCCAGAAAACACGACAAAATTGTGGCCATCTCAACACAATTTAATATTAAGCTTAATAAAAAACTTGATTTAACCTGATTTTTCCTTTACTTTTACTAATAAAAATTAGTTTATTTTTTATTCATTTTCATGACGTAAAAGTGTCAATGAGACACTTTTTAAGCTGAATTTATTTTTAATAAAAAAACTGAAGCATCTACAGTAAAAAAAATAAGTGTGCATTTAAAAATATTTTTTATTGAATTATTATATTGAAAAAGACAGTGCACATACATTTGATTGTTGAAATTTTCATGTTATAAATATTTATGTGGCACTTATTATGGCTTTAATATATTAAGTGGATTGGTGGCTAATGGTGATCCATTAATTTAAGCGTGAGTTACTATGTAAGTTACTATAGAATTTATTATTAAAAATAATGTCAACACTTGTAAATGTTGTTTATTTGCTCATGATCATCCCCCGGGGTGGAGTTAAGCAGATTAGAGTGGCACAATTAAGCCTAGATTAATATGCCACCTTATATAAAGAATGTTGTAAGTGAAGTTGTCAACACTTTACCCTTTTCAATACTTGAATACAACTTCTTAACAACTTCATATAAGCACAATGGTAAAATATCATATTACAACCCCCCAAAATATAATTTTTATTAAAGAAATAAAGAACCTTGATACTTTTTTTACTTATTTTTATATGTTTTTTTTAATTTTTATATGTGAACAAAAACACACAGAAAACAGTTAATTTTTGCTAGCCCGCTTAAATTTAATTAAGTGTACTATGACAAAACATAGTAAATTTACAAAAAAATGTTGGCAGTGACAATGTTGTCAAAAATAATGTCTACAATTTTTGTAATCAACAGTGAGAATTCAGCTTTTTTACTAATTGTCACTCATAATGTCAACGCTTTTCAGTTCTCACATATAAAACTTTATGTTTTGCATAATAAAAACTTCTCATTTTTTGATATGTTGTATTTTTTACTTTTTTCTTTCATATTTTTTAATTTTTAAAATAAAATCTATATCTAAATATAATAATTTCACATAAATATCTTAACTTTTAATTTTTTATTTAAAACTATAATAAATTAAAACCTATATAAGTATTTTTTAACTTTAAATGCCAAGAAAAGCCATCTAAAATTTACTTTTTATATAGTATGCTTTTTAAGTTTTTTTGTTTGTTTTTTACATACATTGCTTTATTTTAAACCATTTTACTTATTATTTTAGGACAAGAACACTTCCAAACAGCCCAAAGGAACCAAGCGTCCTTCAAAGCTAACCAAACCCACCAAAAAGAAGCCTGTCTTATCAAAGAAGGCCACCCCCAAACCATCCCCCAAACCATCTCCAAAGCTCTCACCAAAGCCCTCCCCTGAGCCCTCTCCTGAGAAGAGCCCTGCTCACTCCACTGGGGGAGAGGAAACTGATGGCTCTCTTACAGAGCACAGTTTCTACAACTCGGCTTCTGACAAGGAGCCAACCAAGAAAAAGTGGCAAGGCAAAAAGACCCCACCCAAAGATAAGTCTCCTGCACATGAGGAGCATCACAATAAGCCCCCTTCTGCTTCCCCATCCCCGCCAAACTCCCCCCTTCAAGCTCATCTGTGGATGATTCAAAGCCCCGTCCCAATTACTTCCCTGGCTTCTGCCATGATCCTGCTGGCCCCTGGGACCCTCTGTTGACCCACAATATCTGCAACGTTGACAGAAAATTCAAGGTTCCCTCTTCCTTTCCCAAATACTTCCCAATCATGAATGTAAAGGGTGGGCCAGCCATGGTGGCCAATGGGTATATCTTCAGCTGCAACAATGCCAACCGCGGCTTCAAGAGCCGCCATTACACCTGCAAGGACTGCTCCTGCCCAGTGCGGCTCAACACTGAGCGCTGGGACCTGGTCCAAACCATCAAGGGCAAGCATACCTGCATCATGCCCAACACCACCATAGCCCGCCTTCTCAAGTGCTATCTGGTGCAGGTGATGCCCACCTCCAAAGATCTTTCTGCCACCCAGCTGGCTGTGCTTGCTTGCAAGTACCTCTCCCCAACCAACTTGAAGTGGGTTCCAACTCACAATCAGTTGGTCAAGTTTGTAAGTGATAGGCGTCAAGCCTCCAATCCCCTGGCCAAGAGTGCCACCAGCATCAAGGACCTTATCCTCACAGATGCCCTCAAGAAGACAGAGAATGATGAGATGTTCCTGCTCCATGACAATGGGCAGGAAGTGGAGGATAGAATTATAGCCTACGCCACAACCCAAAACCTGGAGCAGCTGAACACTGCTACCACCTGGCTGTGTGATGGCACATTTGCTACTTGCCCCTCTCTCTTCAAGCAGCTTTGGGTCCTGCATGGGCAGTTTAATGACCAGGTCATCCCACTTGTGTTCTTTCTCCTTCCTGGTGCCAAGACTGAAGTCTACACCAGAGCCTTCAAGATTGTCTGGGATGCTCTGAGCTCCCTTCCCACCAACCAGCTCCCCCTCCCATTCACGCCACAAGGGCAAATCCCTTCTCCGCTGAGAAGGATGAGTTCACCATAGCTGCTAGCTCATGTGCGCTCACTTGGGCCAAAGGTTATCATAATGGAATTTGATCAGGCTTAGTTCAGAGCCTTTGAGGCCATCTTCAATGGAGAAGTACAGGACTGCCTCTTCCATTTTAGGCAGGCCCTTGTCAAGAATCTCAAGAGTGAGAAGGACCTTTTTGAGAAGTATCTTAATGATGGTAAGGGGAAGTGCCGCTTTGCCCTGACTCAGTTTGCTGCCTTGGCTTTTGTGAGCCTGGAGCATACTGGGCTTGGCTTTAAGGCCCTTATGGAGGATTCTTACATCAAGAAGCACTCCACCATCTTCAAAGGCTACCTGGATTACTTCGAGCGCCAATGGGTGGGCAAGAAGGTGACTGCCCGGAGAGGTAAGAGCAGGGCCACTGCCCCTTGGAACTGTCAAGGCGCCTGCCTCAAGGGGGAGATGAAGACCACCTTTAGCCTTGAGGTTTGGCATAAGCACCTGAAGGTTAAGTTTGGGACCAACCCCAAATATAACAAGTTCTTCTCTAAGCTACAGGAGGAGCAGGCCCGGACTGTCTCCAAGTTCCGCGACCTGGCCAACCGGGTGGCCCCCAAGAAGAGGAAGTCCAAGGAGCAAGACTACCAGGAGGATGTGCAGAAGGTGGTCAAGAAAAAGTATAAGGTGGCAGAGATTAAGAAGTACCTTGAAGATGTCGCCACTGCTCTTGCTGGTGGCTTTAATTAGCCAAATAAACTTTGCTTTGCTTTGCTTTGTCTATATATTTTTTACTTTTAAACTTTTAATTTTTTAATTTATTTATATATTAATAATTCTTTTAGGTATAAATGGTAAGTTTCAGATACAGTTTTAATGTGGTTTAGTAAGAAATATCTTATATTTTGTTAATTTATCTTTAAACTATGAGATATTTTCAGTTATGCTTATATGAAGTATAATAAATTTAAATTAGAATTTTTTTATATTTTGTAGTTATTATTATATATTAAATATCTTTATTTTTGGTTCATTGGAATTTTAATTTTTATGGGAATAAAAAATAATTTTACAATAAAGAGTGTAATTTACATAGTAAACTGAAAAATAGTTGCTTATATCTCCTTATTCTTATTACTTATAATAACTTTTTTATTGCAGTTTTGAACTTTCTGGGATCATTTTAGTAAAATAATGTATTTTAAAATAATTTTTTATATTAGAAATGTTCAGGGTAAAGTGTTTTGTTAATTAAAAAAGTGTCGACATCCAAGAAATGACATTTAGTAAAACCGGGTTGTCACTTTACTATAGTGTTGACATTAAAAGTGTCAACATGGCCACTGTTGACATTTTTAGTGTTGACATGGGCGCTGTTGCCAGGAAGCAGGCATAGGTTTGGGTGTCACAGGTGGTTCCATATAGATGTTGTAAGCAGGAAGGAAGTTGAATTTCCCTCTAAACAATTTTGGTGTTGAGAATATTCACAGGCCTTGACAATTGTATCTAACAGAAGATTGTATGCAGGACAAAGGATTGAGTTTGAGTATCTTTCCCAGGGTTTACCCTTATTTTGGGTCTCAGAGGATACTCCGTGAAGTAGACAGGATCAAAGGAAACACCTGGAGGACAGGAATCTTCAGTTGAGAGGGCAGGAGGGCCAGAAGGTTTTACACTGAATTGATAGATGGCAAAAATAAGGCAGTAGCTGTTTAAGCCAAAATAAAATAACCTTTATTCAAAAATGGTAATAAGTTTGGAGTGTGGGGTCCTTGGGTCTATATAGTACTCCACCTCCAAACTTAACATTTTCCATGGGGGTTCATCAGGGTATTGGAAAAGATGAGCCTGTGGGTTCTGGGTGCTCTGGTTCAAAGGCGGCAAAATGGCACCCGGGCCAGGAGTTTTTTCATTGATCCAGAATCTCTAATTGGCTACCTGATTAACTTGCTTTAGAGTCGTGGTCATGGGGTTGGGCCGCGGGCCCATGCCTCTTTCTGGGGATAGCTCTTGATTGGCCACTGGTGTAGACTTCAAATTCATGAAGCTGATAGTCACTGCTTCAGTACCTCTATTAGGTGCTGTGATTGGTCTTTCATTTGGTGCAATGATTTCCTTGATTTGGCCTGTTTCACTGCATGGGCCAGCATTCTCAGCATCAGCTTGCGGGAGCTCAATCCCAGAAAAACGTGGGCGGACAATCCTTTGGTCCACAGACCCAGCAGCCCGAGGGAATCTAGGGTCAGGGTTTGATTCCTGCTCCTGGGCCCGGGTTTTCAGAGAGAAATAATTGTCAATCCTGACAGGCGGGTTGAGCCTGCTGTTTTGACATTTGGGCTTTTTGTGTGTTAATTAGTTCTGGGCAAGCTAATGTGAACTTCAAAACTCCTGAACCTACTCTCACATATAAATCAGAAGACTTCATTTGGTATTGTTCTGGTCCACATTGTTGCCATGCCCCCTATGTAGAAACAGCTTGGTTCCCTTCTATTATCCATCCCAAGGCCCCTTGGCTGGTCTTGGGGTACACTAGTGTCTACTATCTTTTAAATCACTCCACCCCTTTTTGGGGAGATTTAACTTATTTTGTCATCTTTTACACATGTTAATGATAGGGATTCCAGTAGGGTTCACATTAGTTAAGTTTAACCTGAGGGCCCTTCTCCATTCAATTGGACAAAGGCTCCTCAATGAGTGGATCCCTAACAAATAAATATTAAATCAGCGGAATTAAACCTCTGTCTTATTTAAAATCAATCATCACTGTAGTTAAATGTAAAATATATATTCTCACAATAAAAATAAATACTATTTAACCCAATATATATTATATAATTAAAAAATTGTTTGGGGTGAGGTTTATTTGGTAAAATATGAGAGTGAAGGGGCAAACTAGCTGGCAGACTGGGTTGTGGGATGAGAACTTCATTGGCTTGGGAGTGGGTTTTGGTTGACTGGAAGGATTGGATGGGGACTAGGGAAACTGGAGGACCAAGTGGGAATTGAGTGCCTTGATTGGCTTGGAGGAATTGATTGTACATGATATCATATTCCAACTTGGGGAGGACAGCAATTGGCTTGTACACCGGGGAATCACAAGGTGGCAGCTGGGAATCCTCTGGTGATTGGCTGTTGCCAAGAGCCTTGAATGCCATCTTTGTAAACATGTCACCAATCTTCTGATAGGCAAACAGCACTGAGGGGTTGCTGGCTGCACTAACCACCTGGCTAAAGGTTGTGAAGTTGTACCTAAGGATGGTGTCTCCAATGTTAAAGAACAACACATCACCCAGGTGAAGATCAGCATGCCCAACAGGGAAAATTGAAACATTATGGTCTTCTGCTTGTATTTTCTCAGAGGTTAATTCAGTGCACTTTATTTGATGACTCAGGAAAATCTTAGATTTAGAATTGCCTGAGCTCTAGATGGCAAGCAGTTTGGAGAGAAATTTGCCGTACCAGTACTCATTGGTGTAACTGGATGTTGCTTGGTAAAATACAGTCCCTTTTGGGAAAGCTGATAGGAATTCACCAATAACAGTGCCCTATTTTTTCTTTTTTACCCTCAGAGGTGTTCTTTTTACCCAAAGTCTCATAATCCTGGACTTGTGATAACAATTCATAATATGATATAAATATAGCATTGTTCAAAATACTTGACAGGCAGCAGGTGATTGTGGCACCAATCATTGGGTTGTAAGGTGAATCAGAGCCACTATCCAACTCATCAGCTGGCTGATTGATCAGAACCAGAACACTAACAACAAGCCCATGCATCCAGAGCTCTGCAGTGCGGCAGGCTATGAAGATGCTGTGGAGACCTAGTAGGCAACATACCTCAGTCAATTGGAGGTATGGGTCCCATAGGAGGAGGTCAAGCATGATGGGATAGACATCTTTGATCTGGGGTTTGACCTGCTTCTTTGGCTTCTTGGTCAGCTTTCCACTGCCTCTCTTCAAGAGGACTTGGAATTTACATCTTATCACTGCCTTGGTGAATTGTAGGTGGGTGGCAATTTTGGCAAATGCCACATCACTCTGCTTAAGGCTCATAATCTTCTCTATGACCTCATTGATTACTATATGTTGTTTTTGGGGCCCACAGGAAATAATGGGACCTGAATTAGGTAGGGCTTACTCTGATTGGCCCAAATTGTCAAGCAATGGTTGGATTGGGTTGAAGGGGGCCACAGGTGCCCAGTCTTCAAAATGTGGCACAGGCTTGGATTAGGCCTGGTCTTGGGGGTCACCATAATGGCTGTCATAAAAGCCACCCATGGATGGGCCTGGTGATACATACAACTCAGCCTCTTCACGGCTTAAGTTGAATTAGGTATAGACGGAAACCATACTGGTTGTGCTCCCTTGATCAGCAGCCAGAGCTTGGAGTTGCTCCTGGTACTGCTCTCAACGATATCAAAGTTATCTTTACTTGTAAAACTCATTTTAAACAAAAACAATAAAAATCCTATTGAAAACAGAAAAGCAAAGTATTTTTAGAGTGTTAGTTTTATTTAAGTGTGTGGCCCTATTTGAGACATGCTCTCAGAAATAAATGGCCAAATTTAGAAGCACATACATTGAAAATAATGCTGTAGTTCCCTGAATAGGTTTTGGTGGGTTCACTCTTGAAATCCACTATTTTGATTTTGAGTTTCAGAAATAATCAATATTTTCAAAAAAATGAGTAGTTTCATTTTTGAACTTATCACTTTTGTGGCTGAACCTCATCCATTTTCTGTTTGTATCATGTTTGCTGCACACTCATTATCATATTTGATGTAGATTGCTTTAGGATGTGACTGGGTTGCGTTCGCTTTGAATATGGGTTCCTTTCGTTTGCTGTCTCATTTCCGGGATTCAGTATTTGACTCCAATTTTGTTGAGTGATTGAATATTTTTGTTTCCAGACCTAGATAAATGGAAGTTTTATTGAGTAGATTGACCTTAAACTGGTTCCAGTTGGGATTCATTGTGTGACTGAAGCTGTGTTCTAAACCGAATAATATTTGTTTATCTCAACAGGGTTGAAACTACTGTATACATGCTGTGTATTTGGTTTGATTCACCCATTAAAGCCTAAATTTCTGTTAATATCTATCAAAATATATTTTTGATGTTATATTTTTCTATGTAACTTTGGTTTGCTCTAATCTGAATTCGGTTCTTGTATCTCAACAGCTATGAAACAGTACAGTTCTCAAAGTACTAGGATCTGAAAATGGGATCAGTTTCAATCCTCACCTTACGATCCATGTTGGTTGGGTTTTTAGTTAGCCGGAGTGAAATATCCAAGCCTTTGTGAGATGATCATCCCATCCGACCTTTATCTGGCCCTGGGGGCAAGGCATCTGCTGATGGTAAAGTCTTAATGGGTGGTCACTCAACGGTAGGAAATGGATTAGCGTGCTATTAAATTTTGAAATCGCTTCGATCGTCAAGTGGGAAGGTTGTGTTTGGGATCGTTTTGGGTAGGGATGCTTCGGCTCAGCCCCGGCTGGCTTCCGGCTTCTGGCCGCTATAGCTAAAACAGAAATTGTAATATATTTGAACATTTTAAAATAAATGTTTGATAAGAGTGACCTAGAGCCAGAAACTGGCCGGGGCTGCCCGGGGCTTGGCCGAAGCAGCCCTAGTTTTGGGTTCTTCTTTTATGCAGGATTAGGCTAAACTTGGGAGCTGGGTGGTTGGCTACGGTATGGATTTGATTGGCTAGGTTCTGGGGAACCGTAAATGAGTTGAGGTTCTTGTCATTGAGAGGTTGGCTTCAATGTGAGGTTGGTCAGTTACTTGGGGATCGGTTAATTGAGATGGGAGCCGTGCTCCAGGATTGTTAGGGTGTTTTTATTCGCTGGGGTCGGGGATTGCAAGCGACAAATCCAGTTGTGGATTAGGCGGCGATTGGATACTTGTCAGAATCTCACGTGGGAAATGTGACGCTGCATGTGACGGGAAAAGTCAAAATGTCGAGCCAATGGGAGACGAGATGACGGGGGGTAGGGGCGGGTCACAGGGTTCAGACCAAATGGGCTGAGATGACGTCATTCTGATAAGGGCGATAAGGGGACGGTGGACCAATTAAATGGCGTGGTAGTGGGTCACATGAGGGCATGGAAAATAGACCAGATTCCCACGCCTGGCGAGGACGGGTCTCACGGGTGGGATTCGAACCTGGCCAATGTAGGAGGGCTCTGGTTGTTATCTTGGGTGGCATGTGATAGTGGTATGTTTCCGATTGGCCAAGGAATCTAAAAGTTAAATGAATCATTTTGGAAGTCAAATTAGGCGGCGGTGCGCGCCACCAGCCAATGAGATCCACTGGGGACCGAAATTCACATGCCAGCATTAGTAGACTTATGGAACCACAGGAAGAGTTCGATCAACAGCTTGAAATTTAGTCGATGGATTGGGCAGCGTAGTTTTGAAGCTTATCTAGGCTACAGCCAATCACGCGAGGGGGATCAAGCATCACAAGCTTCTCACGATAAGGTGCATCCTTCAAATACCCTTCGTTCCCACTTCACTTCTTTCTTAAATACTTGTTATGGATTACCTACTTAGCGCAGTTGAACTCAGACACCACCTCCCCCGAGGCATGAAGCGTCACATTGAAGTGCAGGACCGCGATGCCAAGCGCAGCACGCCCTCCTCCCCCCATCCCGCAATGTCCATCTCCTCCCTCCTGTCCTCAACCCAGTGCGACAATCATGAATCGCCACCCCTCTCCCCCACCACTTCTCCCCGCCACTCGTTTGCTTCCAGCGACACCTCTGCCATCCCACTCACTCCTGTCAGCCACCCACACTCACTGTTTGGTGACCCCTCTGCAAAAGCTGCCTATCACATCAGGGACTTGATGGCTAGCCCCCTGCAAGCCAGTCCCACCCGCATCCGCTGCTTCCATGCTGAAGTTGCCCAGAAATCATATGGCACTGAAAAACGGTTCATGTGCCCCCCTCCTATTGTACGTGCCATTGGTGATGGCCGCCCCTCCTCACTGGGGGTGTCACTTGCAGTTGAGTGTGACCAGGGCCCTGGGCTGGAGCAGCATGGACAGCTCGAGGCCAGCTGCGCCACTTTCCGCTACCTCCATGTCGGTGGTACCAACAAAGCCAAATCTTGCCACTTACGACTGGGAGTCCTAGGTGAATCTGCCCAATCAACCCCCATCTCCATTATTTCCAAACCCAGCAAGAAATCCCTTAAGTCCCGTAGCCCCCATTCCTGCATTGCCTCAGGTGCAACAGTTGCCCTCTACACACGAATCAACTCCCAAACTGTCCGCACAAACTACCTGTCTGCATCAAATGCCACCCTGACTGTTGCTAAAGCCCAATGGTCACCGTTCACCATCACCCTCATCAACGAAGCACCTGGTGCTATCATCCACTATGGTTCCATCATCACCCTGACTGATCTTGATTCTGGCTTGGCCACAGAAGCCCTGGAAGTGTGTCGGGTGGACCGTGGTTCCATTGTTGAGGCCTCAGGCCCCATTTCACAGCTGCAAAAGGTGGCCCTTCGCAGGCCAAACTCAATGGGTTTCCTGTCGTCCACACTTGCCAACCAGACTGCCCATCAAAACAAGCGACTCTCAAGCCGCTTAACCTTCACCGAGCCCCAAGCAATTGATGATCGCGAGATCTGGACTCTAGTGGGAATCTCTATGTTTGAAACAAGCCTCCCCCAACCAGCTGGTCCCCTTGACCGCATCCACACCCTTGACATCCTCCCCACCCTTGCCACCCCACCCACCCTGGATCCCTCCTCTGCCCGCCTCACCATCCCCCTCCGCCATGGCTTCCCCAACCCTCAAATCTGGCTAGGCTGGCTTGGGCCCCTCCCCACTCACCAAACCAACTCAGGCTTGGTTGTCTCTCTTCCTGACCCGATAGTAGCTATACAGCAGATGGGGTGGTGCTCTACACCCACACCCTGCAGCCCTCATCATAATGTCATGGCTTACCGCTTCCCTCTGCTTGCAGTTGATCCTAGTGGCTTCCTCTTCAACCTTGGTCCTGTCATTGAAGTTCAAGTCTCACGTCCCAACCCCATCTACACTCAAGCTTTGTACACTTGGCTAATTTAATTTAATAAATTATTAACCAATCCCTTCCTAAAATACCATAAATTCAATCACATCTGCACTCAAGCTTGTCTTAGACATGTCAGCTTTTCTGGGTGTCAATAGATCAAGCAAACAGTATCCAGAAAAATGAAGCCACTGCTTGCAGTGGCTCACTGAGATCACAGATTTAAATCTGGCAATTAATTGAAAGTGTCATTGCACAGAAAATTGGGGCCAAGCGGGCATGGTTGCCCTGTGTCTAGCATTTTCGACTCTCATTGCTTGGTTTCAAGCTTCAGCCTCCTAAAGGGTAAAATGACTGTGTACAGCATCATCATTGGTGATGTCTGTAAGACAATAAATACAAGCTATAGAGAGGCCATCTCATCAGAAGGTATCTTAAAAGTCTTTAAGTACCAAGATATTCTAGCAAACTACATTAGTAGATTGATATTTTCAAATTATTAAATGTCTTTCTTCACAACTCACTTATTTCAATATATATTCATAAGATTTTTAATATCTAGACTATTAGATTCAGCATTCTTGCCACTCCAAAATCCAGAAAATCTACCAGCTTCATATTAAATGGTCCCTAAAATTTGCAGAATTGAGTTTGAACTAATCCATGTAGCTGACTCCCTGACATCAAATCAAATCCTTTGTTCTTTATCTGTACATTGCAATATGCTGTACCTTATCATATTCCATTTTTAAAGGTTACCATCTTTGAGTAAATATACATCATCTCTTTCTCACCAGCAATGCAATCCTGATTTGGGTGTACATTTCCCATCTGGTCAACTACAACAAGCTATCACTCTAATTTTCTATCACATCATGAAGCTGCTTTAAGTTTGACATGTTGTACAGCCTGTGTATCTTTGTTCAGTTCTTCTTGCTTTATGAATATTTCTGTGATAACTTTTATCACTCTTATAACTTCTGTGTGAAGTATGTCTGTGATTGTTTTTTTCCTGCTATACACATATTTTACCAAAATTGATATCACAAATCTATTTCACAGCTTCTTCTTGCACCTCAAATTCTTCTTATCTTTCCCCAGCTTTTGTATATATTGTTTTTTACTGCAAGAGAGATCTTGGCCCTCACTGAGAATTGAAACCAACATTGGTTTTCACAGAAGCTTCTTAGCTTTGTAATTCCCAAGTATTGAGGATAAAACTTTAGTAACATAAGATGGCAGGTTAGGCGGTTCAAAGCCGTTCAAGGCGTAGACAATTGGATAGAAGTTTATTGTCTGACGGAAGGCTTTGGCAAGGATGTTGTATTGTCTAAGGCTGACAGCAGGGTACAGTAGCGTAGCTGCGGGAATCACAGAAGTAGCCAAGTTAGGAGTCAGGCGAGATGATGTCAGAGGTGTCCATGGGTTCAAAACCATTGAGTTGAGGTGAGTTGGCTCATTGTATGATATCTCTTTTGGTCCCTGTGGTTCAGGGCCAAACTGAGCATTGGTTGGCTGGTGGCTCCCTATCCCAAGGTAAGCTGTCAAGACAGCTGTAAAGATGATATAGTTTATCTTCTGACTTGGGGAGGGGTAATGGGTTTAGTAAGGTTACTTGCTTAGCCTGGGTAAAGGATTGATTAATGTGATAATATTGAGGAGGATATTCACTCAATGATAGCACAAACTATCATTGAGGGGTTTGTCTTTATTTATACTAGTGGACCTGCAAGGCATGATTATTGGAAGGCATAGCATTGGGGAACCAAGAGTCTGAGTTGCATCTGTTATTCCCTTTTCTAGATTGGCTTGGGTGGCTGGCAATCAAGAAGGTTTGGCTGGATCCAAGTCTGCATTGGCATAGTGCAAGTTTGGTCTTCTTCATGCATCCAAATTCATTTAATGAATTTGGTGCATGATTTTCATTGTTGAATAGCCTGTCATTCCATTCCTCATTTGGTAGTCTCCCAAATTGGGCAGCAGTTCCTCCCAAGTTTGGCTTTGGGGAAATTGCCTTTCCTGATTTCCCGATCTGACTATTTCCCAAAGGAGTGGATGAAAACTGGCCTGCTGGCATGGGAGGGCAAAGGCTGGCAGATGACAGGCTTCCTCATGGCGGCATGTATCTGCTTGGTGGTGGTGGGGGCCCGCGCGGTGGCAGTGGAGTCTTCTTGGTGACGGCGGGTGCCTGCATGTTGACAGCAGGTGACAGCTTGGTTGTGGTGGGCTTCTGAATGATGGCAGTGTATATATGCTTTATGACAGCAGATGTCTGCACGTTGGTGGTGGATGTCTGCTCGGTGGCGGCGGATGTCTACACATTGATAGCAGATGTCTGCTCGGTGGCGGCAGGTGACAGTTTATTGATTACACAACTATAAGTGTCAGGAATATTTCTGACAGTAAGCTATCAACTCTAAGAGCTAAGTACCTGGTTGCTTTCATTTTTGGAAACCAAATCCTCTCATATTCAATCTAATAATGCCCTTGATTGCAAATAATGCCCCAAAAATGCTCCCAAAGTTGCCTCAAAGAAAACTTACAATCACTGTCTTAATTCAGGAAAAGAGCCCCAATCATTGACCTAAAAATTCTGATACAAGTTAGAACAGCCAATAAAACCAACACTGAAACTTACAGACTTTCTGCTGCTGAGAAGAATACCAGCTATAAGGCAACTCCCAATGATTACACTCCAGAACAAAAAAGCCAAACAACTCTTTCATGAAAGCCTTCCAATAAAAGAGCACCCTGCCCCAGTGCCATTTTTCTGCCCAAAAACCCAGACAGCCTATCTATCCAAATACCTGATATCAGACCTCCTGATTTTCAATCTCTTGAATTAAAACCTAGTAAAAAAGGGCTATATGAACTCCCAGGGTTTGTGCCAGGCTTTATCATCATTCTTAAATAAAGACATGTTATAAAATATTAGCTTTTTAATTGCTTCCATATTTTATTCTTGTTATATACCATCTGAACACCATCTCTTCTGGACTGCCAGCTCTTCTGCTCACATTTTCCTGCCCTCCTAGAGTACCCTATAGGCATGTTTATTTTACAAAGTACTATTTGAAGCCCAAGTTCAAAGACTATACACCTGAGAATATATATTTTTCTGATTCCTTAGCCTGCACAAAAAAGTTAACTAGGTTTAATTTTAAAGGCAACTTGCATGTGAAAGAACCCTGGCTGTTCAAGGATACATATAACTTTCTCTCTGCCTATTGACTCAATATGAAGCCCTTTGAACCAAAGCTCATATACACTTCTGCTTCTGATCTTCCCACAGACAATACCAACAAGCTACTTAAAATAATGTATATTACTCTCTTTTTAGTAATCAACACTATAATTTCTGCTACTGGCCCCTGGTATTAGGCTGGACAATCTCTATTCTATTTTTTTCAAGTTAGTGTTAATCCTATAGTGGGCTATGTCTGCTTAACCTGTGGCTCACACTATCCCTAATTATGATGAGCAGGCTTCTCAATGGCTATCTTATGTCAGGTAGCTTACTTAATTTTAAATTGTCTTCAGACCCAGCAAGAGAAAGCTACACCACAAGTTTTTACCTTCACTAAGAGCTTCTAATCCCTAATAGTATTAGGAGCAACTTTGGCTTTGCTTTCAGCAAGCAGCTCACTTATCCAGAGTTTATTTACTATGACAGCAATAACATTTATGATATTGACAGCTCCAGTACCATACTATTCAACCTAGCTCCTACTGGTTCTCATGTGTCTATCACATATAACACTCCTCAAGCCTGTAAAATTATATTTTTGATCAAAATTTTCCTCTTCTTTCTGCTCAAGCTTAGGCTAGTATAGATTATCACATCATCATCATCACCATGACTGGTTTTGTTTTTTTGTTCACAATCCAAACCACTTGTCAATAAATTCATGTTTAATTCATCTTTTGTAGCCTTTAACAAAAACTTTTTTCACCACTTAAACAGCCTCTTAATTTCAGGTAAAAATTTGTTCAACTCATTTTAATCTCTCAAACATTAACAAAGAAAAATACATTTATCTTTGTTTCTTTTTTTTCACATCTCACCTAACAAAAGCTGTTGTTTTAGTAGAATATGGAGCCAAAAAAATTATTTATAAAGACCTGGTTAAAAACTGGACCTAGAGTAAAATCCTGATATTTTATATAAAGGTTGATTATATAATGTTTCCCATTTGTTTAAACTTGACCACTGTTTTTTTTCAGTCAATGATCATTCATTTATTGCCAACTTTGCCATTTCAAAATACCTGAAATACCCTGTCATATTAGGTATCAATTAGTAGTTATAATACAATTCCACTTAAATTCTTAAAGATAGCTTCTGAGAATCTATTATCTTGCCATAATTTTTTTTAGAATTTTCAATAATTTCTTTTGGAAAAAGCTTCTTGTATCTTCATGAATCAATAAATTATGCCTCTCTTTTCACACCCTCCAATTTTTTCCTCTGTGCTTCTCAAAATGGCACACATCTTTTAATGTTAAGCTTTCTGGTGGTCTTATTTCATACTCTCAGTTTGATTTTGGGTTTAAACTTGTTGTTGATCTGGTAAAAGTTGCATCTTTTATCTACCTCCTGACTTTGAAAGAAAAAAATTCTGGAAGAATAGACCAAATACATGTAAGCCAAAGATCAAATCTTTAGAAAGTCTCACCATATGTTCTTCTTTGCTTTTTTCCCATAACACTGATAGGTTTTCATATCGCTGCATTAATTTTTAAAATCTAAATAATGTGACTATTCCATACTCATACTTTATGCCTATTAAATCCCAAATTAATAGAAAAGTTGATAAGGCCAAAATATTATCAAAATTAGACTACTGAGTGAATCTAATCAAATTTTATCAAGAAAGGCTGGAAATAACTCACAGACTTCAGGATCAAGAAGAAAATATTTCAGCATAATTTTATGCTTTTTGGCTTATAAAATACTCTAGCAGTGTTTCAGAAAATAATTCATGTAGTTCTTGGTGACCTCATAGATAAATGTGCAATTGCATACATGGACAACATCTTAGTATACTCTCAAGACAAGGAATCACATGTCACTTATCTTTACACAATAGTGGAAAAAATCCAAAGGGCCAATCTTGTCATCAAACTGAGCAAACATGAACTCTTAAAGAGCAAGGTCTCCTTCTTAGGAAATCTGATATTGGAGAAGGGTCATGCCATATCTCCTGACAAAAAAGCTCCAATCAGAAACTGGCAGACCCCAACAAATATTATCCAACTCTGCAGTTTTTTTGGGAACATGTAACTTCTTGAAACAGTTCACCCCCCACTTTTCAGAAACAGTGGCTCCTTTTTATTCTGCTAGTGGAAAAAGAACCCTGGAATGGTTAGCACAATGTGATGCTGCATTCAATTCTGTCAAGAATATCATGTGTTCAGCAATTATTATCCACCATTTTAATACACCAAAGCCATTAATATTAGCTACAGGTGCCCCCAATTTTGGCATTGCTTCAGTTCTTCTACAAACTGCTGACAATGAATTGGAATACTACATAGGCTACTTATCTAGAAAAATAAAATCAGAAGAGTTCAGCTACATGATATATGACAAGGAGTTAATAGCAGTGTTAGAATCTATGAAATATTGGCAACATCCTCTTTAGTCAGCTACACATTCATTTAGAGAGAGAAAAGAGCATAAAGCTCTGCTATACTACCGCCAACCCTGTATTTTAACTGAATGCCAGACCATATGGCATGAAGTCCTAGTCAAGTTAAAATTTCAATAAAAAATTTCTCAAGAGTGTCAAAATACCCTCAGCTGATTCCTTTAGCTGTAACACTGTGGTTTTTCCAGACATCAACCCCAGACAGGGATTCAATGCAAGAGCTTTAATCTCTTATAGTGCCATCCTATCTCCATTATCCATGAAAAATATATTAAATTTAAGTGTTCAAGAACCCATCAGTATATACTTGCTAACCAAAGTTAATCCTCTACAATCCTTGTATAAGCTCTATTTTCAGATATCAAAGATGGCAAATAAATAACTTCTTATGCATGCTACAGCTCTATAAAAATTATCATACTACATAATGGTTGCTTATGGGTACCAGATGAAAACATTTTTCAAGAGGTTATCAAAGCTCACCATGAAAGGATGCAAGTACTTTGAAACGGTATGTTGGCTGCTGGGGCGGGTTGCTAAACTGGCTGGTGGATGGGCAAGGCCCATAACATGATTGATGCTAACTTGATAAAATAAAAAAGAGAGTAACCCATTAACACCCAAGGGTCAGTGACTGGCACCATCAAATCAACTATTCCAGTAATAGTGATGTACAGGCCTCTAAAAATATGAGTAAAAGATGTATCAGTGGAAGCAACAAAAACTAAAAAACATCTATGCTTGTGTATATGAGGAGGGCTCATGGGCACAAGTTAGGCTGGTAGATAGTTGTATTTTCTGTTGAATAGCTACAATTAGATTATGTGCCAAATACCCTCTTGATTAATTTATACAAGTTTTTTGGTCTTGGCCAAGGGATCTGATAGCAGGAGGTTTTCCAGGGTTAAATTCTTATAATCAGGATTTGGAGGGTACTTGGTGAAATTTATTAGCCCAAAGGATAATCCAGGTAAGTGGTATGGGTGAGAATGAGGATTTTCAGGAAGATCAATGGGCTGGTTCACAGAGACAGACATGTCTGTGGTTATTGTATTAAAGTGATAAAAGCAAGCATAAGATAAGGTAAAATCTGGTTGAACCAAAGGTTTTTTATATTTTATTATAAAAATAGTGATGAAGTCTGGAAATAAACTGGCAGGGTACAAGTGCTCTTCTGCCAGGCTTCAACCTGGGGACAAGAAATTTTAGGTCATGCAGCCATATGGACAGGAATCTAGGGAGTGAAGTGGCATAAGCCTCAGGGAGATGTTCATTGGTCAGTGTAGGGAAATAGTTGTAAAGACTTTTCTGTTTTTCATCCATATTCTCAGAGCCAGGCTGGTTAGCAAAATGAATGTCAATGGCAGCTATTTGGTTCAATTCTGAGTGCCTCTCATTGATGGTTTTTTCTAAAATGTTAGATGAGGTCCCAATCAGGTGGATTTTACCTCAGCATAGATGTAAAAACCATGTTTTGACTTATCAATTCTATTTTTAGCTTTTCTCAGCAAAACTTTCATTAATTGTGAGATCTCAACCTGTTGTCTTCAGATGTGAGCCACAAAAATGATGGGCAGCTGGTCTCTCAGACAGGGGGCCTGTGGGTTAGGAGGACCAGATTTTGAATCACAATTGGTGCTTTAATTAGTTAAATTACTGTAAATTCAGAACCTAAAGGTAAAAATGCGGGATTGTCAAATTATTTTGTGTAAAATCACCAACTTACTGGAATATTTTTAATCCTTTTATATAAAAAAGTAAGTTGTTCTGGGATTCAAATTAATTCATTCATTTGGTGAGTTCATGCAAAAGAATTTGACAATCCCACATTTTTACCTTTAGGTTCTGAATTTACAGTATGATAAATGTCATTAGTGAAAAACTAGAATAAAATATTAGTTAGGCACAAAGAAAAAACCAAGGCAATATAAATTATTTGTAGACAGTTTAATTAAATAAACCTAGCTTTTGAAATTATGAATTACCTGAGAGATTGTTTTTTCTATCAAATATTGAAATTCTCTTACCTCAAACAGTAAGATATACTGGTCTAACTAAAGATTAAAAATAGTTCTTGGGCCTATCTATTGGTATATTTTATATTTGAGCTTTCTCCCTTCAATGAATATGATTTTATTATGATTGTTGTAGACCAGTTTACAAAAATGAGCCACCTTATCTCCTGTTAAACCACAGTCACATCAGTTCAAATGGATAGTTTTCATCAAAAATATCTTCATCTACCATGACACTTTTCAAGAGATTTTAAGTGACAGAGGCCCAAAATTTACAGCTCAATTCTGAAAAAAATTATTCAGAATTCTTAGCATTAAACTATGCAGGTCAACAGTCTATCATTCCAAGCTAAGCAGTCAAACAGAGAGGGCAAATCAATGTTTAGAAAAATTTCTTAGATGCTACTTAAATGACGAACATGACAACTGGTCCCAAAATCTCCCAATGGCCCAACTTTTCTACAATAATGCCCTCAGTCTTTATCTAATGTTTTTTCATGATAAAAGAACTATGACTATAACCCCTAATATAACTTTGGTTTTATCTTGACCAGCAGAGTAAAATTAGCATCCTCACAAGCAGGCTCTCTAATAAAAATTAATGAAAAGTTAAGAGTCCCTTGACACACGCTGTGATAATGTATAAGGCATGTGCAGACATGAGAAAAAAAGAAGACCCAGAATATGAGATTGATGATAAAGTATTGGTTGACTCCTGAAACATACAATTGAAGTTTCTCTTCCATAAGTGAGGTCCTAAGAGAGTAAGCCTCTTTAAAATCCTAAAAAAATAGAATCATCTGCCTATCAACTATATCTCACTCTCTCCTTTCACATTTTTAGCACCTTTCATGAATGCCTTTTAACTAAGTATAAAGGTCCCCCTGTATCTACCCCTGACTTTATAGTAGTAGATGCCTAATTAGAACATGAGCTAAAATCAATAATTGCTTTTAAACTATTACAAAGCAATTGCACTACCTGGTGGTATGAAAAAATACCAGCCTTCAAAATTTGTTAAATATCACACTGTAACCTCACTCACGCCCAAAAGATGCTTCAATATTTCCACTTAAACAACTCCCAGGAAGTAGGTTTAGTGAAGGTCATCTTAGCTGCTATGAATAAACCCTCATCCATAAGAACAATGCATTATCAGGAGGGCAGAAGTTCTCATTGTCAAAGAAGGAGGGTAATGTCATAGTCATGTCAGCTTTCCAGGTGTCAATAGACCAAGCAAACCCTATTCAGAAAACCAGAGCCACTGCTTGCAGTGGCTCACTCAGATCACAGATTTAAATTAGGAAATTAATTGAAAGGGTCATTGCATAGAAAATTAGGTCCAAGTGGGGCATGGCTGCCCTGTGCCTAAAATTTTCAACTCTCGCTGCTTGAGTTTCAAACCTCAACCTCCTAGAAGGTAAAATGACTGTGTACAGCATCACTGTTGATGATATCTGTCAGGATTCTCCTTCATCATTCATTTGCTGCTAGTATTTTTGCAAGGACACCAACTTTATTTTATCTCTACTTTTAGTTAGAATCACATCAATTTGCTCTTCAAAACCTTTCCTCTTCATTTCCTTACTTGACTGGCCAATTTTATCTATTTTAACAGTTAGTTTCAATGTTCAAAGCTTAAATTGTTCCTTGGACAATTATTAAACCATGGACCTATATGCTTAGTTAGTTTAATTAAGTCCAAATCCAATTACCTTTTGCTTTTTGCTTGCTTACGCCAGCACTTTGGACCAGGGTTTTCCCACTCTTTCACCGTCTTTGTTCTTTCCTTGGCTTGGCCAAATAATCAACCACTTTTCAGTCTTTCCTCCTTTACTTCTAACTTAACCTTTTTAAGTTAATAAGGTTCAGATCAAATGTGCGTGTCTTCTGCTTTCAGTTAAGAATTCTAACCACTCTTGGTTAAACACATTCCTTACTCTTGCACCACAAATTCAGATTTTCAATAAAAGGCCTGAGTTCTATCCAATCTCAACTTAAGTTAAGATTGTTTGACTTGCACCCCAAAAAGGTACTTGTTAGGTTTTGTGGCTTGTGTTTTTCTCTCCAATCTTTATTCTTAGCTTCCATCTTATTTCATGATTCCCTTTGACTATATTTTTCACCATTTAGACAACTTTTATAGTGGTACTCACAATTTCATTGTTGATAGTTTAAATCCCCCTGCTAGTGCTGATCATTTCCCAGACTTAGAAACTTACTTTTTAACCAAGTTTTCAGTCATTAAGACTGGTCTTTATTTTATTTTTTTAGGTTTAATAAATTGCCTTAGTCCTTATTTCACTTCATATAAGCTCTTAGGATTTCCTAGTGCAGTTATTATTGAAAGCCTTGCCTACCTTTTTATACTTGAAAAATAAAAGTATACTTGGTTTAAAGACCTTAGTTTACAATAATTTACCCCAAGCCTTCAGACCTTATAATATCTTCAAGGTAAGTGAATACAAACTACAAGGAGGCCATCTCATCAGAAGGCACCCTAAAAGCCTTTAAGTATCAAGATATTCTAGCAAACTACATTAGTAGATTGATATTTTCAATTATTAAATATCTTTCTTCACGACTCATTTATTTCAATATCTATTCATAAGATTTTTAATAACTGGACTATTAGATTCAGCATTCTTGCCACTCCAAAATCCAGAAAATCTGCCACCTCCATCTGAAATGGACCCTAAAATTTGCAGAATTGAGTGTGAACCAATCTATGCAGCTGACTTCCTGACATTGAATCAAACCAAAGCCTTTGTTCTTTACCTATACATTGTAATATACTGTACCTGACCATATTTCATTTTTAAAGGCTACCATCTTTGAGTAAATATGCATCGTCTACTCCTCACCTTTAATGCCATCCTGATTTGGGTGTACATTCCACATCTGACCAATTATGACGAACTCTTACTCTATTTTACCATCACAAAGCACTGTACATATATTGTAATTTAATGTAGTAAATTATTAACCAAGCTATTCCTAAAACACACCATAAATCCAAGCCTCGGGGCAAATCGGAACATTGTTCCACCCGGCGACTATCTCCGGCATGTCACATCCACCCTCCTGAATTAATTAAGGACAAGCCACCAATCAAGGCAAATCTCAACCCGAATGATAGATAACAACTGCTCAACATCCACACTTTTGATTGGAAATTGTTTCAAAATCCAAATGCTAAATTCCCCCTGTCATCCAGCATAAAACGATTCCACCCTTGAAAATACATCCGCCAATCTCTTCGGATCAACAAGCCCTATCAATTGGGATAAAAGGATTCACCCTTGCTATTAATGAATCCAAACCAACAGGCCCTATCGACAGGTCCAGTATCCATTGAGAGGAGTATCTCCCCTCCAATTAAACTCAACCTATCCATCCTTATCAGGGCCAATATCTAAATTTAGCCCATACAGCGGATCGATCCGAAACTCGCCTCGTATCCGAATCGAATGCCGAAACCGCAACAACAGAAAACTCTCAACTACCCAATAAATTCCCACGCGCCTGGGAATTATAAACGTTAAGGTTCAGCCCCACCTATCTTCACTCGCATCCGTTCAGAAAGGCGGGATTTGGTTTAACATTTATGTTTGATGGGGTGAGAATGGGAGCCCTCATTAACCGCATTATTTACAAAGCCCCTCACCACGGCCACCCAGATCTCGCTGCAAACCGTCCTACGCTATCAAACCTTGATGTCAACATTCCCCCATCATTAGCTGTTCACCCCCAAGGCCATCCCCACGCCCATCCCATGTCGAACCCGACCAATCGGAGCCCGCATCGGACCCTCTCGGAAGAAAGCACATCGTTCTTCCCACACTTTGCATTCCTGCGATAACAAACAATAAATTACTTATCACCCGAGCTTAAAAAGTCATGTGAACGGTACATGAAACTCAAGGATCATCCCAATCAAAGTGCAAACCGACCACCCTTTTAATCTTCACCTCCGGTTGCATCAAATCCCCCCAAAACTACCCAACCAAGCTATTCTTAACATAAATTCTTATTCTAATACATTGCCTTCAACAAAATGAAGTACCACCAGATAACCCGCATATAGCAAATCATTTATCAATTCAGCTATACGATGCAATACAACGCCGTCCTTGAACACTAATAAAAATCTTGTTCTCTTAAAAAACTATACAATGCAATATACCAGCAGACAAAAAATATCCTGAAAATTTAACCACCTTTAATCCCCTTTAAGTAAACCCATAACATCAGCCCAATGTAAATTGCTTAAATACCCAACCAACCCCAATCCTAGAAAAAGTTGATCTCAAATCAAAATCATACTATCGAGTATAGTAGTTTTAAAAGCTATGGCGACAACTGAAAATACCTCAGATTTAAACGAAATGAACTCGGATTTAAGCAAATTCAAACTATCAGTGTAAAGTATACCCTCTGTTAACAGGGATTTTGGGTGTTAATAGACAAAAAGGGTCAACACAGCAATGAAGTGCTCACACTACAAACAAAAATAAACAAAGTACAAACTGAAATACATGGATTCATAAACAAAATGGGTTGAGTCGACCTTTGATGTACATATGTTTACTATGTAAATTGGTGACAAAATACACTCAAGCGCGGTGAGGCAAAACTCAAACCAAAAACAAAACACAATAGCAACTCAACATGTAAACAAAACCACTCAGTCATAGTGTGAAATGGATTGTAAACAAGAATGATACCTAGCTATCTAAAATCAGGCATGTGATCTGAAACATAAATTATAAAAACTTTGGGCTGGGTGTTTAAATATGGCATAAAATCTGGAAAAATAGGGTGGAAGTTATTTTGGTGATTATAAAATGGGCACTGTAGAACCAGAAACAACTAATTAAGAAATAAAACTTCTATAATCAGGTAGTTGGGTGAGGTAAATTCTAATTAAATAACCATATTCAGATAAAAAGCAAAAACCAAAACCAGGGAGTAATTTAATTAAGTATTATTTAGTATTTTATAGAAATTTTAAAATTGAACAAATACAACAACAGAGTGACAATGCAGCTGGTGCACACTGTGATTGGGGACATCCTCACATGTCAAAAAATTGAGTTAGTGCAACACAAGTGCCAACTCAGGAAGGAGACAGGAGATGAGAGAATAACAGTGATGTTGCATTAACACAACCAGTTTAAGGTGCACAGGGTGCAAGGGCACAGAACATAAATCCTAGGGTTCCAAAGCTAATCAGAATTTCTACCAAGGTTGTCACGTCCAAAAAAAGTTAAAAACAAGGAAGTTGAGCTTATTTCTTTTGTATTTGACCCCATTCACTGCCAGAAAGCAGTCCCAGCAGCCATGATAAAGAAGGTTAAGACTGTTCTTGACACTAGCTACAAGCCTTATATTGGTGACAGTGACCAAGAAGATGTCAAAGAGCCCAAGTTTTATAGAACTACAGAGGGGCAGCAGGTGTCAAAGAAGGTCATGGCCTTCTACAACAAGGTGCCTATGTCTTGCGTGCCAGTCATCAATCAGGATTCTGGCTCATCTGTGCTAAAAAAGGCCACCCATAAGGCAGTCCCCAACATTAAGAGCATCATCTTTCTCAAGCTGATGCAGAAATCTGGTGACTACAAGCAGGCAGCGGCCATTGTTGGGGTGGATCTCAAATACACCATGTCGTGAATGCCGCCATTTACCATGTTTTGATTTTGCCTTCAATGGGTTATTTCGAGGATGAATCCCTCTCTTTTGCATTCACCCTTTGAAATGAGGCTGGCTTCAAATTGGTAAATTCAATTGTTTGGTTTCCTGATTCTGCGCAACTCACTCACCCCACTCATGCTTGTGGCAAGTGATCCTACCGTCCATGTACTGTTTTGTGGTAAAGCTACACAGTATATAATCCCAATCTTTATACCTAATAAAATTTAAGTTCTATTCACATTTTTGTCTTTGTGTCTCCATGTACTTTGGCGCCTCTCTAGCCACATCTAGCAGATATTATTCAATCAGGGCCACAAGGTAATCACATAGCCTTTCCTGCCATTCTAACTGAGACTTAGTAAGAATCCAATCCTAAGGTTAGGATTTCCCGTTGTGACTCTGTGCCGCGCTGTCAGGATTGTCAATTCTTCCTTTCTAGAAACCTGGGCCTGGGAGCAGGAATCAAACCCTAACTCTGGACTCCTTTGGGCTGCTGGGCTTGTGGACCGCGGGACTGACCGTCCGCATTTTTCTGGGATTGAGTCCCCACAAGATGAATTTGAGAAGGATGACCCATGCAGTAAAAAGAGCCAAACCAAAGAAATTGCCGCACCAAATGGAGGATTAATAACAGCACCTAAAGGAGGTACTGATTTGGCAACTATTAGCTTCATGAACTTGAAGTCTATACCAGCAACCAATCAAGAGCCAACCCAGGAAAGAGGCACAGGCCAGCAGCCCGGTCCCATGACCTCAACACTAAAGCAAGATAATCAGGTAGCCAAATTGAGATTCCTGACCAATAAAAGAACTCCTGGACCAAGTGCCATTTTGCTGCCTTTGGACCCAAGCACCCATTTCCCCTGGCCATGCCCTTTCCAATGCCTTGATGAACCCCCCCCCCATGGAAAATTTTAAGTTTGGAGGTGGGATACTATATAGACCCAAAGACCCCGCGCTCCAAAATTATCGCCATTTTTAAATAAAGGTTATGTTAATTTGGCTCATACAGCTATTGCCTTATTTTGTATTTTCTGTCTACCAATTTAGTTTGAGATCTCCTTCCCCACTGCCCGCTGTTTTCCATCCTCCTGGTGTACCCTTTGGACCTGACCACTTTACCGACTACCCTCTGAAGTCTGAATACAAGAATTACACCCCGGAAAAGATACTTGAACTTGATCCCCTGGCCCGCATACAATCCGCAGTTAGATACAACTGACAAGGCCCATGGATATTTTCAACACCCAAGTTGCTCAGAGGGAAATTCAACTATCTCCCTACGTACGACCTGTCCATGGAACCGCCTGTGACCCCAAAACCTATGCCTGCTTCCTCACCCAACCTCCCAACTGACCATTCTGACAAGCTGTTTGGGATTGTGTACATTACCCTCACAGGGGTGATTGACACTATAATCCCAGCCGCTGGCCTGTGGTCTTGGGTGGGGAAGTCTGCCTACTACCTTTTAAAGTTAGCTCCCCTCTTGTGGTGGGCATTCCCCGCAAAAAACCTGGCCTGAGTTACCCCTGAAAACAACAGGCCAGCCGCCCAAGACTGGATCCCTGACATTATGGCAATCTTTATTAAACCTGGTACCCTGAGCCCCAAGATGTTGTTATTTCTTGGAGCATCTTGTATGCTTTTGCTATTGATAATCACTTATTACACCTATATGATGACCACAAACCTGATCTCTTCCATGTGGAAGAATGCAAACCTGAATGACCCAAAGAGAACCAACACCAATACCGCTGACGCCAACAAAGCTCTGTCCTCCCAAGTGCAAAACGTGATTGTGAACCAGTCCCTCACAAAGGTGGAGATGCCTCAAATGGGGAAGCTCATGCTTGA
Organism: Entomophthora muscae; assembly: GCA_014839935.2. NCBI lineage: Eukaryota > Fungi > Entomophthoromycota > Entomophthoromycetes > Entomophthorales > Entomophthoraceae > Entomophthora > Entomophthora muscae. Next base: position 347,318 of record QTSX02002865.1, on the reverse strand, counting down.
GGAAGCTAGATGTGCCATGCTGGTCCTCTGCCTGCATTTCCATACCAACACCCCCTCTTATGTCAGTGACACTGAGAGGATCCTTGGGGTTGCGTCAATGTTATTGGAGGACGCCTTGGACTGGTTTGGCAAGGCCACAGCTGAGGACATAGAATTCTGCTTAGGCTATGCCAAGTTTGAGGCTGAGTTAATGGCCACAGGTGAAGATTGCGACACTAGATACTACACCCTGAACTCCCTGCTAGAAATTTGACAAGGTCCCTGAACCATCCAAGCGTATATTAATAAATTCCTCAAACTGAAAACCCACACCCAATTCAAGGACAAACTGGCAGCCATTATCTTCCAAAAGGGCGTCAACCTAGCAATGAAGGACCTGTTGAAGCACCATCCGCCCACCCTCAGCCTAGATGAGCTAATTCCCCTGTACAAGGGTCTTAGCATAAACCAAGAGAATGCTGGCCCCTCCCAGACCCGCCAAACCTGAGAACCAACCCCCAACAGAACAGGAATGACACCCAAAGAGCTCCAACAACACTATTGTAAAGGACTCTGCTTTCACTGCCACAAGGCGGGCCACTTGACCAGAGCCTGCCCTAAGAAGAACACTGCCCCAATATAACTGGCGCAAATAAACACTTCTTCTCAGTCTTAAAAATTCATCCAAGTGACCATAGAAGTAGCGGGGAACAAGCGCAAGATTGAAGCCTTTATTGATACAGGGGCAGATAAAAGTTTTATTGATGCCAGCCTAGCAGCAGAACTAGGCTTGACAGCCTCAGAGCGCAGCCTACAAGTAATCATGGGAAACAGCTCCTTGAACACTGGCTATGAGTGTGAACAAGAACTCCCGCTGACCATTGGACATAATTTATACCCATCGTCCCTGATCCTCTTGCCAGGACTACCCCACCCCCTTATACTGGGCAACTCCTGGTCCAACAAACATGGCCTGATCCTGAACTACTGCAAGCAGACTGCCACGTTGGGCCAACCAGAATCCTGTGACACTGTTTCTTTTTGCATGAGCCATGACCAACCCCCTACCAACAAGCTCTTGACTATGAGGATAGAACCTGGCGTTGGAATACTGCCTACCCCCCTACAGAGATGGAACCATGTGTTTAGTGAAGAGGCAGCCATAAAACTACCCAGAAATTCAATCCGCAACCACGCCATAGACCTACTTGAAAGTTCACTGCCACCTCTGGCTTTGGATTGAACTGTTTTCCCCCACCACACCAAAAAAGGGCCAAAAATTACAGCCAAGCCACTCAATTCTCTAGGAGATTTAGCTCATACTATTGATGAGAGATTTGTTCTGGCCTACCCTGCAGACCCCCTGGCTTTGGCTGCCCCGGCCTGGGAAGAAACACTGGTCAATTTGGACTATTTGTTAGCATGGTGTTGTCCTCTCTTAAAAACAATCAGAAACTCCCAATCAAATGATGCCACATCTATGACCAGAAAATTAAATGGACCTGAACTGGTTGAGGAGCCTTCCAGCCAATCAGGTGGTCCTGCGGAAATTACCCTAAAACTCTCCAGCATCCCTGGCTCTGGCCAGCAAATTTTATCACCCAACCAATCATATCCAATTAAAAACAGTCAGGTGACCTCCCCCCAGCAACTCACCCCCTTTTAACAATGCCAGGGGACTTTGGGGTCCCCTGCTTGTCAATTGTCAAATTTATTAAAAGTTTTGAAATTTTGGTTGCACTTTATCTTTCCTTAATACTTTGGTTGATTTGGAACTTTGCTTCTGGTTCTCATCATCTAAGTTTAAAGTGTTAGTGGTTTTTGGAACTCTTACCTTATACACCCCAGTTTTGAACCTGGAAACTCCTCTGGACTCCTCTGGAGAGGCCCCAGCATATAGACGTCGCCTCCTTTTGCTTTCACTTTCAAAAACTTTTTTTGAACTCAAAATTCAAATTTAAATTTCAATATAATGACTATTATTATTTTGATTTTTTCTTTAAATTCATTGTTTTTGAACCTGTTTTTGCTTTTTCTGATGATCCAAGGCCCCTGCGTCCACGCCCAAGCTCTCTGGACCCACTCTGCTGGTTTCTTTTTGCCTTTTTTCTTATGGCTGCCCCTGTGGCTTAAATTTTTATTGTTTTCCAGCCAGAAACTATACCAACCTTCTCCAAATTTTGAGGAGATTGCTACCATGGTACTTCCAGTTCTAAAATTTGTTGTATTCTCCTTGACCCCATTTCTGCTACTCCTTTGGTTGACCTTGCCCAACTTGTGGTAGAAAATTGCTTCTTCTGCTCAGGTTGTGGGGGAAACCCCTTCTAGCCTTCTGAATTTCCCTAGTGGTCTCCTCCTCTTGGGAGAGGCTGTGGTGAAAAGTCTGACGTGTGATGACCTAGATTTGAATATTGACAATTATATCTTGCCCTCCACTGAGGGAGAGAGAACATCAGTGCCTTCCCTTCCCAGCCTGGACAAGAGCGCTTCAGTTCCCCCTGAGGCTCTTGAGATCCCTCCTCCTGTTGCCTCTAGGGCCCCCTGGGTGATCACTGGCCTTGCGTTGATGGGATTGAACTCCTACTTCTCCCAACTGTCCCCAGTCTCTTCCTTCTGGTCCTCCCCTAGAGCGGCCATCCCAGTCCTCCACTGGGCGGTATCCTGGTGGTTCCTTTCACCAGGATGGGAGCCAAACTTAGTTAGTTTAGCCCCCCTCTCTCACACTACTACCAGGGACTCAACTGCACCACGGGCCCATCTACAGCTGTAACCACTGCAAGAAGGTGGCCTTGAAAGCATAACTTGAGGATATGACAAAAAAGGGTTCATCCAGGTGTCAAAAGCCCCTTGCTTGTTGCCCATGCTGTTTGTAGGAAAAAAGGATGGTGGGGTGCCTCCATGCATGAATTATCAAAAACTGAACGACATTACAGTGAAGAACCACTACCTCATCCCCAATGCCAACAACCTCTGTGATGTACCAACTGGAGCCCAGGTGTACTAAAAAATTGACCTTCAAGATGCGTTCAACCAAATCCAAATCAAGGATGGAGACAAGTACAAGACAGCTTTCAAAACCCAATATGGGCTGTATGAGTATCTTGTAATGCCCTTTGGCCTCTGCAATACCCCCAGCACTTTCCAAAGGATGATCAACACCGTCCTAGGGGAATACCTTGAACGTTTTTGTGTGGCATATCTGGAATACATCCTCATCTACAGCAAGTCCCACAAGGAACACCTGCACTACCTGGACCTTATACTGGAGAAACTCTCCCAAGCCAACTTACACACAAAGCTCAAGAAGTGTGAGTTCTTCCAACCAGAAGTGGAATTCCTGGGATATGTAGTGAAGACCGGCAGCTTTGCTATGGCACAGGACAAAGTAGAAGCAATAACATCTTGGCCGGTGCCCAAAAGCAGAAAGGATGTGAGAAGTTTTTTGGGCCTGGCAAATTATTGCAGGGATTTCATCCAAATTTTTTCTCACATTACCCTCCCCCTGACCCGCCTTTGCTCTGAAAAGGTCACCTTTGCCTGGACTACAGAATGTACCTCCACCTTTGAAACCTTGAAACTTGTCTTCACCTCTGCCCCCGTCCTGGCCATACCAGATTCCTCCAAACCTTTTGTTCTGGAAACCAACACATCAGAATTTGCAGTGGGAGGGGTGCTTCTTCAGGAAGGAGGGGATGATATGCTACATCCTGTAGCATATTACTCCAAGAAGATGCTACCTGAGGAAGGAAACTACCCAATATATGACAAGGAGATGCTAGCCATAATGAAGACCCTGAAACATTGGCGCCAATACCTATGTGGCACTGAATATCCAGTAAAGGTCCTGAAAGACCACAAGAACTTGGTCTACTTCTTCAAACCACACCAGCTTAACCAATGATAAGCAAGATGGGCCTTAGAACTGGCTGACTACACTCTGACTATAGACTAGAAGTCAGGAAAGGTGAACATGGTACCCAATGCCCTAAGTAGAAGAACTGACCTGATGCCTACCCACCTAGAAACCCGCAATCACAACACCCAAGTCCTCTTGGACACAGCAAGCCTAGGCATTTACCTGGGATTGATGAAAATCAGAGCCAGCAAACCAGAAGCACTAAGGGCCCAAGCACTAGACAAGTTCACCAAGACCTTGATTTCTGACCTTTCAAAATCCTTGGATAGCTCCCATTACCAAAAAGGCTACTCAGTGAAGGGAACCACACTAATGCTCCACAACAGGATCTTTGTACCAGAAGGGGACATCAGAACCAACGTCTTATGAGACTATCACAATTCTGAGATGACTGGACACCTGGGTAGGTTCAAGACCATCCGGAGCATCAGAAGGAACTTTTCTTGGCCAAAAATGGATCAAGATTTAAGCACGTACCTGAAGGGGTGTGAGACCTGTGAGCAGACCAAAACTTGTAGAAACAAACCTGAATGACTTCTAAGACCCTTGAATATACCCCATGAACCTGGAGATCTGTCTCCATGGACTACATTGTGGAACTGCTATCATCCCTCTTGTACAATGCAATCCTAGTCATGGTAGACTGCTTCAACAAGATGGAATACTTTGTATCAACCATCACCAATTGCATGGCAGCAGAAACAGCCTAATACTTCCACAACTGCATCCTCACGCAACACAAAACACATGAGGAAATCATCACAGACAGAGGACCCCAATTTGCGTTAAACTACTGGACACAAGTTATGAAAGACTTAAGAATCAAGCAATATGTATCTACCTCCTACCACCCACAGACAGACGGCTAAACTGAACAAGTAAACCAGATCCTTGAACAATATCTTTGATGCTCCGCCAACGTTGATCAGGACAAAGGGCCAAAATGCTCCCCATGGCCCAGTTTGCCTACAACAGTAAGGACCACGCCTCCACAGGCATGTCCTCATTCAAAGCCAACTATGGGTTTGACCCAACCTGGGACCCCCTAATTGGCAAAAAGGAATCAAACACCACTGGGCGCTCCTGGATTGAACAGATTCACAACACACAAAAAACATACTTGACCAACCTGAACCATTCAGTGCAGACATACAAAGCCTTTGCTGACCGCAAACAAATCCCAGGCCAACCCTTACAAGTTGGAGACAAAGTATACCTAGACTCCCGGAACGTACCCCTGCACGTGCCCTGCAGGAAATTAGCTCACAGAAGAAGCGGTCCCCACAAAATCACCAAACTAGTTAGTGAAGTTGCCTTCAAGCTAGACCTACCCGCTCCTGGAAGATTCATGGTGTGTTCCACTGCTCCCTGTTGTTCAAAAAAGATGGGAATTTTCTCCCCCACCAAGAATTAAGACAGCCCCCCACCCATTTAAACAGGCCGCGCTGAGGAATATGAAGTTGAATACATACACAGCAACCAAACTCACTACCAAAAACCCCAGTATTACGTCAAGTGGAAAGGATACCCACTAGAAGAAAGTACTTGGGAACCACTGAGAAACCTGACTGATTCCCAAGAGGCCATCTAATTCTACCTGAACAAGAAGAATCAGAAGGGAGGGCCCTCAGGGGAAGAAGGGGATGGTGTCAGGATTGACAATTTTTCCTCTCTAGAAACCCGGGCCCAGGATTAGGAATCAAACCCTGACCCTGGACTCCTTTGGGCTGCCGGGCTTGTGGACTGCGGGACCACCCACCCACGTTTTTCTGGGATTAAGTCTCCACAAGCTGAATTTGAGAAGGATAACCCATGCAGTAAAAAGAGCCAAACCAAAGAAATTGTCACACCAAATGGAGGATTAATCACAACACCTAAAGAAAGGTACTGATTTGGCAACTATTAGCTTCATAAACTTGAAGTCTATACCAGCAACCAATCAAGAGCCAACCCAGGAAAGAGGCACAGGCCAGCAGCCCAGTCCCATGACCTCAACACTAAAGCAAGATAATCAGGTAGCCAAATTGAGATTCCTGACCAATGAAAGAACTCCTGGGCCAAGTGCCATTTTGCTGCCTTTAGACCCAAGCACCCATTTCCCCTGGCCCTGCCCTTTCCAATGCCTTGATGAACCCCCCATGGAAAATGTTAAGTTTGGAGGTGGGATATTATATAGACCCAAAGACCCTGCGCTCTAAACTTATTACCATTTTTGAATAAAGGTTATGTTAATTTGGCTCATACAGCTATTACCTTATTTTGTATTTGCTGTCTACCAATTCAGTTCAAGATCTCCTGCCCACCACCTGCTGTTTTCTGTCCTCCTGGTGTACCCTTTGGACCCATCCACTTTATCAACTACCCTCTGAAGTCTGAATACAAGGATTACACCCCAGAAAAGATACTCAAACTTGATCCCCTGGCCCGCATACAATACACAGTTAGATACAACCGACAAGGCCCATGGATATTTTCAACACCCAAGTTGTTCAGAGGGAAATTCAACTATCTCCCTGCGTACAACCTGTCCATGGAACCTCCTGTGACCCCAAAACCTATGCCCGCTTCCTTGCCCGACCTCCTAACCAACCATTCTGGAAAGCTGTTTGGGATTGTGTACATTACCCTCACAGGGGTGATTGTCACTATAATCCTGGCCGCCGGCAACCTCCAGAATTAACTTATTTTGCAAGTCAACTTACTGAATGTTGACAATTTGTCAACATTCAGTAAGTTGACATTATTTTAGTATTTATCTGCCAGAATTGGGCATTTCCAAAACTCAGCTAATTTTTCATAGTGAATTATTAAGCCAGAATTGCAAAATTAAAAAGGAACAGACATAATGTTGACACCATTTAAACAAAGGCTTAATTTTAAGAAAAAAAACTAATATAATTTACTATGAAAATGTAAGTTTCTTTGTACTTTTACATTAAGGTTGACTACAGTAAGTAATATCTGAATGTCAACCCCAAATAAGAATCCATAAATTTCTTAATAAAATACACAATATTCTAAAATAACTATTTTTTATATTTTATATTTTATACTACTGTTTTTATTAAATAAATAATAAGATAAGCATTGAAAAAAGACATATGCCAACTTTCAGAGCATTCTCTGTATTATTTAGATATTTACTGTTATTTTAAACTCACTGAATAAACTATAGCTTATTTCTGGAAGTCCACTTAAGCCAAAGCGCATATGTTAAAACTAGAAATTATATATGGAATTATAATGTCAACTTTGTGTCAAATTGACACATTGCCTAAATTGCAACAAAGGGGTTTGGCTAAGCAAACAAAGTGACATAATTTAAGCAAGATTTAATGGGAGAGTTGCTATAAAAGAACACTGACTGCCTGAATGTTGACATCTTCACTTGTTTATTAGTAAAACACTGCCACTTAACAAAAAGCACACATACAATGGTATGGTAATTCAGGCTAAAGTACCCAGGGCTGTACTTTAGACTTCCCTCTACAATCCCTATTATTTAGTTTTCATAAGTTACATATGCAAATCTTTAAATTTTTTAAATTTAAAAATAATCAATTTTGGACTTAAAAAACCAACTCTGGAAAATATTAACCAAGCTTTATAAGTGATTTACATAGTGTTTTTCTACTTTAATGCTGAATGTCAGTATGTTTACGTCAAAATTAAAGTGTTTTTATGCTGACAAACTAAATTAAATATTTTTGACTAATGTGACTACCAGAATGTCAACTTTGTATTTAAACATGGGTTTTTTCTATTCTTTACTAATAAACTAGCTCTAAAATTACTTCCTATACTTCTATAAACTATTTACTTAATAATAAAATAAAAAAAGTGATTATTATTTAATTTTATTCATGTCTCACATGATTATTATTACTTTATGAACTCTACTTTAATTATTGTAGGACAAATCTTCCAAGAAGCCACAAAAGAACCCCAAGTCAACCAAAAAGTACCCAAAGCCTCTGGAAAGGCCCAAAGTCCCTACCCCAACAAAAAACCAGCCAAAGAGCCCTCAACAAAACAGAAGACAAAGGAGAAGACCCCAGACCCTGAAAGCAAAGAGCCCTCCCCTGCCCCCTCCTCTTCTCCAAGCTGGTACCAATCAGAAGGAGATGAGGTTCCACTAAACAAGCAAGGAAGAACAAAGATACCCAAGAGTCCAGAACCCCAGTCAAGCCCAGATGAATCAAGCTCAAAAGAATCAAGCCCCAAGGAATCAAGCTCATCCCAGTTCAGAAAGTGCAAGAATCCAACTCCAGATAATTCCCCTCCACCGCCCAACAAATCTGCACCTCCATCCTCCTCATCAAGTATCAATAAAGAAGATCCTGATGATTACTTGTCTGACATCATCAAGCACCAATTGGCCCATGTGATCCCCTAAAGGTTCATAATATATGTAACATCAATGGAGAGTTTAAGCTCCCAAAGAAGTTCCCTCAGTTTTTCCCTCTAATGTCTGTCAAAGGAGGTGCAAGTTTAGTCTGTGATGACTATGGTTTCAATTGCAACAATCAAAAGAGAGCAGGAAGAAGAAAGCATTATTTATGTGAAGATAGAAGCTGCGCTGCCAGGATCAATACAGAAGGATGGGATAAAGTCACTAGTGAAAAAGGAGAGCACACATGCAATGCTCCAATCAATCTTATCAAAAAGCTTCTAAAGTGGTACCTCTACCAAATGGTCCCAGTCTCCAAAGATGTCAAGGCTTCTGATCTGGAAGTTAAGGCCACCACACACCTAAGTAATGAGAGCCTGAAGCTCATCTCTGACTGCAACCAGTTAGTAAAGTACATATGTGACAAACACTGTGATCTATTCCCCCATAAGAAATCTGCCATGGCCCAAGTAGAGTTAGTCTTGACAGAGGAGTTAAAGATGTTCAATGGTGATGAGGTATTTCTTTTAAATGATGATGGGCCTACAGCAGAGGCAAGAATTATAAGCTATGCTACAAAACAGAGCCTGGAGCAGTTGAGGGATTCAGACTCTTGGTTATGTGACGGTACTTTTGCAGTATGCCCTGCCTTTTTTTACCAACTATATGTTGTAAATTCCCTTATTGAAGGCAAGGTGCTCCCATTCGCCTACTTTCTGCTTCCTGGGGCAACAGAAGAGATCTACACAAGGGCCTTTAAAATCCTTCAGGAGGGCATCAAAGCCCTAACCAATAATAGATAGAGTCCCCCTGGCCATAACACTAGAGCCAATCCAGATGATGATGAAAAGGATGAAGCCACTCTTGCTGCAGAAAAAGAAGCTCAAGATAAAGCACTTGGACCCTCAACTATAATCATGGACTATGAAACTGCCCAGTATAACGCTTTTGTAAACACCTTTGATGGAGAGGTCCAGGGGTGTTTTTTTCCATTATTGACAGGCTGTCAACAGGCAACTAAAGGGTCTACCTGAGCTCAGCAAGTTCCACTGTATAGATACATCAGGAAAGTGCAAGTTCTTAATTCAGCAGTTTGTAGCACTAGCCTTTGTAAAGCCAGAGCATACTGGACAAGCCTTTGACCTCCTATGCCAGGATCCATATACCAAGAAAAATGATGGTGCCTTCTACCCTTTCATTGAATATTATGAACCACAGTGGATTGGACGTAAGGTCACTAAGCGCCAGAGCAAGCCCAGAGCCAAAGCCAACTGGAACTGCTACCAGGAAGTTCTTAAGGATGAGATGAAAGCTACTTCATCTTTGGAGGGCTGGCATAAGCATATCAAGTCCTCCTTTGGAATCAAGCCCAGATACAACACCTTCTATGAGCACCTCAAAGTCCAACCAGGGAGGACTATTGCATCCATCAGAGATATTGAGAACCGCCCATCCAAGAAGAAGGGAACTACCAAAGAGAAACAATATCAAGAGAAGATCAAGGAAGTTGTCAAGGCCAAATATAAGCTTTCAGATATTGGGGAATACATCAAGAATATTGCCACAGTTCTTAATGGCAACCAGGTGATCACAGTCTAGCTTTCAATTAAATTTATTGAGTATTGCCTAATTTTTTATATAGTTCTTATATATTATGTATAATATTTTTAAATAAATAGTTATTCTAAATAACTCATTAATAATTTATGGTACTGTTTTTATAAAATCATTGATTTTCTATTGATAGTTTGATGCTTTAGATTGTATTACATGACCTATATTGGTATTTTACTAGTAAATTATATGTTTTTTGTAGTTTTCAATATAGAAAAACTTTATATTACTGTTTCTGATTGTTATATTTTGCTATAATATGTAAATTTTTATGTAGTATCTTTTTGTGTATTAGGTTTATTTTTGCTTTTATAAGTAGAAAATTTTATTATAGTAAAGATAGCTAATTTCATAGTAAAAAAAATAAAAGTGTATTTTTATGAATTTTTTTAATTGTCATGTATAATTTTTTATGGAATTTTTAAAATCTATGTTGTCACATTACCCTAAAAAAATCTTGAAGCTTAATTTTTATTAAGTAAAATGTTCAGGAAACAGGTTTCTGCTTATTAAAAAAGTGTCAACATTTAGTAGTCTGCATGAGTTAAAACTTAAATCTGACTTTTCAATGCTGTTGACATTAAAGTATTTTTAATTCTGATTATCACCACATAGTAAGTTGACTTTCAGAATGAGTTAATTCTGGCAGTTGCCCCAAAAATACTTCAGATTTAAACAAAATGATTTCAGATTTGAACAAAATTCAAGTTGCGCAAGATTCAGGATTCAATTAATTTATAAAATTTCAGTTAATAAATAAACTGTCAAACAAAAACAAAATATCACTAGCCCATTATATAAAATTATATCAAACATCAAGCGGTGTAGTTCAAACCATAAACAAAATGAACTGACGCAACAAGTGAGATGGATGGATGCTGTTCCAGAGTATATTATAATCCAATCAGGATTCATATGAGGCACCAACAAAAGGGCTAAAAAGAAACAAAATTTGAGCAATCTAGAAGCGAGATTCCACAAGCATAAAACAAAATGAACTCACACAAGATGTGTAGTATGAGTAGCCTAAAATAGAAATATAACAGTTTAACAGCCAATCAACAGCTATCCAATTTAGGAACAGAGGAATTTTATTCATTTTCATGGCTCCAGATTTGCATGAAATGGTTTTGAGAACCTTCAAAATACGGACTTGAGATTACAATAAAAATAAATCATTAAATTTTAAAATTTCTACTTTTAGTGATTTTATCCTGGTTTTTTTACAATGGTTTTCAACAGCAACATTGTCAGGTACCCAGTCTCAGGCAGCTGGCCTGCCGTTTCCTGGGGTAACTTGGGCCGGGGTTTTTGCAGGCAGGGCCCACCACAAGAGAGGAGCTAACTTTAGAAGGTAGGAAGCAGACTTCCCCACCTAAGACCATGGACTGGCGGCTGGTACAATGGTGTCCACCACCCCTGTGAGGATGATGTACACTATTCCAAAAAGCTTGCTGGTATGGTTGGTTGGAAGGTCGGGTGAAGAGACTGGCATTGGTTTGGGTGTTACGGGCGGTTCCATATAGATATTGTAGGCCGGGAGATAATTGAGTTTTCCTCTAAATAGTTTTGGGGTGGAGAATATCCACAGGCCTTGGTGGTTGTATCTAATAGCAGATTGGATGCAGGCTAACGGGTCAAGTTTGAGGTTTTTTCTCTGGTGTATAATCCTTATATTTGGGCTTCAAGGGGGAATCAGTGAAGTGAACAGGCCCAAAGAGTGCACCAGATAGACAGAAAACTGAGGGCAGTGGGGCAGGAGGGCCAGGAGATCTTGAACTGAATTGATAGACGGCAAATACAAAATATGACAATAGCTGTAAGAGCCAAAGTAACATAACCTTTATTCAAAAATGGCAATATGGTTTGAGCGCAGAATCTATAGGCATATATAGCATTCTTCCTCCAAACTTAGTGTTTTTCATCAGGGCTTTATCAAAATATTGGGAAAAATGCGGGCAGGCAGCCAGAGGGCCCAGGTGTGGGAGTGGCAAAATGGCATCTCAGCTGGGTGTTTGCTCATTGGTCAGAATGTCCAATTTGGTCACTCAATTTTCTTGATTCTTTGCTGTGGTCACGGGGTTGGGCCCAAAGCCCGGGCTTATCTTTGGCAGTAGGGTTTGATTGGTGACTTGAGAGGACTTCAAACTCATGAAATTCACAGAGGCACCATCTCTGCTTCCATTAGGTAATTTGAGAGACTCCTCTTTGGGCACCACCATGGTTGAGCTGGTGCAGGTATTCTGGCTTAAGGACTTAGCGGGAGCCTCAGCTTGCAGGGGCTTGATCCCAAAAAAACGCGGGCGGGCAGGCCCTTGGTCCATGGCTCAGCGGCTCACAGGAATGTAGGTTCAGGGTTCAAATCCCACCCTTGGGCCTGGGTTCCCTGGCGTAATGGATTGTCAATCCTGACATCATCCCCTTCTTTCCTCAAGGGCTCTCCCTTCTGGTCCTTTTTTTTCAGATAGAGTTGGACAGCTTCTTGGGCATTAGCTAGGTTACTCAGCGGCTCCCATGTACTTTCTTCTAGCAGGTATCCTTTCCATTTGATCTAGTACTGGGGTTTCTGGTAGCGGATCCTGTTGCCATGTATGTATTCAACTTTTTATTCTTCAGCGCAGCCTATTTGGAGGGGCGGGGAGTTTGTCTTAAGCTGTTGGTGGGGGAGCAAGTTTTCATCCTTTTTAAACAACAGGGATTGGTGGAATACATTGTGAATCTTCCAGGAGGGGGGTAGGTCTAGCTTATAAGCAACATCCCCAATTAGTTTGGTGATCTTGTGAAGGCCACTTCTTCTGTGAGCTAGCTTCCTACAGGGCATATGTAGGGGCACATTGCGAGAGTCCAGGTATACTTCATCCCCAACTTGCAAGGGTTGACCTGGTGTTTGTTTTTGGTTGGCAAAGGATTTAAAGGTTTGTATTGCACAGTTCAGGTTGGTCAAGCATGTTTTTTGTGTGTCGTGGATCCGCTCAACCCAGGAACGTCCAGTGGTGTTAGTTTCCTTCTCTCCAATCTTGGGATCCCAGGTGGGGTCAAAACTGTAGTTGGCTTTGAACAGAGACATCCCAGTGGAGACGTGGTCCTTACTATTATATGCAAACTGGGCCATGGGAAGCATGTTGGCCCAATTGTCCTGGTCAGTGTTGGCATAGCATTGGAGGTATTGTTCTAGGATCTGGTTTACTCTTTTGGTTTGGCTGTCAGTATGCAGGTGGTAGAAGGCAGATACGCACCGCTTGATTCCCAAGTCTTTCATCACTTGCGTCCAGTAGTTTGACGTGAATTGGGGTCCTCTGTCTGTGATGACTTCCTCAGGCATCCTGTGTTGGGTGAGGATGCAGTTGTGGAAGTGTTGGGCTGTCTCTGCTGCTGTGCAATGAGTGGTGATTGGTACAAAGTATGCCATCTTGGTGAAGCGGTCTACCATGACCAGGATTGCATTGAAGGAGAGGGACAGGGGCAATTTGACAATGTAGTCCATGAAAACGGATCTCCAGGGTCCAGCAGGTATATCTAAGGGTCTTAGAAGTCCTTCAGGTTTGTTTTTGTGGGGTTTGGTTTGTCCACAGGTCTCACATCCTTTCAGGTACATGCTTACTTCTTGGTCCATCTTTGGCCAGCCAAAGTTCCTTATAATTCTCCAGAGGGTCTTGAGTCTCCTTAGTTGTCCGGCCATCTCAGAATTGTGATAATCTCTCAAGATGCTGGTCCTGATACTTTCTTCTGGCACAAAGATTCTGTTGTGCAGCATTAGTGTTGTTCCCTTCAATGATAGTCTTTTTGGTAATGGGAGCTATCCAAGGATTTTGAAAGGTTGGCAATCATGGTTTTGGTGAATTTGTCAAGTGATTGGGCCTTCAGTACTTCTGGTTTGCTGGCCCTGATCTTTATCAATCCCAGGTGGATGCCTATGATAGCTGGGTCCAAGAGTACTTGAGTGTTGTGGTTGCAAGTTTCTATGTGGGTGGGTGCCAGGTCAGTTCTTATACTCAGGGCGTCAGGTACTACATTCACCTTTCCTGGCTTGTAGTCTATGGTCAGGGTGTAGTTGGCTAGTTCTAAAGCCCATCTTGCTTGTTGTTGGTTGAGCTGTTGTAGTTTGAAGAAATAGACCAAGTTCTTGTGGTCTTTCAGGACCTTTACTGGGAATTCAGCGCCACAGAGGTACTGACACTAATGTTTCAGGGTCTTCATAATGGCTAGCATCTCTTTGTTGTAAATTGGGTAGTTCCCTTCCACAGGCAGCATCTTCTTGGAGTAATATGCTACAGGATGTAGCATACCATCCCCTCCTTCCTGAAGAAGGACCCCACTCACCGCAAAGTTGGACACATCAGTTTCCAGCACAAATGGCTTGGAGGGGTTGGGCATGGCCAGGACAGGGGCAGAGGTAAAGGCAAGTTTCAGGGTTTCAAAGGCGGTGGTGCATTCTGGAGTCCAGGCAAAGGCAACCTTCTCAGAGCATAGGAGGGTCAGGGGCAGAGTGATGTGAGAAAACTTTTGGATGAAATCCCTGCAATAATTTGCCAGGCCCAAAAAACTTCTCACATCTTTTCTGTATTTGGGGGTCAGCCAGGAGGTTGCAGCGTCCACTTTATCCTGGGTCATTGCAAACCCTCAAGTTTTCACTAAATAACCCAGGAATTCCACTTCTGGTTGGAAGAACTCACACTTCTTGAGCTTTGCGTGTAAGTTGGCTTGGGAGAGTTTGTTCAGGATTAGATCTAGGTGGAGTAAGTGCTCTTTGTGGGTCTTGCTGTAGATGAGGATGTTGTGAAGGTAGGTCACATAGAACTGGTCAAGGTATTTGCCCAATACTGTGTTTATCATGCGCTGGAAGGTGCTAGGGGCGTTGTATAGTCTGAATGGCATCACCAGGTATTTGTAGAGTCCATACCTGGTCTTGAACGCCATTTTGTATTTGTTGCCCTCTTTGATTTGAATTTGGTTGAACACATCTCTAAGGTCAATCTTGGAGTACATCTGGGCGCCTGCCAGCACATCACACAAGTTGTCAGCGTTAGGTATGGGATAGCAATTATTTATAGTTATCTTGTTCAATTTCTTATAATTAACGCACAGGCACATATCACCGTCTTTCTTGCCCACAAACAGCATTGGTGACAAACAAGGGTTCTTGGACACATGGATGAAGCCTTTCTTGGTCATGTCTTTGATATATGCCCTGAGAGCCAGCTGCTCCTTGTGGTTGCAGCTATAGATAGGTCCATGTTTGGGTTGGTGCCAGGTAGGAGATCAATAGCATGATCATACTTGGTGTGTTTGGGGAGACAGTTGGCTGCCTCTTTGCTGAATACGTTGGTCCATTTTCCTAGGGAAGCAGGGAGGACGCCCACACTTGGTTCAATCTGTATGGTCATGATACTTTGGGTGGGTTCCTTGGGATTTGTGCAAAAGGAAAAAGTGTCGCAGGTACCCTTATCACCTAAGGTGACGTTCTGTTCTTGGTAGTTGAGGATGAGGCCATGCCTGTCTGACCAGGAGTCCCCAAGAATGAGGGGGTGTGGTAGGCCTTTCAACAAGATGAGAGATGATGGGTATGTGTTGTTTCCTATTACCAAGGGTAGTTCTTGTTCACATTTGTATCCAGTATCCTTGGTGCTGTTTCCCAAGATGATCTGTAAACAATTCTCAGAGGTGGACAGGCCTAGTTCCTGGTCTAAGTCAGCATCAATGAAACTCTCATCTGCTCCAGTGTCAATGAACGCCTTTAGTTTTTGGATTGTTCCTCCAACGTTAACAGATATCATGATGAACTTGTAAGACTGAGAAGAAGCGTTTATTTGGGCCAAAAAAACAGGAGCAGGGGTTTTCTTAGGGCAGGCTCTGGTCAAGTGCCCTGCTTCATGACAGTGGAAACAGAGTCCTTCTCTGTAGTGTCTTTGAAGTTCCTCAGGGGTCATCCCCCTTCTATTTGGTGTAGTGGCTCGGGTTTGGCGGGCCTGGGAGGGTCCAGCATTCTCTTGATTCATGCTGAGGCCCTTGCATAAGGGGACCAGGTCTTCCAAGCTAAGGGTGGACGGGTGGTGCTTCAATAAGTCCTTCATGGCTGGGTTCACCCCCCTTTTGGAAGATTATGGCTGAAAATTTGTCCTCAAGTTGAGTGCAGGTCTTCAGTTTAAGGAATTTGTTAATGTATGCCTGAATGGGTTGGGAGCCTTGGCAGATTTCTAGCAAGGAGCTCAGAGCATGGTATTTGGTGTTGCAATCCTCCCCAGTTGCCATTAACTCAGTCTCAAACTTGGCATAGTCCAAACAGAATTCTACATCTTCTGCTATGGCTTTGCCAAACCAGTCTAGAGCGTCTCCAGAGAGCATGGAAGCAATCCCCAGCACCTTCTTGGTGTTGCTGGTGTAGGAGGGGGCGTTGGTCTGGAAATGCAAGCAGAGGACTGGCATGGCACGTCTGGCTTCCTCAAGTGTGAGCTTCCCCATCTGGGGCATCTCAACTTTGGTGAGGGATTGGTTCACAATTACATTTTGCACTTGGGAGGAGGGCTTGTTGGTATTGGTGGTGGCAGTGTTGATTTTTTTTCGTTTTTTGGGTTTGGGTTCTTCCACGTGGAAGAGATCAGGTTCATGATCATCTTATAGGTGTAATAAGTGATTATAAATAACAAAAGCATTTAAGATGCCCCAAGAAATAGCAACATCTTGGGGCTCAGGATACCAGGTTTAAAAAAGATTGCCATAATGTCAGGGACCCAGTCTCAGGCAGCTGGCCTGCCATTTCTGGGGGTAACTTGGGCTGGGGTTTTTGCGGGCAGGGCCCACCACAAGAGAGGAGCTAACTTTAGAAGGTAGGAAGCAGACTTCCCCACCTAAGACCATGGACTGGCGGCTGGTACAATGGTGTCCACCGCCCCTGTGAGGGTGATGTACACTATTCCAAAAAGCTTGCTGGTATGGTTGGTTGGAAGGTCGGGTGAAGAGACTGGCATTGGTTTGGGTGTTACGGGCGGTTCCATATAGATATTGTAGGCCAGGAGATAATTGAATTTTTCTCTAAATAGTTTTGGGGTGGAGAATATCCACGGGCCTTGGTGGTTGTATCTAATAGCAGATTGGATGCAGGCTAACGGGTCAAGTTTGAGGTTTTTTCTCTGGTGTATAATCCTTATATTTGGGCTTCAAGGGGGAATCAGTGAAGTGAACAGGCCCAAAGAGTGCACCAGATAGACAGAAAACTGAGGGCAGTGGGGCAGGAGGGCCAGGAGATCTTGAACTGAATTGATAGACGGCAAATACAAAATATGACAATAGCTGTAAGAGCCAAAGTAACATAACCTTTATTCAAAAATGGCAATATGGTTTGAGCGCAGAATCTATAGGCATATATAGCATTCTTCCTCCAAACTTAGTGTTTTTCATCAGGGCTTTATCAAAATATTGGGAAAAATGCGGGCGGGCAGCCAGAGGGCCCAGGTGTGGGAGTGGCAAAATGGCATCTCAGCTGGGTGTTTGCTCATTGGTCAGAATGTCCAATTTGGTCACTCAATTTTTTTGATTCTTTGCTGTGGTCACAGGGTCGGGCCCAAAGCCCAGGTTTATCTTTGGCAGTAGGGTTTGATTGGTGACTTGAGAGGACTTCAAACTCATGAAATTCACAGAGGCACCATCTCTGCTTCAATTAGGTAATTTGAGAGAATCCTCTTTGGGCGCCACCATGTTTGAGCTGGTGCAGGTATTCTGGCTTTGAGACTTAGCAAGAGCCTCATCTTGCAGGGGCTCAATCCCAAAAAAACGTGGCCGGATGGGCCCTTGGTCCATGGACCCAGCTGCCCGTATGGATGTAGGTTCAGGGTTTGAATCCCACCCTTGGGCCCAGGTTCCCTGGGGTAATGGATTGTCAATCCTGACAAACATCTTTGATGTCACAAGCAGCCAAGCCAAATTCAATGGAGGCAAGGCTCAGGTCATGAAGGCACCTGTTTACACCCAAGCCTTTGAGGCAGGTAAAAAGGAAGCTGACCTGTATCTGACCACCGGCCCCTATGGCTTGACTTATTCAGTAGTCACATAGTGTCTAGCTTGGCCCCTGCTCCCATACCCACCCCTGCACAAGCTGCCCACCAACTGACCAACTAACTAACCAATAAGGATAGCAACCTTGATTTGGAACAACTTCCTGCTACCAGCCAACCTTCCCTCTATAGCCAATCAGGCTCCAGCTTCTCTGGCCCAGTGCCCCAAGCAACAAATCATCATTACCCAAATTATTCAGGAAATTGTGGCACTAAATCTACAGGGTCTGTCCTGGGAACAGATTACCGCCCAGTTGCAATTTACCCAAGCTACTTTCATGCAGAAATTTGACAACCTGATGAACAGGGGGAATCTGATTGGGACAGCAAAGAAGCCGAAGAAGGCCCCTGAGTCACAAATATCTGAGGCATACCCAATCATGCTTGATCTCCTCCAGAAAGATCCCAAGCTTCCCTTGATCCAGGTACAGAAGCAACTTGCGCACCATGGCATTTGGGTGTCTGAGAACATGGTGCAGCTCTGGATGTATGGGAAGGTGGCTTTAATACAGATTCTTACCAATTTTGCCGGCAACCAATGGGATTGCGCTGAGGATTACCTGTATGACACTGCCATCAAATCAACCCTGGTCTGTTATAAAAATCAACATTCTCAAAGCCCCAGGCGGGAATCAAACCCACTACTAGCCATCAGGCGGGGCTAGCAGGCAGGGAAAATCCACCCACACCTGGATTTTTGCTTTTTGAAGCAAATCCAGGTGCAGGAATGATTCCTGCCCTGATGATAGCTGAGGGGCCCGCTTTGGGCCCCAAAAGCTATGTCCAAGCCTGGGTGGGTTTGGCTGGGCCTGGACAGGCTATTTTTAGCTGCCCAGTATAACCCAGACCAAGCACACCCTTCATTAAGTAATTTGGGGTCCCCAATTGGGGACCCCTTTTTTAATCAAGTTCTTTGGGTTCAAGAGAGCCTGTCAAGCTAGTCCAAAAATGGTGATCAAATTGGGAAAAACCTCATAACCCCAGAAGCCAAAACTGCCAGAATCAATGGCCAGCCAAGCCAAGATGGACCACCAAAAAGCCAAGCAACTGTTCCTGAAAACCCCAAAAATGACCATGAAGCAGCAACCAAACAGCAGAAACTGAGATTTCAAGCCTGGCCACATAGATATCATCAGAAAAATTCCCAGAGGCACTTGTATGTGAGTAAGTATATAAACCAGAAGCACCTGAAAAAGTTCTATATCATCATTCTTACCAAATAAAAGTTGTTATGAACCTTTGGGTCACCAATCTGTTTCCATACCTTTTCTGATACTCTTCCATCTGAATACACTCAAGCGTCAGTACCCATCCACTGGGATATATAGTCAGACTCCAGTTGACAAACCCAAAGCCTTTGACTACTACCGTTGTTGTGTTCTGAGGCGCGGCACAAGCACACAACAGATAATCC
Source organism: Entomophthora muscae (assembly GCA_014839935.2). Taxonomy (NCBI): domain Eukaryota; kingdom Fungi; phylum Entomophthoromycota; class Entomophthoromycetes; order Entomophthorales; family Entomophthoraceae; genus Entomophthora; species Entomophthora muscae. Next base: position 327,957 of record QTSX02002865.1, on the reverse strand, counting down.
TAACCTTAGGATTGAATTCATACTAAGTATTGGTTAGATGACAGGGAAGGCTATGCAATTACCTTGCAACCCTGTAAGAATAATCTCTGCTAGTTGTGGCTAGAGAGAGGCGCGGAAGTACTGGACAACACAAAGACAAAAATGTGAATAGAACTTAATTTTATTGGTGAATTTGAAAAGGAATATATAGTGGTTGTTGATATCACAAAACACTACCAGGACAGTAGGATCACTTGCCATAAGAATGAGTGGGGTGAGTGAGTTGCGCAGAATCAGGAAACCAAACAATTTTATTTCCTGATTCAGTCATCAACTCATTTTGAGAGGCAAAAGCAAAAGAACAAGATTCATCTTTGAAATGGCCCAACAAAGGCAAAATTGACACATGGTGAATAGCGGTATTAACACATTGCCCTCCCCTAGATTGGCTTTGGGTGGGAGGTACTTGCAGAGGAACTTGGCATGCACTTGAGCAAAGAGACGGCCACTAGAGAGGAGCTTTACAGTGTATTCAGACCCTCATTTAAAGGTCACTTCCAAAGGGCCAATCTACAGAGTGTCCAATTTATATGTGCGCCCACCCACTCTGTGTTGGTAGTAAAGAACACAGTCACCAACATCAAATTCAGGCAAGGGAGAGCGTCCAGCATTATTGGGAGAAAGCTCAAGCATAGTTTTGTATGAAGAAGTGTAGGAAGTGACCTGTATATCAATTATGCAGTTGACTAGATCCTTGATGTGGTTGTCAGGATTCATGGCCTTATCAGAGAAAAGCAGGGGGGCCCAAGAGCAATGGGGTAGTAGCCTCTTGCCCATACAGCATAGCAAAAGGGGAGTACCCAGTGATACAATATTTGCTAAGGCAATACACAAAGAGAGCAGCAGGTAAGTATAAGTCCCAGTTGGCAGCTTCAGAGTAGGTGAGCTTCCTCATGATAGAGACCAGTGTTAAATTTGCACGCTCAACTTCCCCATTGATAGAAGGGTTGCAGGGGGCAGATAAGGATTAGTGTGATCCAAAAGCTTTGACAACAGATGTTACCAGTTTGGCATTAAAATTATTCCCATTATCTGAGAGAAACACTTGAGGACAGCCATGGCAGTAGAAAACATCTTGTAACAGGAAGGCAGAAGTTGTCTTAGCCGTGATTTCCTTTGTAGGGTGAGCCTCTACCCACTTGCTGAAGTGATCAACAGTAATCAGAATAAAGCAACATCCAGAACGTGAGCGGGGGAGAGGACCTACCGCGTCAATGCTGACAGTATGAAAAGCATGTTGAGGGGGAACTAATTTGAATTCATGGGAAGCAGCTCAAGGCCTCTGCAGCTGGAAGTTGTGGCAACTAGCTATGACATCTGGGATCAGCAGGCAAAGGGTTTCCCAGAAGTAATTCTTCTGAATCCAGTCAAAAGTCTTGGCAACACCTCCATGCCCAGTCTCTTTATGAGCTTGCAACACCAACAAGAGGCAAATACTGGATTGTACATAAGGCAGATATTGATCTTGTACTTTCTTGAAGAGCTGATTGCTGCATATGAGGGTACTTTTGGATAGCTTGGACAAGGCCAGTTGGACATCTTCTGTCTTGCTTTCCCAAGAAAAAGGGTATCCAATTAGTTTTTATAACCGCTCAGCCTCCGCAGGATGTAAAGCAAGAATGGGCATTCTGGATAGCCCATCAGCGTTCTGGTGTTGAATCCCAGGGCAGTGGAGCACAGTGAAGCCGTAACCTTGTAGACATAGGGCCCATCTAGCTAAGCGCCCTTCTGGCTCCTTAAGTTGTTGTAACTATTTAAGTGAAGCATGGTCAGTGACAACTGTGAAATGGGTACCATATACATAGTGGTGGAACTGTTTGACTGCATGCAACAAGGCAAAACACTCCTTCTCTGTGACACTATAATTTTTCTCATGCTTGTTTAGCATGCAAGAAGTGTAAGCCACAGGATGGTCTACACCCTCATCATCTAGTTGGGCCAGAATATCCCCAATAGTAAGATCACTAGCATCAGTGTATAGGATGAACTCCTTATCATAGTCAGGATACACTAGGATTGGCGCCTCTTTGAGTTTTTGCTTAAGGGTTTCAAAGGCTTGCTGCTGAATGGCAGTCCATTCAAAAGGGACATTATGTAACAGCTGGACTAGAGGCTCACTAGAATTGGCAAAGTCAGGGATAAATTGTCTGTAGTATCCCATCATTCCCAGAAAGACTTGAACTTCTTGTAGGTTGGTGGGCGGAAGCATTTTGTCAATGGCCTCAAATTTCTTAGTCATGGGGCAAAACCCTGTCTGAGTCATCTCATGTCCCAAGAATTCAAGGTGTCCCTTGAAGAAAGCACACTTGGAAGGTTTTAGTTTGAGGCCAGCTTCTCAAATCTTTATTAACACCTTTTTGAGGTGAGCCAGGTGATTGTTGAAGGTACCACTGAAAACTGTTATATAATCTAAGTATACTAGGACACATGACAGTTTCAAGTCGCAGAGGATGGAGTTCATGGCCCTTTGGAAGGTGACCAGGGCATTGCAGAGTCCCTGCGGCATGCGAGTAGGCTCAAAAAGCCCTTCAGATGTAATGAGCACAGCTTTTTGGCAATCCTTGGACAACAGATTAACTTGCCAGTATCCAGATGCCAGATTCATTGCAGAGAAAAAATTAGAGCCTCCAAGACGTCAGAGAGCATCATTGACACACAGCAAGGGGTACAAGTCCTTCTTGGTCAAAGAGTTCAATTGGCGGTAGTCAATCATATACAATGACCTCCATCTTTCTTCTTTAAGATGAGTACAAAGATGCCCAAGGACTTTGGGAAGGTGCCAGCAGTCCTGCATCCAACATTTGTTTGAGCTCTTTAGATACCTGGGCGTCCTCCACGTGGCTGCGGCAATATGGTTTAGCACGGAAGGGGGGGGCATTGCCAGTGTCAATCTGATGGATAAAGCCTTTGGCTAACCCATATTTGGTACTGTCCTTAGCAAAAATGTCAGAAAATTGGTCTAGCAAGTCTAGAACCTCTTTCTGTTGAACTGGGGACAGCTGTGGAAAGTCTTGCACAGTGAACAAGGATAGAACTTGGGGTTTATCCTCAGGTAGGTTAAAATCTTGGAACATGCCAAAGGGATGAAGAGACAGGACATCAGGAGCACTCAACAACTTATCATATCCAACGACCTGCCCCCTAGACACAGTCATGGGGAGAGCAGTCAGGTTGGCTACCAACAATTGAACAGGGTCCTTATGGGAGACATCTAGGATTACAGGTCAGAGATAAGGTTTGTTGCACCCTAATGAGGGGGGAGAGTAAAACTCCAAGAAGGTTTGTTCAGGTAGTCCATATGATATCTGGGAGTCTAGGATGGCCTGGGAGCCAGGGGGGATGATGACAGAGGACGTGGCTAGGAGAGAGATCCCCTCAGACGCAGGACAAGCCATGGGTGGACATTTCATGTTTTAAGAGTGGGTACACTATTTGAGGGTGAAAACCCCAGTGAAGTATTCCAAAGCGTATGTCTTCAGGCGCTTCCTGGGAACTTTAACCGGCTCTTCAAAGATCAGAGGGACTTTGTATCTCAGAATAGAGAGGTAAGCATCTTTCAAGTTGATTATCCCATTATATTACCTAAGGAACTGAGTGCTAACTAAGAGATTGTAACTCTCGTTTTCCAAGACAACTGCTGGAACAGCTAGGAGAAGCTTGCCAAACTGCATGGGTAGAGCAGAGTACGCCCCTATGGCACAGATCATAGACAGTCCAGCTGTGCCATACAACTGGTGATAATTAAGGTCAGCGGAAGGTTTGAGTTTCTTCACAAGATTGGAGGAGACAACTTTGACTGGTAAGCCAGTGTATAAAACAGCCTTGATCTTCACTTTTTGAATGGATATCTTTACTCAAGTGGTAGTGCAACCAAAGGGTGGTAGGACAGCCAAGATATCTTGAGCCTCTGCTAGTTCCTTATCTCACTTCTAAATAATGCATCTTAATCCTAGGAACTCCTTATAAACAGTTTGGAGAGGGAGCAAAACAGATACATTCTTGAAGACAGTGCCAGCAACCTTACCATCTTCTTCTGACAACTCCACTAGCACAGGGGACCTCTTAGCGTGAGTGAGGTAAGGGCAAGAGACAACTTTTTTGGCTTCAGGCAAAGACTTAGCAGTAGTTGTAGTCTCTCCTGATTTCAATTTATAGGGGACTGTAATGGTTTTTGGAACAGCCAGAACAGAGTACCCATCTGTATTGGCGTCGTCTGTATCAGAGTCATCCAGGTCAGAGCTGTCAAAGATACTGTGGAACAATAGGAAGATAGGAGGAGCCTCATTATCAGCAGGCTTGGAGTCAGATATAGAGGGAGGGATTAAAAGAGACTGGGAAGAATTGCCAACCAAGAGCGTCTCTGCCTCTAGGTTGACTGCTCTTTTCCTGCCTGCTCTTTTGGATCAGCTCCTTCAATCCGTAGGTTAGTGCAGACTCAAGAATGGTAACCTATCTGACCACAGTTGTGGAAAACTTGACGTCAAGGAGGATTTTGCAAGTTCATGGTAAGAATGCAAGGACCACAGGAAGACAAACCAGAGTTAGAAGCAGCTCAACTTTCCCTAACAACTGCTCCAGAATGGGTAAGGTGCATGTCCTGCAACAGCGTCTTTGTGCTCTTCATAGAGGAAAGCATAGCTTTATGGGCTTTGCAGTGAAGACACAGAAGCTGGTTAACTTTGAGGGCTTGAGCGCAAGCCATGTAAGCTTCATGGGCTGTCAATTGTCTGCTTGTTATCAGTTGCTGTCCTTCCATGTAGAATCTGTCTGCAAACTCAGCTAGCGTCTCTTTAGGCTTGAAAGCAATATGCATAAAAGCATCCTTTTTTTACTTCCAGGCTAAGGTCACCACCAAACTTGTCAATCAGAAGCTGCTTCATATCTTCCCACGTCTCAATGATGGGTAGTTCAGGAATCACCACCTCCTGGCAAGTTGGATGTAAACAGGTCAGAATATGTTCTTTCTTAACTTTGTCTGATGCTTGTCTCATGGCAGTTTCATAGATAGTTAGGAAAGCTTCAATGGTTGAGGTTTTGGGAGCAAAGACTTGCTTAATGGTAGGCTTGAAGTGTGCTTTGGGAGTTGGACTACCATTGTTGCTATTGAGTACGTTTATAAGCGGGGAAAATTCTGCTTCAGATTCAGAGGGGGGCTGTCTAGCCCACAGCTGACAAACACTTTCTTCAAGGGTAGTCAGGGTCTCAACAGCATATGCACCTGTATTGATAGCTTGAGTGGTCTGTTGTTCAGTAACATCTAGGCGTTGAACTTGGGAGGTCACTACTGTGGAGAGCTCAGCCAGTCAAGAGATAAGAGATGGCCCCACTGAGAGGCAAGGGGAGAACCTGTTGTTAACGGACTTGATCAATTCACTCATCTTTTGTACATCTCTATCCATCTCAGTATGATTCTGCTTCAAATGATCCACCTCATTAGCTAGAGCAATTAGTTCCCTAGCGTATTGGATTTGAGGGGCTCCTGGTAAGCCAGGGCAGCAACCATCTTCATCAATAACCCAACTGGGCTAGCAACAGTTGCCATCATCTCACGTAAGGCAGCAAGTTCTTGCTGTAGCTCAGCAACTTGAGAAGTCAACTCAAGCACTTTGGGGTCAGGTTGAGGAGCCTCAGTAGGACGTCCTTGACTGCAAGTAGTTGTACGTAGCTCTTGAATAGCATCCCATATTTTCTGCTCTCTATACACCAAGTCATCAGAAGGGGAAGAGGGCAGAACATCTGGCTAGGGTGTAGATAATTCATTTACTTGACTCTGGAGTTTGGATATAGCAGAGGCAGTGGCAGCTCTCTCTTGACCAAACACTGTACTGAGTTCATTAAGGCTGTTAGCAGCAAAGTCTGTTACATGCTGTAGTTGCTCAAAGGAATACATGCTAAATGCATTGAGCTGTTGCACAAGTTGTTTGAAGTTGGTGAGAAAAGTGTTTGAAGTAGAATCTACTTGAGTTAACCAGGGTTGTTCTAACTGATGAAACTCATGTAGACGCTCTCTCACATATTTGGGGATGTACTGGCGCATTTGTTTGATAGAGTTAACCAAACAGGTCTGGGAGGTAACAGAGCCACGCTGATTGTCAGATACCAAGGAAAACAGGGAATGTATCCACTGTTGGTAGGCAGCAAATTGGTCCCAGTGATGAGTAACCGCTGCTTGTAGAGACAAGATTTCTTGGATGTGGAGCCCTAACACCATCTGATGGTGGGCCAAGGCAGGCTGCACAAAGGACAATAGCAAGTGCTAAGCAGAGCCAGTCACTGAGAGGAGATGCTGTGGAAATTGAGGAGCCACAATTAATTTGAAGTATTCAGCCCAACTGAACTGCAGCTGAAGGCAAGGGATGGCTTCTTCACAGGCTATCCAAAGGGCTACCAACATGACTTGTTCTAAGTCAGGGGTACCATGGGGTAAGCAACTAGGCGGGGAACATTCACAAGGTTCAGTAAAGTAGGGATAATAGGCAGGTTGGCAATATCTCACTCAATAAGAGGGCTAGTAATTTCAGGTGGAGTTGGCTCTTGTATAGGCGGAGGCAAAATACCTGAAAACATGGCTGCAAAAGGGATAATCAAGGGGCTTACAGCCCCTGTAGTGAGCACCATTTTTGTTGTGTTCTGAGGCGTGGCATAGACACACAACAGGGAATCCTAAACTTAGGATTGGATTAATACTAATTCTTGGTTAGATGATAGGGAAGGCTATGCAATTACCTTGCAGCCCTGGAAGAATAATCTCTGCTAGTTATGGCTAGAGAGAGGCGCGGAAGTACTGGACAACACAAAGACAAAAATGTGAATATAAATTAATTTTATTGGTGAATTCGAAAATAAATATATAGTGGTTGTTGATACCACAAAACACTACCAGGACAGTAGGGTCACTTGCCATAAGCATGAGTGGGGCAAGTGAGATGCACAGAGTCATGCAACCAAGCAATTGTATTTCCTGATTTAGTCATCAACTCATTTTGAGAGGCAAAAGCAAAAGCAAGAGATCCATCTTCAAAATGGCCCACCAAAGGCAAAATTGACACATGGTGAATAGCAGTATTCATGACAACCATCCACCCAACGCTCCATTTGGCCTTGTGCAGTTCACTGAGTATCCTGCTAATCCTGACCACAAACCCTAGACATTGGAAGACTTGCAGTGGTACATCCTCCTGAATGCCCCCAAGGAGCCCTACCAAATTGTCTGTGACAGCAAAGCAATCACCATCTACCCTTTGATCTTCAACAGGAAGTACAATTTTCCTGCTGCCTACTTTGTCCCCATGGATCCACCCCTGACACCCAAACCAATCATCTCATCCCCCCACTTCTGATGCCACTGGCCAGAGTAGTCAATTCCTGGGAGTGCTTTACCTGGCACTCACGGGATTGATTGACTCTGCCTTGCCAGCAGCTGGACCTTGGGCTGTGGCTGGGAAGGCACTTTCCTACCTGGTAAAGTTAGGTCCCATCATCTGGTGGGCCATACCAGTACCTGCTGTGACTCCGCCCTCACCTGCTGGAGCTCCACGGTACTCTTGGTATCCTGACATGATCTGATGCCTGACTAGTCTAACTGATGATGTCATGTTCATCTCCTATTACAAGCTATTAATAGCTTTTGATGATTTTGGCAAGCAAGGAAGAGCCGCCACTCAAAAGGAAGGAAGAAGGTCAAGAAAGGGACGTTCATTGGTGCATTTCTGGCTGTTTCAGCCAAGGGTTTTGTCTACTATTGGACAAACCCAGATTTCATTGATGAATACTCATACAGCCACATCCTTGGTGGATTACTTGACTCCTGGGTTGGCTCAAATTCCAAGTACCAGGTTTGCTTGAGCCACGAGATAGAGGGTAGCTCCACTGCCCTTGAGGCCATCCAGCAACGCGGGCATCAGGCCTTTGTGTACCCTACTGGCCATGCAGACATCCATCTGGCTGATGTTGTCTTCTTCAACATGGGATCCACACTACAGGAGCGTCACCCTCAGGCATTCAACAACCTCTATCTTGGGGTCCTTGATTACAATTTTCTCTTTGGCTGCCAAATGATGGCTGACTTGTTTGCCCAACTTGTCTTCCATATGAACATGGGCAACAAATCATGTAAGAATAAGTGCCTTCCACCTCAGGCCACTGCCACCTATCAGCCCATCCAGCCAATGATCAATGAGGAATACAACAAGCGTTACATGGCAGCCATCACGCAAAATCCTCCTGCCCCTACCCCTGCCATCACCACCCCTCACCCGCAAGCCCAACCCACCCAATCCCAGACCCCCCAGGCCAGCACTGCCTCTACGTCTTCCTCCCTGCGCTATTCTGCCTCCTAGGCATCTCTCTTCTCTGCCCCAATAAGCCCTCAGCTGCCAAATATTTTCTATTTATATTATCTTTTTTTGAATTTCAATTGTTCATGTTCTCTTTGTTTATAGTTGTTTTTATTCTTTATGTTCAGCTTATTTCTATAAAATCATATATTTACTATGTCATGTATCTAGATCCAGAACACAGTTATTTTTAGTACCCAGACACAGCCCCTTGTGAAAATATTAACAACAATTTGGTGATCAGCTAAATTTGAATTAGAAAATTATGTTTAACTGTTTTTAGATAAAGCTATTACTGATCCAAATTAAAAATCTCAATGATAAACTTTAAGCCAATCATGAGCCTAGGGATAAAGTGATTTTTGTGACATAAAGGGTCATTCAATAATTCTTTGGTGTATGTGCGCTAATTAATATGATTGGCTGGATGATTGCCATTGCATGCCATTGCCGCTGTGGCAAGTTGTTGGTGGACTAGTGCCCAATCAGCTGCTGGGTAAGCACTAGTCCACCAATAACTTGCCACAGTGGCAATGGCAAACAATGGAAAAACAACCAGACAATCATACTAATTAGTGCACATACATCAAAGAATTATTGAATGAACCTTTATATCACAACAATCCCTTTATCACTTGGCTCCTGATTGGCTTAAAGTTTATCATTAAGGTTTTGAATTCATATCAGTAACAACTTTATCTAAAAACAGTTAACACATAATTTTCTAATTCAAATTTAGTTTATCACCAAATTGTTGTTAATATTTTCACAAGGGGCTATGCCAAGCACCAAAAATAATATGGTAATCAAGGAAACAATGCAAACACAAAGCAAATAACACATATGGAGATGTGCGTAAAACATATACAAAATGGGGAAAAAGATGAGATAATGTAGTAAATAAGAAAACAAAAAGGAATAAACAAAGAGGCAACAGTATCAAAATAATACAGAATTTATTGGGGCAAAAGCTATAAAACATATGGAAAGGTTAGTAAAAAATCAATGAAAGAATTGGAGAAGCTTCTGAAGGATCTCAACTTGGCAATTGCTAAAATCAAAGACATTGACCGCAAGGTCAAAGCCAAAGTGAAGTCTGCCGTCCTTGACAGAGACAAAATAGACAAGGTGTCTGCAAAGGCCCTAATGATAAAAATGCCAGACACCACTGAGAAGACCATCAAGAATCTTCTTAACATCCAGAAGACAGTGGTTGAGGGCCTGCAATTTAAGGCATACAATCTTTCTGCGCCTCTGTCTGGGTTGACAACCCAGAGATGTATGAACATCTCAAACCCGCCAAGCGTGCCAGAACAGAGGATAAATAACTGTCTGCCCAACTGCTTGCGCCAAGAATGGCCAAGCCTGCTGAAGCAGCCGGCAAGGAAGAAACACATGAAGGTAACATAAAAAAATAAAATTAATAAAAATTTGTAAATACTTACCTGTTTTTTTAGAGAACATAGACAGTGAACTCCGCCAAGTCCTGGTCCCCTTTGTCCCTGCCACATTCTACGCCAACTACGCCACCCATGTGGCCAAGCAGCTGTATCTTTCCCCCCTGTCTTGCGGGAGCTGGAGGACTGCATCCACAGGTCCTTTCCAATGTTGTAGGAGGCATTGGTCAGGCTGATACATGGCAAGGGGGCATCTAAGTGGGCAGTTACTGCCTACAAGGATGCCCAACTGGTCTGCCTGGAACCGGTTAACCTCAGTGGAGTTTGCTGTGTAAACTCCATTGAGCTTGTTTGGGACGTCCTGGAACGCTACCATTTAAGAATGTACCAGAGATGGGCCAGGCTCATTGGCTGCTTGCTTCTGCTACCCCTTGGAGCACATCCTATCTTACCTTCTGGAAAACTTTGGGAGCGCGGTGGAAAAATTAGCTGTTGCAGACACAAAAGCTGTCAAGAAGACAAAAATCCTCCTTGCCAACTTTGGGTTAGCCTGGAGCTCTGACAAGACGGGGGTCCTTTCAGCCATGGAGCTGACCTTTGCAAAGACCAAGCACAATAAGAAGATCAATGCAGTTTTTAATAAATTATGCAAGTTTACAGAAGCCTTTGGTGGGCAAAGGCTTCACTTGGTGGTTTACCTCAGGTATCTCTTCTACTTTGGAATGGGCACCATCATGGAGGATCTTGACAGGTTCTTCTAGGAATGGACAAGGCCTGGCTCTCACTTGATGAGAAGAAGGTCCCCCCAGGTATGACTTGGTGGATCACGTCATCCAGGGCGCCCTGGTCCTGGCTGATATCTACAGGTTTGCAGCCCCGCCAGAAAAGCTGCTCCTACATTTGCACCTAACCCTACTCCCCTTCACCAGCAGGCGGGAGTTTTTTAATAAGGGTGTATCCACTGTCCACAGTGTGGCAGTGGAGGTTGTGTGCCACCTCCATTGCAGAGTGGGTAGATACAGAAGAACTCACTACAGGAGCTCTTAATAAATTCTCTCTTCCAATAAATTTCATTACAATTCATATTATTTTTATTATAATAAAATTTTCTAATTCTTATTTTAGCAAACAGGATTTGCAGAATTGATCCCAGAGAAGGTCTTAATAAAAGCATTATAATATATTTCAATAAAATCTACTTCTGATTTGTACACATTACATTTGACTTTTTTTGATTTTTATATTTATTTGCCAAAAGTGATATTAATGCGTTTGCATAATCCAGTATCAAGCGTTTGGGATACCCTTAAACAAAACAATAAAAATGATTATAAATAAATAAATTACTAATCTTCATTGATTGTCCTAGTAAATGTGATTTCAGGCTTGGAAACATCTAAAAATAAAATGATAATTAATAAATCTTGAATAGTAAATTAGAGAATATAAAAAAATTGGACACACTAAGCCTTTAATTGATTGGCTGTTTGGCTAGGCACACAGGGATGAACAAATCAGCGTGGCCATAGAATTTAGCCACGGTCTCAGCTGGGAGGGTGTGGATCCCAGCCTGCAGCAAATTAAAGAGGTCCTTGGTCCCAGTTGAGGTTCCTTGCTTGACAACTTGCTTGAGCCACCCAAAGACTTCCTCAATGGGATTTAGGAATGGCAAATAAGCAGGGAGGAAGAGAAGGCACAAATTTGCTGTGGCCAATTGCTGGGGGCCCACTGCGCTGTTGGTGTCAATCATTGGGAATTCCTCAAGAATGTCAGCCACTTTGTGGAGACCAACATTGTCCAACACAATGACATTGGGAAAGCCAGGGCTCATGCACCTCAGGTGCTCCTGGACTAATTGGAGAAATGATAGGAAGGTACAGCTGTTGTGGGAGCCCAGTATAATTTGGTATAGCTCAACCCCCTTTGGACTGAGGAGAGCCACCATTGAGTAGGCTGTGGCGCAGACTGCAGCACAACGAGCCATCCCGTCATTGGAGCCTTTGGGGACATAGCCATATGCATTGCACATAGACAAGGCAAATGTCAATTTGTCAATATAGTAAAGTTTGACTGTCCCCTTGGCTTTGAGGGCAGTGTACGCCTCTGCGTAGTTTTTCCAGGTCTTGATGTTAGTTGGGCTATTCCAATTATACAGAGATACCCTGAGCTTTTTCTAGGAAAAGCGCATCTTCTTCAGCAGATGGTAGTAAAAGGAAATGGAAGCCTCAACCCAAAAAGTGGACTTGACCATTGCCTGTATATTTTCCAGTTCAAGATGGCAGTCCCAGGTGATACACTGGTGGATTGTCCATTTATGCTCCTTGGTGAGCATAGTGGAAACACGCAAGAATTTCTCCGCAGCAAGGACTTGGCCAGTATTGATGAACTTGTTGAATGTCTTGGAAGTGTACTTGAGATCCACCCCAACAAGGGCTGTGGCTGCCTTGTAATTGCCCAATTCACGCATTAGCTTAAGCAGGATGATGCATTTAATGTCAGGGATGCGCTTCTGAGTAGGCTTTTTAGCAGAGGGGATTGACTTATTGACATTGGGCACAACACAGGGCATGGGCACCTTGGTGTAAAACACAGCAACCTTTTTGAGCACCAACTGTCCCTCATCAGTTTGATAGAACTCAGGCTCCTTGTCATCCTTCTGATTGCCATCACTGACGTAGGGCTTGTAGCTAGTATCAAGTAAAGGCTTCACCTTCTCCAGCATGGCTGACGGAACCAACTCTTGCCGGTACACAACATCAAACACATGCAAAGTAAGTTCTACCTCCTTGTTTCTAACTTTCTTTGTAGTGGTGACCTTGGTGAGCTTCTGGGTCAGCTTTGAGACCCAAGGATTGGTGCTCCACACCCTAGCAGCTTGTGCTCCTTGAACCGCCTGTGTCAGTGCAGCATCACTATGGAACTCTCCTCTCCTGTCTCCTCCTTGAGTAGGCACTTGGGTTGCACTAACTTTATTCTTTAACCTGCAGGGGCAACTGCAACTGCAGCACACAACAGGTGTATTGGTACTCTGTTGTTGTGTTCCTTCCTTTTAAAATTTAATAAAAAATTAAATAAATTTCAATTAAATTACTCCCTAATTTTATTTTTTGCTTTTATCTGAGTATGGATATTTAATTAGAGTTTTCCCACCCAATATCCCAATTATAGATTTTTTATTTCTTAATTAGTTGTTTTTGGTTTCACAACGCCCATTTTAGGATACTGAAAAAAATCCACCCATTTTCCTAGATTTTACTGCCAAATTCAAACACCAAACACAATTTTTTAAAATTTATGTTTCAGATCTTGTGTGTCAGGATACCAAGAGTACTGTGGAGCTCCACAGGTGAGGGAGGAGTCAAAGCAGGTACTGGCATGGCCCACCAGATGATGGGACCTAAATTTAACAGATAGGAAAGGGCCTTCCCAGCCACAGCCCAAGGTCCAGCTGCTGGAAAGGCAGAGTCAGTCAATCCCGTGAGTGCCAGAGAAAGCACTCCCAGGAATTGACTACTCTGGCCAGTGGCATCAGAAGTGGGGGGATGAGATGATTGGTTTGGGTGTCAGGGGTGGATCTATGGGGACAAAGTAGGCAGCAGGAAAATTGTACTTCCTGTTGAAGATCAAAGGGTAGATGGTGATTGCTTTGCTGTCACAGGCAATTTGGTAGGGTTCCTTGGGGGCATTCAGGCTGATGTACCACTGCAAGTCTTCCAATGTCCAGGGTTTGTGGTCAGGATTGGCAGGATACTCAGTGAAATGCACAGGGCCAAATGGAGCGTTGGATGGGCAGTAGTAGTCAAAGGATTTGGTTTTGGCAACTGGAGTCTGACTATCTATCCCAGTAGATGGGTACTGATGCTTGGGTGTATGCAGATGGAAGAGTATCAAAAATAGGTATGGAAACAGATTGGTGAACCAAAGGTTCATAACAACTTCATTTGATAAGGATGACAATATAGAACTTTTTCAAGTGCTTCTGATTTATATACTTACTCACATGCAGGTGCCTCTGGGCATTCTTCTGGTGCTACCTGTGTGGCAAGGCTTGGCATCTCAGGTTCTGCTGTTTGGTTGGTTGCTTCATGGTTATTTTTGGGGTTTTAAGGAACAGTAGTTTTGCTTTTTGATGGTCCATCTTGGCTTGGCTGGTCATTGATTCCAGTAGGTTTGGCTTCTGGGGTTTTGTGGGGGGGGGGTTTCCCAATTTGATCACCATTTTTGGACTGGATTGATAGGCCCTCTTGAGCTCAAATAACTTGATTTAAAAGGGGTCCCCAATTGGGGACTCCAAATTACTTAATGAAGGGTGGGCTTGATCTGGGTTTACTGGGCAGCTATAAATACTCTGCCCAGGCCCAGCCAAACCCACCAAGGCTTGGGCATAGCTTTTGGGGCCCAAAGCGGGCCCCTCAGCTACCTTCAGGGCAGGAATAGTTCCCGCACCTGGATTTGCTTCAAAAAGCAAAAATCCAGGTGTAGGCATTTCTCCCCCACCCGCTAGCCCCGCCTGGTGGCTAGGAGCAGGTTTGATTCCCGCCCGGGGCTTTGAAACTGTTACTTTTGTAACATTGTGTCTTATTTTAGATACCTTGGTATCATTTATGACTACAATCCATTGCACACATTGTGTGAGTAATTTTGTTTACGTAGTGAGTTGCTATTATGTTTTGTTTTTGGTTTGAGTTTTGACTCACCTTGCTGGGTGTATTTTGTCACCAATTCACATAGTAAACATATGTACACCAAAAGTCAACTCACACCATTTTTTTTGTGAATCAATCTATTTTGGATTGTATCTTGAATGGTTTCACTTTGCGTGTGAGCCCTTTGTTGCTGTGTTGACTCATTTTTCCCATTAACGCCAATAAACTCTGTTAACAGAGTGTATATTTTAACCTGATAGTTGGATTTTTTTAAATCTGAAATCATTTTGTTTAAATCTGAGGTATTTTTGGTTGTTGCCATAGCTTTTAAAACTACTGTAAGATTGTATGGAATGTAGCACAACAATCCAACTACATGATGCATTTTAAAAAGTAAATCAGACCAAAGGATATTTGATTTTTATTGAGTAAATTTTTGGGAGGACTCAACTCTTAGAGTTGAAACAGTGAAAATGATTCAATATATATAAAAAATCAACTAAGTAATACCACCTGGATCCTGGGCTCCTATTCCTTCCACATTGTCAAGTGAGTATCTAGTCCAGGTTAAAAAAACCCTTGTGTGACCAACTTCTGATGACCATGCTGATTAATGAGCTTGTATCTGGTAACCCTCAAATTACGTCAATTTATCAACATCAATTTGCAAGGAGGAATTGGTTTCAGCTGGCAGACTGGAGCAGCTGTAACCCATTTTCAATTGACTGTTTGATTTAAATCCATTAATTGGGATAATTTTGTTAATGGTTTGTTGGCTTTTTGAGCCTTCCTACTTGGCCAGATAATTCCTGGCATGATGGAACCTACTGTGACACTCCTATTGAGGAAGAAATTATCAAACTGCCTATTGTCCCTACTGTGCTGAACCTTGGGAATGGTCCCCACCTAGTGGCTTACTCTTTAGTTTCCCTGACTTGGAAAAAGTCATGGCAGTAGCCCTTGGGTTAGCCTGAGATAGGGCCATCCCTTGCCTCCAGCTTCAGTTCAGCCAAGCAGAATACTATGAATTGATTGTAGCTCCACAATTTCCACAGCATCTCCTCTCAGCAGCTGGCTCTGTTGAACACTTATTGTCATCCTTTGTACAAACTTCCTTAGCCCATCATTAAATGATATTAGGGCTCCATGTTCAGGAGATTTTATCTCTACAAGCCACCGTCAATCATCACTGGGATCAGTTTGCGGCCTACCAGCAGTGGATCCACTCCCTGTTTTCCTTAGTATCAGAAACTCTAGCGCAACTCTGTCACCTCCAATCCCACTTGGTCAATTCCATTGAAGAAATGCGCCAGTTCATCCCTGAGTATGTCAGAGAGTGTCTACATGAGTTTCACCAGTTGGAACAGCCCTGGTGCACCCAAGTAGATTCCACTCTAAACACCTATCTCACCAATTTCAAACGTCTTGTGCAGCAACTCAACAAGTTCAGTGCTTACTCCTTTAACCAATTACAGCAAGTAGCAGTCCATGCTGTAAAGGGCCTCCACAAACTTGGTGATGAATTCAATCAAGAAAGGGCTGCTACTGCCACTACCATTGCCAAACTCCAGACTCAAGTAAATGAACTGTCTACCACCAAATCAGACGCCCCGCCTTCTCCTTCATCTGATGTGTTAGCAGATAGAGAACAGAGACAATTGGACGCCATTAAAGAGTTAAGAGCGTCCACCCACAGTCAGGATTGCCCTACCAAAGCCCCTAAGCCTGATCATCAAGTGCTTTCTCTGATGACTCAGGTTACTGACTTACAACAAGAGGTTGTTACCTTGCTTGAGGTGATAGCATCTATTATTAGTCCAACTGGGGTTGATGGTGAAGATGTCTGTTGACCTGATTTGTCAGGAGCTCCTTGCATTCACTGTTCTAGAGAGTTGATAGCTCTAGATAATGAGGTGGACCATTTGAAACAAGACCACTATAAGCTTGATAAACACATACAAGAAATGAGTGAGTTAATTAATTCAGTGAATGACAAGTTCACCCCTTGCCTTTTGGTGGGTCTGTCTCTTAAGTCCTGGCTGGCTGAACTGTCCTTGGTAGTAACTGCACAGGCTCAGCGCCTGGATGTTACTGAGAAGCAGACCACCCTAGCTAATAATACAGGCACCTTCACTGCTGAAACCTTGACTACCCTTGAGGAAAGTGTTTGCCAGCTGTGGTCCAGACAGCCCCCACCAAATCCAAAGCAGAATTCTCCCCATGCATAAATGTACTTGATAGCAACAATGGTGGACCAACCCCAGATACACATTTTAAGCCTACCTTTAAGCAAGTCTTTGACCCCATAACCTCAACCATTGTAGCTTTACTAACTATCTATGAAGCTGTCATGAGAAGAGCCTTGGATGGGGTCAAGAAGGAAAACACTCTAACCTGTCTGCACCCAACCTTTCAAGAGGTAGTAGTACCAGAGCTGCCCATCATTGAGACCTGGGAAGATATGAAGCAACTTCTGATTGAAAAATTTGGTGGTGACCTTAGTTTGAAAGTGAGGAAGGACGCCTTCATGCACATTGCTTTCAAGCCAAATGAGACCCTAGCTGAATTTTCAGATAGATTATACATGGAAGGACAACAACTGATCATAAGCTGCCATTTGACCACACATGAAGCGTACATGGCTTGCACTCAGGCCCTCAAAGTAAACTAGCTTCTGTTTCTTCACTTTAAGGCTCATAAAGCCATGATTTCGCCTATGAAGAGCATAAAAATTGTTGCAGGACATGCACCCTACCCATTATGGAGCTGTTGTTAGGGAAAGTTGAGCTGCTTCTAACTCTGGTTTGTCTTCACGTGGCCTGTGTATCCTCACCATGAACTTGCAGAATCCTCCTTGACGCCAGGGTTACCATAACTGTGGACAGATAGGTCATCATTCCTGAGTCTGAACCAATCCTCAAGTTGAAGGAGCTGATCCCAAAGAGCAGGCAGGAAAAGAACAGTCAACCTAGAGGCAGAAACGCTCTTGGTTGACAATTCTTCTCAGTCTCCTTTGATCCCCCCCTCCATTGCTGACTCTGAGCCTGCTGACACTGAGGCTCCTCCCATTATGCTGCTATTCCACAATATCTCTGATGACTCTGACATGGATGATTCTGATATGGAAGATCCCAACGCCTATGGGTATTCAGTCCTGGCTGTCCCTGAAACTATTGCAGTCCCTTATATACTATGTTCAGGAAAAACTACAACAACCTCCAAGCCTCTGCCTGAAGCCAAAGAGGTTGTCTCTTGCCCATACCTCACTCAAGCCAAGAGATCTCCTGTGCTTTTCAAATCTTCCAAGGAAGCTGCTGAGGTTGCTGATGTAAATTCACTCCCCCCTTTGGCCTTGGATAGGACAATATTCCCATGTTGCACCAAGAAATCTCCTCAGAAGCCAGCCAAGCCCCTAAACTTCCTTGAAGATTTAGCCCACACAGTTGACAAAAGATTTATGTTGGCATACCCCTCTCAGGCAGCAAATGTTGATGCTGGCAACTCTGTTACTACTTGGGAGTAATCCATGATTAATTTGGACTATTTTTGGCTTGGGCTTGACTGCATTTAAAATTGATTAGATCTAAACAATCAGGCTGTGCTACTGTAAAATCATTAAATTCTATCTTAACTGGATTAAATGGTGACCTGCCCCATTCACTTGATCCCAGCCAATCAGAGTTGGGGTCGGAAATTGATGCAAAACCCTCCAGCTTGATGGATTTGCCTGGCAAAATTTCTCTTGCAGCCAATTAAATCCGCTCCCCTGGGTCAGGTGACCTTTGAATTGGTTTACCACTCTTAAAGCAAGACAGGGGACTTTTGGTCCCCTGCTTGCTCATTTTTAAAAAATAAAGTATGGATTTTCTCTTCAAAATTTTAGGTTTTTTTGGGCCTGCTCTCTGGACCCTTTAGCTTTCTAAGATTATTAGTAGAAATTCAACTTTCTTTACCTTTTCCCTTTGTTCCTGGGCCTCTCTGCATCTTTCCAGAGCCTCCTATACGTTGTCAGCATCAACATTAAAGCTTTTTGCTTTTGCTTTAAAATATAATCCTTCAAACTTCAAATTAGGTAACTATACTGAATGAATTACTAATCTTTAAGTTTGTTTTTCTTTTGCTCTTGCTTTTTTCTGAGCTTCATATATGCTTTAAAGCTTTGAAACTCTGCCTTCAAAGTCCCTTTCCCCGCGGTTGCTGTTCTCTGTATCCTGTTTGCCTCTTGGGGTCTTCCTGCTTGACTTTGGTCTCTTCTTGGTTACTAATCCAGTCTCCAAGAATAAAAAGAAGTCTAGAAAAACCATTGTTTCCTGCTGGTGTAGGTATTGATTTAAGCAAAATGTTGGTGCCCTTTGCCAAGTTTGTGGTGTTCACCTTGGCATCAACCTTGGTGTTGATATGGTGCACCACCCCCAACCTCTGGGGGTGCATCTCACATTTATTACATCATGTGGGTGCTAACCCTGATCAATTCCTACACATATTTAGTGACCTTCCTGGCTGAGCTCAAGATATCCTCACCACTAGTGAGAAGGTTATAAGAAGCCTCACCTGTGACAACCTTGACCTCGTGGCCCCTGATCTACCTCCCTCAGTGCCACCAGTCCTGCCTTCCCTATTGTCCCTCTCCTCTGAGGTCCCAATTGTACTGGCCCCAGGAAAAGACAAGGTTGGTCCAGAGTCTACCCCTAAGTGCTCCCCCTGGTTGCTCAGCAGGATGATTCTGATGGGCTTGGACTCCTACTTTCCCCAACTATCTGCTGTGTCCTCTTTGTGGGCGCCAATTTGAGCGGCCATCCCAGTTCTTCACTGGATGGTGTCCTGGTGGATCCTTCCACCGGGATGGGAGCCAAACTTAGTTAGTTTAGCCCCCCTCTCTCAAAGCTGACACTGTGTTCAGAAATGTCTCAGTCTCACTTCCTCTCCAGACAGTCTATAAGGAATTCACGGGCCTAAGATGCATGATTGAAAAATGGGACAAAAAACTGGCAGAAGCCCAAGACATTCTGGCTGTCCTTCCTCCCTTTGGTTGCACTGCCACTTGTGTGGAGATATCTATTCAGAAGGTGAAAATTAAGGCCATCTTTGACACTGGATCTCCTGTTAATGTTGTCTCTCAAAGCTTGTTAAGAAGCTCAAGCTATCCCCCAACCTCAACTACCATCAGTTGTATTGTCAATGATCCAGTCTTGAGCGGTTGGCCCGTTGTTTTCAGGGGTAACTTGGGACAGGTTTTTTGTGGGCAATGCCCACCACAAGAGGGGAGCTAACTTTAAAAGGTAGGAGGCAGACTTTCCTACCCAGGACCACAGGACGGCGCCAGGAGTATAGTGTCAATCACCCCTGTGAGGGTGATTTACGCAATCCCAAACAGCTTGCCAGAATGATTGGTTGGGGGGTTGGGTGAGGAAGCGGGCATAAGTTTTGGGGTCACAGGCAGTTCCATGGGCAGTTTGTAAGCAGGGAGATAGTTGAATTTCTCTCTGAACAACTTGGGTGTTGAAAATATCCGAGGGCCTTGTTGGTTGTATCTAATTGCAGATTGTATGCGGGCCAAAGGATTGAGTTTGAGTATCTTTTCTGGGGTGTATTCCATGTATTCAGATTTCAGAGGGTAGTTGGTAAAATAGACGGGTCTAAAGGGTACACCAGGAGGACAGAAAACAGCAGGTGGTGGGGCAGGTAGGCCAGGAGATCTTGAACTGAATTGTTAGACGGCAAATAAAAAATAAGGCAATAGCTGTGTGAGCCAAATTAACATAACCTTTATTCAAAAATGGCAATAAGTTTGGAGCGCGGGGTCCTTGGGTCTATAGAGTATCCCACCTCCAAACTTAACATTTTCCATGTGGGGTTCATCAAGGCATTGGGAAGGACAGGGCCGGGGGAAATGGGTACTTGGATCCAAAGGCAGCAAAATGTCACTTGGCCCAGGAGTTCTTTCATTGGTCAAGAATCTCAATTTGGCTACTTGATTATCTTGCTTTAGTGTTGTGGTCATGGGACCAGGCTGCGGGCCCATGCCTCTTTCCTGAGTTGGCTCCTGATTGGTTGCTGGTGTAGACTTCAAGTTCATGAAGCTAATAGTTGCCAAATCAGTACCTCCATTAGGCTCTGTGATTAGTCTTCCATTTGGTGCAATAATTTCCTTGTTTTGGCTCTTTTTACTGCATGGGCCAACATTCTTGGTATCAGCTTGTGGGAGCTCAATCCCAGAAAGGCGCAGGTGGGCGGTACTGAAGTCCTGCAGTCCACAGGCCTGGCGGCCTGGGCGGGGTCCAGAGTTGGGGTTTGATTCCTGCTCCCAGGCCTGGGTTTCCAGAGAGGAAAAATTGTCAATCCTGACACGTATGGTACAGCTGGGCTATCCATGACTTGCGCCTTAGGGGCTTATTCTGCTCTTCCCATGCAGTTTGGCAAACTACTCTTGGCCGCGCCTGCTGCTGTCTTAGAGAATGAAAGCTACAACCTCCTTGTTTGTACTCAATTACTTAGGGAATACAATGAGATCATCAGCTTAAAGGACATCTACCTCTCTATCTTAGGGTACAAGGTCCCTATGATATTTGAAGAGCCAGTTAAAGTTCCTGGGAAGCGCCTCAAGACATATGCCTTAGAATATCCCACTGGTGTTTTCACTTTAAAATACTGAACTCATTTCTCTAACATGAAGTGTCCTCCTATGGCTTGTCCAACTTCAGAAGGGATTCCTCTCTTGGCCACTTCTGCGGTGACTAATCCTCCTGGGTCTCAGGCTATCCTAGACTCCCAAATATTGTATGAACTGCCTGAGTGTACGTTCCCAGAGTTGTACTCTCTTCCCTTGCTAGGACACACCAAACCCTATCTCTGCCCAGGAATCTTGGATGTCTCCCATAAAGACCCTGTTCAACTTCTAATTGCCAACTTGATTGCCCTCCCCATACATGTGTTTAGAGCAGGTTGTTGGCTATGGTAAGCTATTGATTGCTCCTAACATCCTATCTCTTCATCCCTTTGGTATGTTCCAGGACTTTAACTTACCTGAGGATGAGCCACAAGTCCTATCATTGTTCACCACCCAAGAATTTCTGAAACTATCCCCAGTTCAACAGAAAGAGGTGCTTGACCTACTGGATCAGTTTTCAGATATCTTTGCTAAAGATATCACTAATTATGATCTAGCCAAAGGCGTCATTGACTAGATTGATACTGGTGATGCTCCCCCATTCCGTGCTAAACCTTATTGCCACAGTTGTATAGATGATGTACAGGTGTCTAAAGAGCTCAAACAACTTCTAGACGCTGGACTACTTGCTCCTTCCCAAAGTCCATGGGCCTCCCCCTTGCTCATACTAAAAAAGAAGGATGGAGGTCATTGTATTGTTATGGACTACCAACAATTGAACTCTTTAACCAAAAAGGATTTCTACCCCTTTTTCACGCATTGATGATGGTCTCTGCCGTCTTGGGGGTTCCAAATTATTCTTGGCTATGGACCCAGCCTCTGGTTACTGGTAAGTTGACCTCTCTCCATAAGATAGACAAAAATCTGTGCTTATTACTTCTGAAGGGCTGTTTTAGCCTACATGTATGCCTCAGGGACTATGCAATGCCCCTTTTATCTTTCAACCGGCCATGGACTCCATTCTTTGTAATCTGAAGCTCTCATGTGTCCTAGTGTACTTAGATGATATAACAGTCTTTAGTGATACCTTTACCAACCACCTGGCTCATCTCAAGGAAATGTTCATAAAGATTCAAGAAGCTGGTCTTAAGTTAAAATCATTTAAGTGTGCCTTCTTCAAGGGACACCTTGAATTCTTGGGACATGAGATGACTCAGACAGGAATTCGCCTCATGAATAAGAAAGTTGAGGCCATTGACAAAATGCTTCCTCCCACCAACCTGTAAGAAGTATAAGTCTTTCTGGGCATGATGGGATACTACAGACAATTCATCCCCAATTTTTCTGATACTAGCAAACTCTTGGTCCAGCTGCTGCGTAATGTACCTTACAAATGGACTGCCAGCCAGCAACAGGCCTTTGAGACCCTTAGGCAAAAGCTTAAGGAGGCCCCTGTCCTAGTATATACTGATTACAACAAGGAATTCATCCTTTATACTGATGCTAGTGACCTAGGCATTAGAGCCATCTTGGCTCAATTAAATGATGAAGGTGTGAATCACCCTGTAGCTTATACATCTCATATCCTGAATAAGCATGAAAAGAATTGCAGTATAACAGAGAAAGAGTACCTCACTGTGCTGCATGCTGTCAAGCAGTTCCACCATTACGTGTATAGAACCCATTCACTGTGGTTACTGACCACACTTTGCTCAAACGGTTACAAAAACTTAGGGACCAGAAGGACAACTTGTCAGGATACCAAGAGTACCATGGGGCTCCAGTAGATGAGGGAGGAGTCAAAGCAGGTACTGGCATGGCCCACCAGATGATGGGACCTAACTTTAACAGATAGGAAAGGACCTTCCCAGCCACAGCCCAAGGTTCAGCTGCTGGCAAGGCAGAGTCAATCAATCCTGTGAGCGCCAGAGAAAGCACTCCCAGGAATTGACTACTCTGGCCAGTGGCATCAGAAGTGGGGGGGTTGAGATGGTTGGTTTGGGTGTTGGGGGCAGTTTCATGGGGACCAAGTAGGCAGCAGGATTGTTGTACTTCCCGTTGAAGATCAAATGGTAGATGGTGATTGCTTTGCTGTCACAGACAATTTGGTAGGGTTCCTTGGGGGCATTCAGGCTGATGTACCACTGCAAGTCTTCAATGTCCAGGGTTTGTGGTCAGGATTTATTTTGGGGGGGGGGCACTCAGTGAAATGCACAGGGCCAAATGGAGCATTGGGCGGATAGGAGTAGTCAAACTGCTTTGGTTTTGTCCACTGAAGTCTGGCTATCTATCCCAGTGGATGGGTACTGACACTTGGGTGTATGCAGATGGAAGAATATCAAAAATAGGTATGGAAGCAGATTTTTGAGCCAAAGGTTCATAACAACTTTTATTTGGTAAGGATGACAATACAGAACTTTTTCAGATGCTTCTGGTTTATATACTTACTCACATGCAAGTGCCTCTGGGCATTTTTCTGGTACTATCTATGTGACAAGGCTTGACATTTCAGGTTCTGCTGTTTGGTTGGCTGCTTCATGGTCATTTTTGGGGTTTTAAGTAACAGATTGTTTTGTTTTTGGGGGACCATCTTGGCTTGGCTGGCCATTAATTCTAGCAGGTTTGGCTTCTGGGGTTATGGAGTTTTCCCAAATCAATCACCATTTTTGGACTGGATTGACAGGCTCTCTTGAGCCCAAAGAACTTGATTAAAAAGGGGCCCTAATTGGGGACCCCAAATTACTTAATGGAGGGTGGGCTTGAACTGGGTTTACTGGGTAGCTGAAAATAGCCTGCCCAGTCAAACCCCCCAAGGCTTGGGCGTAGCTTTTAAGCCCAGAATGGGCCCTGCAGCTACTGCCAGGGCGGGAATGATTCCCACACCTGGATTTGCTTTGAAAAGCAAAAAATCTAGGTGTAGGAAAATCTCCCCTGCCTGCTATCCCAGCTGGTGGCTAGGAGTGGGTTTGATTCCCGCCTAGGGCATCAAAATTATTACCTTTGTAATACAACTAGCTAGATGGGCTCTCTGACTGCAAGGGTACAACATCACTGTGCTGCATTACTCTAGATTCAACATCAGAATGCTGATGGACTGTCCATAATGCCCATCCTTGCTCTACACCCTACTGAGGCTGACAGGTTCTACAAACTAATTGGATATTCTTCTTTGTGAGAGAACAAGACAGAAGAAGTTTGAGTCACCCTTTCTAAATTATCTGAAGACACACTCATTTGTGACAATCAGCTTTTTAAGAAAGTACAAGACCACTACTTGCCTTATGTACAGCCTAGTAATTGCCTTTTGGTGGTGCTTCAAGCTCATAAGGAGACAGGACACAGAGATGTTGCCAAGACTTATACCTGGCTCCAGAAAACTACTTCTGGGAAAATATTTGCCTGTTGATTCCAGAGGTTATTGCTAGTTGCCATGATTGTCAGCTCCAACAACCTTGAGCTGACGCTCACAAGTTCAAGCTAGTCCCCCCTCAACATGCATTCCACACTGTCAGTATTTACGCTGTAGGACCTCTCCCTTGCTACTGATCTGGTTGCCGCTTTATCCTAATTGCTGTTGATCATTTTAGCAAGTGGGTAGAAGATTGTCTTACTAAGGACATCTATGTCAAAACAACCATCACCTTTCTGTTGCAAGATGTATTATTTTGCCATGACTGTCCTCAAGTGTTGTTATCTGACAATGGAACTAACTTCAACTCCAAGTTGGTAACCTCTGTTGTTGAAGCCTTGGGGTCTTATCAGTCTTTCTCTGCCTGCTATAATTCTTCTACTAATGGGGCGGTTGAGTGTGCAAACTTGACTCTGGTCTCTATCATGAGGAAACTCACCTACTCTGACGCTGCCAACTGGGACCTATACTTACCTGCTGCTCTCTTTGCATATTGCCTTAGCAAACATTGTATCACTGGGTACTCCTCTTTTGCTATGATGTATGGGTGAGAGGCTACTACCCCATTGCTCTTGGGGGCCCCCTGCTTTCCTCTGATAAGGCCATGAATCCTGACAACCACATTGAGGATCTAGTCAACTGCATAATTGATATGCAGGCCACTGCCTACACTTCTGCATACAAGACTAAGATGCTTGAGATTTCTCCTGATAATGCTGGACGCTTCCCCTTACCTGAATTTGATGTTGGTGGCCATGTACTTTACTACCAACACAGAGTAGGTGGGCATGCACATAAGTTGGACTCTCTGTAGATTGGCACTTTGGAAGTGACCTTTAAATGAGGATCTGACTACACTGTAAAAGTTTCTCTCTAGAGGTTGTCCCTTTGCTCAAGTGCATGCCAAGTTCCTCCGCAAGTACCTCCCCCCTAAGGCCAATCTAGGGGAGGGCAATTTTGTGAATACTGCTATACACCATGTGTCAATTTCACCTTTGGTGGGCCATTTTGAAGACAAATCTCTTGCTTTTGCTTTTGCCTCTCAAAATGAGTTGATGACTGAATCCGGAAATAAAATTGTTTAGTTTCTTGACTCTGTGCATCTCACTTGCCTCACTCATGCTTATGACAAGTGATCCTACCATCCATGTAATGTTTTGTGGTAAAGCTACACAGTATATATTCCATTTCACTTCTACCAATAAAATTTAAGTTCTATTCACATTTTTGTCTTTGAGTCTTCACGTACTTTGGCGCCTCTCTAGCCAGTCTAGCAGATATTATTCAATAAGAGCCACAAGGTAATCACATAGAATTCCATACCATTATAACCAAGACTTAATACAAATCCAATCCTAAGGTTAGGATTTCCCGTTGTGACTCTGTGCCACGCCTCATATCTCAATAAATCTCCTTCATAGTAGGCAGGAGATCTGGATGATGGGGTGGTAATACTCCAAGTCTAGAGTGTGGGGTGGATTGACTGAGGTAGCAGGAGTATAACCAGGAGGATATGGATAGGCAAGATTATATTGTGTTGTGGATTCCCAAATAGATACAAAGAGAATAATTAAATTTGAGCAAAATTAGACAATTCCTGCAATAAGATAATGATTTCTGGGCATAAACTTGCTTTATTAAGATGTCAACAGTGAGGAGGGCTTCTCCTCCTTACTACTTATACTTACTGGTAATTTTGTGGCCTTTTGTGCCACTAGAGATCTGATGGCATCAATTTCAGTTGAACTTACAATTTTCACTGGAATTCGTGTACTTGGGCCAGGAGGTGGGTGCTCATTGGTTGGTATAACATGAACCTTTCTTGAACTTCAGCATGCCAAAGTGCAACAGTTATTTATAAATCCTGCAAGCAATCAAGTACCTAATTGCGCAATTGAACAATCACATTAACAATGTATTATTTCTCAATAGTTGAGAGGTCTAAATTTGATAATAGAATTGAAGCCAGGGATTTGAGGCTTGTGTGCCTCACAAATTCTGGGCCATTTGTTATCCAAAATGGGAGTTTTTTTGCTCTGGGAGATGCTTGGTAGGGGCTTCCAAGCTGTGGGGGTTTTGCCTCTAGGAAGACCAGCTGATTGTCCAGGGCATTCTGGGCCCTGGCAGCTATCATGAGTAGGAATGTACAAAGCTCATTCTTATTTTGCAGTACTGGCATATCAGTTATTGCTAATATTTTCTCTGGGTCTGGTTTCACTCTGCCCTTGCTGATAATGTGTCCTAAAAATGGGAGTTTTGTTGAAAAGAAGTCACATTTTGAGGGCTTGGTTATGAGTTGGTTATCTTGAAGGGTGTGGAGGACCAGGCAGACGTCATTCCAGTATTGTTCCTTAGTCAGACTGTATATGATTATGTTGTTAAGGTAGAAAATAGCCCTTTTTCCAATGTGATCTTTAAATACTCAAACATAAAAATCACAAAGGTACTTGGGGCATTTTTCATGAAAAAGTTGAGAATGACACATTCAAACAAGCCATACTTAGTTCTGAACGCTGTTTTGGGTATTTCCTCTGATTTAACGCAGATTTAGTGATACCCCACTGTTAAGTCAATTTTTGTTAAGAATTGGGACCCCCAGGGCACAGAAAGGGTCATCAATCAGGGGCAGGGGATACCTGTTCTTAATTGTGACCTTTTTAGCACCCTGAAGTCTGTGACCAGGCGGAGTCCTCCATCTTTCTTTACTATGAAAAAGACAGCCATGCTAAAAGGAGATTTGGAGGGTTGTATGGGTCCTTTTTCAAGGGCCTTATCTAGATAGGCCTTTAGGGAGTTGTACTCTTGTGGTGTTAGGCAGTAGATAGGACATGACTTTGGCATACTCCCTTTGTGGTCATGTTCATTCTAGATATGTCAGGAAGCCAGTCATAGGTAGAGGCATTGGGCGGCTTGGGGTGAGGTGCAGCCAAGCTGGCGGGTAGGGCCCACCATAGAATGGGTGCTAACTTGATATAAGATACAGATTTCCCAAGTAAGGACCAGGGTCCGGAGTTGGGGACCACGGAATCCACCAATCCTTTCAAAGTAATGTAGAGTACTCCAAAAAGTTGGGTAGAGGTGGTCTTGGCTGCAGCAGTAGGTTCTAGTGGGTGGTCTGGTCTTGGGGTTAATGATGGAGTCATGGGAACAAAGTACGCTGGTAGGTAGTTGTACTTGTCTTTGAACAATAAGGGCGGTACCTCAACCCTCTTTCCTTTGCATCCTATGTATTTGGTACTTCTAGTCCTTTCCAAAGGGTTGGCAATGAGGATGGTTTCTAAGTTGTACTCTGAATAGGCCGGATTGGGGGGTATTAAGTAAAGTGCACAGGTCCAAAGGGGGCTCCTGGGGGACGGTATAATGCCTGGGGAAATTCAGCAGATTGGTCTCAGAAGGGGGCGGCACCCTGATAGTCTACTTGACTGGAATCAAGATGAAAGATCACTAAGACTAAATAGGGTAAGATTTTTTTTGAACCAAAGGTTCATAAAACTTTATTATCAAAAATGACAATGTGGTCTTCACCATACCACTGGGGATTTTATACCATGGGACTTTGATTCTTCAATTTTTGAAGGGTTCAGGTTTGCAGACAAGGCACTGGCGGGGTATGGATCTTGGCTTAGAGTCTTGAGGGCATGAGATCCAGGTAGCGCCTGCTCAGATGAATAGAAGTGGCAATGCTTTGTTCCTCTGTCACTGTTCACTATGTCATCTGAGTAGTTCAATTGTACTACCCTCTCTGGACAGCATGCTGGCAGCTGCTGGTGGTCATTGGCAGAGTTAAAAATAGGTTTTGTTTTAACCTCCTTAAGGCAAGCTGCAACCTCTGAATAGGTTTGGGTCTTGGGTGGCTCAAGGTTGGCATCAATCTGATGACCATCTGGGGAATTGTCTTTGGGAGACTGGCAGGTCATGGAGTAACTTGTCAACTTGGTTATGCAATTTAGCAAGTGGGCGGGTTCCTGTCCACTTTGCGTGACTCAAGTAGTATTTGGAGGATCAGGGTTTGATTCCAGGGCTTCCAGCATTGATTATGAAGCTCCAGTATTGGCTCTTGGAAGGTTGGCAGTAGGTCCTTCCCCAACCTTCATTAGCCAGGTTACATTTCCTTTGTAGGTATGGGTATTTGTTGTCACCAGTTTGGTGGCAGACTGGCAACTATTCAAGAAATCCTCCGTAGTAGGGGGGTGCAGAGTAATTCAACAATTTGAGCCTGTGACTTAACAGATTGGCAGGTCCTGGACTGTCCTGGAGGGTTTGATCCGTCTTTTGGGAACTGGGGCTCAACTCTTGGGTTTTCAATACAAGTATTGAAATGTCATTCATGATAAGATACCCCAGTTGGGTGGTAGACCTGATAACTTTTCTTGGAAAACAGAAGGGAATTCTTGGATTAGCTGCTGTCAGATTGGGTCTTGTTCAAGTTAGGTCTCTACATATTTCAACTGTATAATCTCATACATGCAGGTGTTTCAATTGATCTTGCTAGGGTAATTTTCTTCATTTGTTTATGTAATTTTCACAAATACATGGTCTCTCATAAGTGTGTCAAGGTGGGTTGGATACATGTGGTGATGTACCTTGTCAGGATTGACAATTCTTCCTCTCTGGAAACCCAGGCCTGAGAGCAGGAATCAAACCCTAACTCTTGACCCCCTGGGCTGTTGGGCCTGTGGACTGCAGGACTGCCTGCCTGCGCCTTTCTGGGATTGAGCCCCCACAAGCTGATACCAAGAATGTTAGCCCATGCAATGAAACAAGCCAAAACAAGGAAATTATTGCACCAAATGGAAATCTAATCACAGTGCCTAATGGAGGTACTGATTTGGCAACTATTAGCTTCATGAACTTGAAGTCTACATCAGCAACCAATCAGGAGCCAACTCAGGAAAGAGGCGCAGGCCTGCAGCCCAGTCCCATGACCACAACACTAAAGCTAGATAATCAGGTAGCCAAATCAAGATTCTTGATCAATGAAAGAACTCCCGGGCCAAGTGCCATTTTGTTGCCTTTGGACCCAAGCACCCAGTTCCCCCAGCCCTGCCCTTTCCAATGCCCTGATAAACCCCCATGAAAAATGTTAAGTTTGGAGGTGGGGTACTATATAGACCAAAGGATCCCAAACTCTAAAATCATTGCCCTTTTTGAATAAAGGTTATGTTAATTTGGCTCGCACAGCCATTGCCTTATTTTGAATTTGCTATCTATCAATTCAGTTCAAGATCTCCTGGCCTGCCTGCCCCACCACCCGCTGTTTTCTATCCTCCTGGTGTACCCTTTGAATCCGTCTATTTTACTAAATAACCTCTGAAATCTGAATACAAGGAATACACCCCAGAAAAGATACTCAAACTCAATCCTTTGGCCCGCATACAATCTGCAATTAGATACAACCAACAAGGCCCTCGGGTATTTTCAACACCCAAGTTGTTCAGAGAGAAATTCAACTATCTCCCTGCTTAAGACCTGCCCATGAAACCGCCTGTGACCCCAAAACCTATGCCTGCATCCTCACCTGACCTCCCAACCAACCATTCTGGCAAGCTGTTTGAGACTGCGTACATCACCCTCACAGGGGTGATTGACACTATAATCCTGGCACCGGCTGTGGTCCTGGGTGAGAAATTCTGCCTCCTACCTTTTGAAGTTAGCTCCCCTCTTATGGTAGGCATTACCTACAAGAAACCTGGCCCAAGTTACCCCTGAAAACAACAGGCTGGCCGATCAAGACTGGATCACTGACATTATGGCAATCTTTATTTAACCTGGTACCCTGAACCCCAAGATGTTGTTATTTCTTGGGGCATCTTGTATGCTTTTGCTATTAATAATCACTTATTACAACTATAAGATGATCACAAACCTGATCTCTTTCATGTGGAAGAAAGCAAACCCAAATGACCCAAAAAGAACTAATGCCAATACCGCTGACACCAACAAAGCTCCCTCCTCCCAAGTGCAAAACGTGATTGTGAATCAGTCCCTCACAAAGGTAGAGATGCCTCAGATGAGGAAGCTCACACTTGAGGAAGCTAGACATGCCATGCCAGTCCTCTGCCTGCATTTTCATACCAATATCCCCTCTTACACCAGTGACTCCAAGAATATCCTTGGGTTTGCTTCAATGCTATTGGGGGGCACCTCAGACTGCTTTGGCAAGGCCACAGCTGAGAACATAGAATTCTGCTTAGACTACGCCAAGTTTGAGGCTGAGTTAATGGCTACTGGGGAAGATTGCGGCACTAGATACTACGCCCTGAACTCCCTGCTAGAAATTTGACAAGGCCCCTGAACCATCCAAGCATATATTGATGAATTCCTCAAACTGAAAACCTGTACCCAACTTGAGGACAAACTGGCAGCCATTATCTTCTGAAAGGGAGTCAACCTAGCAATGAAGGACTTGTTGAAGCACTATCTGCTCACCCTCAGCCTAGATGAGCTAATTCCCCTGTGCAAGGGTCTTAGCATGAACCAGTAGAACGCTGGCTCCTCCCAGGCCCACCAACCCCAAACACTGACCCCCAACAGAACAGGGATGACCTCATAAGAGCATAATGACACTTTGGCAAAGGACTCTGTGTCAGGGAGATAATTGAATTTCTCTCTGAGCAACTTGGGTGTTGAAAATATCCACAGACCTTGTCAGTTGTATCTAATTGAAGATTGTATTTGGGCCAAAGCATTGAGTTTGAGTACCTTTTCTGGGGTGTATTCCTTGTATTCAGATTTCAGAGGGTAGTCAGTAAAATGGACGGGTCTGAAGGGTAAGCCAGGAGGACAGAAAACAGCAGGCAGTGGGCAGGCAGGCCAGAAGATCTCAAACTGAATTGGTAGACAGCAAATACAAAATAAGGCAATAGCTGTGTGAGCCAAATTAACATAACCTTTATTCAAAAATGGCAATAAGTTTGGAGCGCGGGGTCCTTGGGTCTATAGAGTATCCCATCTCCAAACTTAACATTTTCCATGTGGGGTTCATCAAGGCATTGGGAAGGACAGGGCCAGGGGAAATGGGTACTTGGATCCAAAGGCAGCAAAATGTCACTTGGCCCAGGAGTTCTTTCATTGGTCAAGAATCTCAATTTGGCTACTTGATTATCTTGCTTTAGTGTTGTGGTCATGGGACCAGGCTGCGGGCCCATGCCTCTTTCCTGAGTTGGCTCCTGATTGGTTGCTGGTGTAGAATTCAAGTTCATGAAGCTAATAGTTGCCAAATCAGTACCTCCATTAGGAGCAGTGATTAACCCTCTGTTTGGTGCAATGATTTATTTGGTTTGGCTCTTTCTAACGCATGGGTCAATATGCTTGGTGTCAGCTTGTGGGGGCTAAATCCCAGAAAAATGTGGACAGATGGTCCTGCAGTCCACAGGCCAGGCATCCTGAAGGGATCTAGGTTTGGGGTTTGATTTCAGCTCCCAGGCCTGGGTTTCTAGGGAGGAATAATTGTCAATCCTGACACTCTGCTTCCACTGCCAAAAAGTAGGCCACTTGACCAGAGCCTGCCCTAAGAGGAACACTGCCCCAATCTCACTGGTGCAAATAAACACTTCTTCCCAGTCTTAAAAATTCATCAAAGTGGCCATAGAAGTAGTGGGGAACAAGCGCAAGATAAAAGCCTTTATTGATACAGGTTGGATGAAAGTTTTATTGATGTCAGCCTAGCAGAGGAATTAGGCTTGAAAGCCTCAGAGCCCAGTATACAAGTAATCACAGGAAAAAGCTCCTTGGACACTGGCTATGAATGTGAACAAGAACTCCTGTTGACCATTGGATACAATGTATACCCGTTGTCCCTGATCCTCTTGCCAGAACTACCCCACCCCTTTATACTGGGTGACTCCTGGTCCAACAGACATGGCTTGATCCTGAACTATTGTGAGCAAACTACCACGTTGGGCCAACTGGAGTCCTGTGACACTGTTCCTTTTTGCATGAGCCATGGCCAAACCCCTACCAACAAACTATTAATCATAAAGATAGAACCTAGTGTTGGAATACTACCTACTCCCCTACAGAAATGGGGCCATGTGTTTAGTGAAGAAGAAGCCACAAAACTACCCAGAAATTCAATATACAACCATGCTATAGACCTGATACTGGGAACTCAACCTCACCCCAGCCCCATCTACAGCTATAACCACTGCAAACAAGTAGCCTTGAAAGCATACATGGAAGATATGACAAAAAATGGTTTCATCCAAGTGTCAAAAGCCCCCTGATTGTTGCCTATGCTGTTTGTAGAAAAAAAGATGGTGGGATGTGTCCATGCGTGAATTACCAAAAACTGAAAGACATTACAGTGAAGAACCGCTATTTCATCCCCAATGCCAACGACCTCTGTGATGTACTGACTGGAGCCTAGGTGTACTAAAAAATTGACCTTCAAGATGTGTTCAACCAAATCCAAATCAAGGATGAAGACAAGTTCAAGACAGCCTTCAAAACCCAATATGGGCTGTATGAGTACCTTATAATACCCTTTGGCCTCTGCAACGCCCCCAGCACTTTCCAAAGAATGATCAACACTGTCCTAGGGGAATACCTTGAACAATTTGTGTGGCATATCTGGAATACATCCTCATCTACAGCAAGTCCCACAAGGAACACCTGCACTACCTGGACCTTATACTGGAGAAACTCTCCCAAGCAAACTTACTTGCTAAGCTTAAGAAATGCAAATTCTTTCAGTCTGAAGTGGAATTCCTGGGATACGTAGTGAAGACTGGCAGCTTTGCCATGGCACAGGATAAAGTAGAAGCAATAACATCTTGGCCGGTGTCCATAAGCAGGAAAGAGGTGAAGTTTTTTGGGCCTGGCAAATTATTGCAGAAATTTCATCCAAAATTTTTCTCACATTACCCTCCCCCTGAACCGCCTTTGCTCTGACAAGGTCACCTTTGCCTTTACTCCAGAATGTACCACTGCCTTTAAAATTTTGAAACTTGCCTTCACCTCTGCCCCTGTCCTGGCCATACCAGATCCCTCCAAACATTTTGTTCTGGAAACCGGCGTGTCAGACTTTGCAGTGGGCGGGGTCCTTCTTCAAGAAGGAGGGGATGGTATGCTACATCCTGTAGCATATTACTCCAAGAAGATGCTACCTGAGGAAGGAAACTACTCAATATATGACAAGGAGATGCTAGCCATAATGAAGATCCTGAAACATTGGCGCCAATACCTATGTGGCACTGAATATCCAGTAAAGGTCCTGAAAGACCACAAGAACTTGGTCAACTTCTTCAAACCATACCAGCTTAACCAATGGCAAGCAAGATGGGCCTTAGAACTGGCTAACTACACTCTGATCATAGACTACAAGCCAGGGAAGATGAACATGGTACCCAATGCCCTAAGTAGAAGAACTGACCTGGTGCCTACCCACCTAGAAACCTGCAACCACAACATTCAAGTCCTCTTGGACACAGCAAGCCCAGACATTCACCTGGAATTGATGAAAATCAGAGCCAGCAAACCGGAAGTAATAAAGGCCCAAACACCCAATAAATTAACTCAAACTATGATCTCTGACCTTTCAAATCCTTGGTTAGCACCCACTACCAAAAAGGCTACTCATTGAAAGGAACAACACTTGTACTACACAACAGAATCTTTGTACTATAAGAGAGCATCAGGACCAACGTCTTGAGAGACTACCATAATTCTGAGGTGGCTGGACACCTGGGTAGGCTCAAGACTCTCCGGAGCATCAGAAGGATTTTTGCTTGGCCAAAAATGGATCAAGATGTAAGCGCGTACCTGAAGGGGTGTGAGACCCGTGGGCGGACCAAAACTCACAGAAGCAAACCTGAAGGACTTCTAAGCCCCTTGAAAATATCCCATGAACCTTGGAGATCTGTCTTCATGGACTACATTGCAGAACTGCCTCCATCACTCTCGTACAATGCAATCCTGGTCATGGTAGACTGCTTCATCAAGATGGCATACTTTGTATCAATCATCACTAATTGCATGGCAGCAGAAACAGCCCAATACTTCCACAACTGCATCCTCACGCAACTCAAAACACATGAGGAAATCATCACAGACAGAGGACCCCAATTCACTTCAAACTACTGGACACAAGTGATGAAAGACTTAAGAATCAAGCAATGTGTATCTACTTCCTACCACCCACAGACAGACGGCTAAACTGAACAAGTAAACCAGATCCTTGAACAATATCTTTGATGTACGCCAACGCTGATCAGGAAAAAGGGCCAAAATGCTCCCCATTGCCCAGTTTGCCTACAGCAGTAAGGACCACGCCTCCACAGGCATGTCCCATTCAAAGCCAACTATGGGTTTGACCCCACCTGGGACCCCCTAATTGGCAAAAAGGAATCAAACACCACTGGGCGCTCCTGGATTGAACAGATTCACAACACACAAAAAACATACTTGACCAACCTGAACCATTCAGTGCAGACATACAAAGCCTTTGCTGACCGCAAAAAATCCCAGGCCAACCCTTACAAGTTGGAGACAAAGTATACCTAGACTCCTGGAACGTACCCCTGCACATGCCCTGCAGGAAATTAGCTCACAGAAGAGGCGCCCCCCACAAGATCACCAAACTAGTTGGTGAGGTTGCCTTCAAGCTAGACCTACCCGCTCCTGAAAGATTCCTGGTGTGTTCCACCGCTCCCTGTTGTTCAAAAAAGATGGGAATTTTCTCCCCCACCAAGAATTAAGACAGCCCCCCACCCATTCAAACAGGCCGCGCTGAGGAATATGAAGTTGAATACATACACAGCAACCAAACTCACTACCAAAAAGCCCAGTATTACGTCAAGTGGAAAGGATACCCACTAGAAGAAAGTACTTGGGAACTGCTGAGCAACCTGACTAATGCCCAAGAAGCCGTCCAACTCTACCTGAACAAGAAGAATCAGAAGGGAGGGCTCTCAGGGGAAGAAGGGATGGTGTCAGGATTGACAATTTTCCTCTCTGGAAACCCAGGCCCAGGAGTTGGAATCAAACCCTGGACCCCCTGGGATGCCAGGCCTGTGGACTGCAAGACTGCCTGTCTGTGCTTTTCTGGGATTGAGACTCCACAAGCTGACACCAAGAATGTTGGCACATGCAGTGAAACAAACCAAACCAAGGAAATTATTGCACCAAATGGAAGACTAATTATAGCGCCTAATGGAGGTTCTGATTTGGCAACTATTAGCTTCATGAAATTGAAGTCTACACCAGCAATCAATCAGGAGCCAACCCAGGAAAGAGGCACAGGCCGCAGCCCAGTCCCATGACCACAACACTAAAGCTAGATAATCAGGTAGCCAAATCAAGAATCTTGACCAACAAAAGAACTCCCAGGCCAAGTGCCATTTTTCTGCCTTTGGACCCAAGCACCCAGTTCCCCCAGCCCTGCCTTTCCCAATGCCCTGATGAACCCCCATGGTAAATGTTAAGTTTGGAGGTGGGGTACTATATAGACCAAAGGACCCCACGCTCCAAACTTATTGCCATTTTTGAATAAAGGTTATGTTATTTTGCCTCACACAGCTATCGCCTTATTTTGTATTTGCTGTCTACCAATTCAGTTTGAGATCAACTGGCCTACCTGCCCCACCACCTGCTGTTTTCTGTCCTCCTGGTGTACCCTTTAGACCCGTCTATTTTACCAACTACCCTCTGAAATCTGAATACATGGAATACACCCCAGAAAAGATACTCAAACTCAATCCTTTGGCCCAAAAACAATCTTCAATTATATACAACCAACAAGTCCTGGGATATTTTCAACACCCAAGTTGTTTGGAGGGAAATTCAACTATCTCCCTGCTTTTGACCTGCCTATGGAACCACCCATGACCCAAAACCTATGCCTGTGTTGTTGTGTTTGGCTCCAGGGGACAACATCCTGGAGGACAAAGCAGGAAATCTTTATAACAAAATATTTGAGGTTCAAAGCTAGCCTTGGGTTAGCCTTCAGGGCAAACTTAAGGACACATACCTTAATTTCCTGGAAAACAAGATGTAAAAGTCCTTTTGGCAGAAAGGACAGGAAAAGCTTGAAGATTACAAATGCCAACGCAAATGTGGATAACCTTGGTATTATTAGGAATAATGATTCTACTTTAAATAGTAGGCAAGGGACAGTGATCACTCATTAGGAAACAGAGTGGCTGAGGGGATCACGTTAGGATGAGGTCATACCAGGCTTAATTACAGACAGGTACAATAATCTGGAATGGGTGGATATTGAACCAGACTCTTTTGCAGAAGGCAAGGAATTTCTGAAGTCAAACGCAAACCCAGCAAAATCTTTGCAACTATCACAATTCAAAGGCCATATCAAAATAGAATCAATTGTGAAATTTACAACATCTCCCCCTTAAGATTAGATACAGAGAAGTGGTATTTGCGGAGAAAATTGGAATGAACACGGGCAAAAGGGCGTCCATAAGACAGCAGTTTTACTGTATACTCAACACCCTTCTTAAAGGTGACCTCACAGGGCCCAACCTAGAGGGAATTCAGCTTATGGGCTCTACCACCTGTACAATTCTTATAGTAGAGAACTAGATCATCTATTTGATACTCAGGGAGGGGGCTCTAGCAGCATTGGACGGGGAGAGTTCCAGGGCCTTAACTTTGTAAGCAGTAGAGTAAGCAGTTGCCTGGATGTCAATGATACAGTTGGTTAAGTCTCTAACATGGGCTTCAGGATTTGAAGACATATCAAATTTGATCAAAGGGGGTCCCAAGATTGAGGGGAAAGCTTCCTCACGTCCATACAGCATGGCAAAAGGTGACTGGCCCCTCACGCGGTGCCTACTGAGTCAGTAAGCAAAGAGGGCAGCAGGGAGAAACATATCCCAATTAGCAGCGTCAGAGAGCGTGAGATTTCTCATTATGGACACCAGAGAGGAGTTTGCTTGTTTGACAGTTCCATTGGTGGAGGGGTTATAGGGCTCAGAGAACAATTAGTGAGTTCCCATAGCTTTGACAATAGAAGTGATGAGACAAGATTAAAGTTGGTACCATTTACAGAGAGCAGGACTTGAGGGCAGCCATGTCAATAGAAAATGTCTTGCAGCAAGAAAGTAGCCGTGGTCTTAGCAGTTATATCTTTTGTTGCTCTGGCTTTAAACCACTTGCTAAAGTGGTCTACAGCAACCAAGATGAATTGACATCTAGACCTAGACCAAGAGAAAGGCCCAACAGAATCAATACTCACTGTGTGGAAGGCATGCTTTGGGGGGATGAGTTTGAACTGGTGTTGGGACAGGCAAGGGTTTTGGAGTTGACAGGAGTGACAGGAAGCAAGGACATCAGGGATCAGGAGACGCATGTTCTCCCAATAGAAGTTCTTGCATAGCCAGTCATGAGTCTTGGCTATGCCTCCATGGCCAGTGTCAATGTGAGCTTGGAGGATGATGGTTATCCTCATGCTAGGGCAAACTTAGGGTAGGTAGGCTTGTTAACCTTTTTGAAGAGTTGTCTATTGCAAATAACAGAGTCCTTGGATAGGGTCTGTAGAGCCAAGCAGATGTCTTCTGGATGAGTGGTCCTAGAGTCAGGATACCCTATTAACTTGTATAGACAATCAGCGTCAGTGGGATGGATAGATAGGATTGGCATTCTGGACAGGCCATCAGTGTTCTGATGTTGGGCCCCAGGACGGTATATTATAGTGAAATTGAACCCTTGTAGACGCAAAGCCCAACGTGCTAGTTGACCTTCAGGCTCCTTTAACTGCTGCAGCCATTTGAGGGAGGAGTGATCTGTGACTACCAAAAAGTTGGCCCCATAAATGTAATGCCAAAACTGTTTCACCGCATGCAGCACTGCCAAACATCCTTCTCAGTGACGCTGTAGTTCTTCTTGTGCCTATTGAGAACCCTTGACAAGTAGTCTACAGGTCAATCCACGCCTTCATTGTCAAGTTGGGCAAGGATGGCACCCACAGCTACTCCACTAGTGTCAGTGTAAAAGATGAACTCTTTATCATAATCAGGATATACTAGGATAGGAGCCTCCTTGAGCTTGGCCTTCAGTGCTTTAAATGCTTGTTGTTGGCTGTCAGTCCATTCAAAGGGGATATTGCAAAGCAGTTAGATAAGAGGTTCACTAAGTTCAGCAAAGTCAGGTATGAACTGTTGGTAGTAACCCATCATACCAAGGAATACTTGAACCTCTCAAAGATTTGTGGGAGGTATCATCTTGTCAATGGCTTCCACCTTATTATTCATGGGGCAGATATCAGTTTGAGTGACCTCATGACCTAAGAACTTGAGACGTTCCTTGAAAAAGGAGCACTTGGAGGGTTTAAGTTTCAATCCAGCTTTGCAAATCTTGCTGAAGACAGCCTTGAGGTGTTCCAAGTAATCAGTAAAGGTAGTGCTGAACACGGTGATGTCATTGAGGTACACAAGGATAAAAGAGAGTTTTAGATCTTGTAGGATAGAGTCCATAGCTCTTTGAAATGTGGCAGGGGCGTTGCAGAGCCCCTGGGGCATTTGAGTGGGTTCAAAAAGAGCTTCTGAAGTGATAATCTCAGCCTTTTCTTGATCATCAGGAGAAAAGTCAACTTGCCAGTACCCAGAAGCTAGATCCATGGCTGAGAAAAACTTGGAACCACCCAGCTGTCTAAGTGCATTGTCAATTCTGGGCAAGGGGCATGAGTATTTCTTAGTGAGAGAGTTCAGGCGGCAATAGTCCATTACAATGC
Source organism: Entomophthora muscae (assembly GCA_014839935.2). NCBI lineage: Eukaryota > Fungi > Entomophthoromycota > Entomophthoromycetes > Entomophthorales > Entomophthoraceae > Entomophthora > Entomophthora muscae. The sequence goes on along the minus strand of QTSX02002865.1, from coordinate 288,834 downwards.
AATGTCTGCCATCTTTCTTCTTGAGAATTAGGAATGGGGAAGCCCACAGACTTTGGGAAGGAGCTAGTAACCTGAAGTCTAGAAGTTGTTTGAGCTCTTTAGACACCTGAGCATCTTCCACCCTACTAAGGCAGTATGGTTTGGCAAAAGAGGGGGTGCATCCCCAGTATCAATCTGATGGATGACCCCTTTAGCTATGCCATAGTACATAGGACCAGAGGCAAAGATGTTGCTGAACTGATTGAGTAGGTCTAACACGTCTTTTTGCTGAACAGGAGACAGTTGGGGGAAATCAGCAGCAGTGAACAACAAGAGAACTTGAGGATTGTCCTCAGGTAGATTAAAATCACTGAACATTCTGAAGGGGTATAGGGAGGCCACCTGTTCTGCTCCCAGTATAAGACCATGTCCCACAACCTGGCCTTGGGTCACCTGCATGGGTAGGGCTATCAGGTTGGCAAGCAGTAACTGTACAGGCTCTTTGTGGGTTTGATCTAAAATACCAGGACACAGGCGGGGCTCTATACAACTTAAGGATTGAGGTGAGTAAAGTTCCAAGAATGACTTTTCAGGTGGCTCATAAGAAATCTGGGAATCAATCACCACTTGAGAGCCCAGAGGGATAGTGATAGCTACTGGTGCTAGCAGAGGTACCCCTTCTTCTGCAGGGCAGGAAGGAGGAGGGGTACACATGTTGGAAGAGTGAGTCCTATACTTGAGAGAGAAGATACCTGTAGGGTACTCAAGCACAAAAGTTTTAAGACGTTTTCCTGGGAGGCGTGGAGGCTCTTTGAAAATCAAAGGAACCTCATATCCCAAGAGCAAAAGGTATCAATCTCGTAAGTTTACAATCCCATTATACTCTCAGAGGAATTGCGTACCAACCAAGAGGTCATAGCTTTTGTTCTCAAGGACTACGGCAGGGGAAGCAATAAGGAGTTTCCCAAACCTCATGGGTAGAGCAGAATAGGCACCAATGGCCTGTGTCTGTGCCATACCAGCTTTGCCATACAACTACGTATAGTTGAGGTCAGGGGCCAACTTAAGTTTCTTCATTAGTTTGGAAGATACCACATTGACTAGGGAACCTGTGTCCAAGATGGCTTTGATCTTAACCTTTTGGATTGACACTTCCACACGGGTTGTATCTTTCCCAAAGGAGGGCAAGACTGCTAATGTATCTTGCGCAGCTTCTAGCTCCTTTTCCCATTTAGCTAGCATGTACTGTAATGCAGGAATCTCCTTATATATAGTCTGTAGCAGGAGAGATACAGTCACATTTTGAAAGAGAGCATCAGCTAGCTTGGTAGCTTCCTTGGAGGAATCAACCAAGATAGAAGGTAAAGAGCTTGAGCTAGATAATGGCAAGCCACCATAGACTTAGCTTCACTTGCAGGTACTCAGGAAGTGGTGTTAGTCTTCCCAGAGCAAAGCTTGTATGGGACAGAGATAGTTTCTGGAACAGCCAAGACGGAATAGCCATAACTCTCAGAATCTTCACTATCAGAATCTTTAGGCTCTGAATCACTGGAAAGATTGTGAAACAGATGAAGGATAGTTGGACCTGAGGAAGACAGAGCTTCCTCATCAGATGGAGGATCAGGGGGAGACTGGGGAGATTGGTCAGCAGAGAGCGTCTCTGTCTCTAAGCTGACCTCTCTTTTCCCGCCTGTTCCTTGGGGTAACAACCTTTCACTCAAGGATTAGTGTAAGTGCATGAGTGGTGCCCAATTTGCCATAGTTATGACAACCTTGCCTCTTAGCCTGTTCATCAGCACCCAGGGTCATTATGTGCGGTGTACAAGAGGTAGTTCCAGTATTGCTGGCCTTATTTTTGCGTACCACTGTTCCTCCATTGGTCAAATGCATATCTTGTAAGAGATTCTTAATACTCTTCATGGAAGTGATCAAAGCCTTGTGTTCCTTAAAGTGTAGGCATAAAAGCTGGTTCACCTTCAAAGCATTTGAGCAAGCCGTGTAGGCTTCCCAGGGAGTTAACTGTCAACTGGTGATTAACTGTTGGCCTTCAATAGAAAAAAGTTCCCAAACTCAGCCAGGATTTCCTTGGGCTTAAAGGCAATGTGCATAAATGCATCCTTCTTGACCTCCAAGCTGAGATCTCCTCCAAACTCCTCAATAAGAAGGCGCTTCATGTCCTCCCAAGTGACAATGGAGGGGAGCTTGGGGACCACGGCTTCCTGGCAAGTGGGATAGAGACAGGTGAGGATGTGTTCTTTCTTGAGCTTGTTGGTAGCCCTTCACATTGCAGTTTTTTAAATGGTTAGAAGGCGGCAATGGTAGAGGTTTTTGGATTGAATATCTGTTTGAAGGTTGGTTTGTAGTTCAGGTCAATGGACAAGGACAAGGACTGACTGTTTTCACCAGGGTTGAGGATGGTAATATGAGGGTTGCTTTCAAACTTGGACTAAGAAGCAGGTTGTCTATCCCAGAGGAGTCAAAGGCTTTCTTCTAGAGTGTCCAAGGTAGAGCTGTTCTGTCCACTAATGTCTCTGGCAGTGGCGGCAGCAGTCCCAAACTTGTCAATCTTGATTTGTTGTACTGCCAAGGTGCCAGCAATCCCATTGACACAAGTAGTCAGTAAAGTGGCCTGGAGACCAATGGGGTAACTTGTCCATTTAGGGTCTTGGTAAAGCAGGAGAGGCTTTGGACCTCTCTTTTCAATGTGTCCCGCCTATCAGCTACATCATTTGTCACTTCGGCAAGTTGACCTAGTGCACACGCACAGTTGACCTGGGGTTGACCTTCCAGACCAGGGCAAAAACCATGATTGTCATGAATGGGAGTATTAATGGCTTCACCTTCCTCTTCAGATTAAGATGAAAAATCCTCAGAGTTGGAGAGGCGCTGTCTTAAGTACTTGATTTTGCCTTGTAATGTAGCCACCTAATCAGTGAGGGAGGCAATCAAGGGTCAGGCATTGGATCAACTGGAGGGGGGTTCTGCACAGAAGCTTGACGTTGAGTGGTAGCCTTGAGTTTGGAAATTGCCTCCCATACCTTGGTTTCAAAATCAGATGGGGTCTTGACAGGAGGAGTGGGAGGAGTCACCTCAATAGACGCTACCCTGTCATCCACATAATTTTGCACCTGGTATAGAGTGTTGCCTAGTGCAGCCTTATCCAGACTGTACTGATGCTGTAGGTGGAGGCCTCAAGTATTGACATGAGCTCCTATCAATTTGAGTTTCAAGTTGACATGCTCTCTGAACTGATTAAGCTCATTAACCAGAGTCTCAAAATCCTGGCAATAGTTTAGCAGAAAGGCCTCAATTTGCTCACGCCACGCTGCCTGATTTCATCAAATTTGTATAGTCAATCTTTTATGTATCTAGGGAGAAAGGAACAAAGGGAGTTCAGGGAGGCGGTTAGGTACTTCTGTGATGCCAATGAGTTGCGCTGGTTGTCAGAAATACAAGCAAAAGACTGTGTGACTATTCTTGGTAGGCCATATTTTGAGTATGATATTTTGATATGGCGGTGGCTACAGCATATAATAGTTGATTATGGGATCCTAAGGCAAGTTGGTGGTGAACTAGGGCAGGCTGGATGAACCGGTTAACTAACACGCCATTAGTATCCATGGATTCCATCAACGCAGGGGGAAACCAAAGTCCAAAAGAAAGGAGTACAGGTCTTCAGAAACGTACCTGGGATGGAGACCAGGGATAGAGTGCATGGCTACTGTGCCAGAATAAAGAAGGGAGCGGGCAGCAGCACGAGCTTTCTTTTAATTGAGAGAGAAAGCGGGAAGGGGGGCCTGCGTGGGCCCGGGAGACAAAACCAATATCATAGGATTTGAGGGGGCATCAGTTATGTCTTCTTCTAGAGGGGGACTATAAATTTTAGGTTGATAAGGTACTTCAGAAACAAAGGGAGAAGACCAGAGAATGCGCGCGGGAACAGGGTAACCAAGGGGCTTGCAGCCCCTGTAGTGAGCACCATTTTGCCGTGTTTGGCTCCAGGGGACAACATCCTGGAGGACACGGCGGTAAATCTTTATAAAAAAAGATTTGAGGTTTGAAGCTAGCCTTGGGTTAGCCTTCAGGGCAAAATTAAGGACACATACCTTAATTTCCTGGAAAACAAGATGTAAAAGTCCCTTTGGCAGAAAGGACAGGAAAAGCTTGAAGATTACAAACGCCAACGCAAATGTGGATAAACTTGGTTTTATTAGGAATAATGATTCTACTTTAAATAGTAGGCAAGGGACAGTGATCACTCATTAGGAAGATAGAGTGGCTGAGGGGGTCACGTTGGGATGAGTTCATACCAGGATCAATTACAGACAGGTACAATAATCTGGAATGGGTGGATATTGAACCAGGCTCATTTGCAGAAGGCAAGGAGTTTCTGAAGTTGAATGTAAACCCAGCCAAATCTTTGCAACTATCACAATTCAAAGGCCATATCAAAATAGCATCAATTGCGCAATTTACAACACGCGTCCTCACCCAACCTCCCAACTGATCATTCTGGCAAGCTGTTTGGGATTGCATACATCACCCTCACAGGGGTGATTGGCACTATAATCTTGGCTTCCGGCCCGTGGTCCTGGGTGGGAAAGTCTGCCTCCTACCTTTTAAAGTTAGCTCCCCCCTTATGGTGGACATTGCCTGCAAAAAAACCCGGCCCAAATTACCCCTGGAAACAACAGGCCAGCCGCTCAAGACTGGATCCCTGACACACCTCTCCTTGTTGTATGGTGAGGGCAGATCTATCCCAGTCAATATGAGGTTTGGTCTTTCTCATCCAATCTAGACCAAGTACAACATTGTACTTGGGGATTGGTATGATTGGGCCATTAAGGGTAGTCTATATGCTTCCTATTTAGGCCCAGAAAGGTCTTGCCTCTCTGATGACTAGTGTGCTCCTGTTATCTGCCATGGTAACTTTCTTGACGTTAATTTGAACTGTGGGTAGTTTCATGAGGTTGTCAAATCTTTTGTTAATGAGGGATTGGTCCACTCCAGTGTCAAATAGTGCTTTGCCCTGATATATGCAAAAGCAGAAAGGATAAGTGAGGAGTTTTTTACTGTTTGGGCGGCAAACAGTATATGATTGCTGGAGGGTACTTGTAGCATAGTAATTGAGTCCGTGTCTTGATCCCTGTAATTGTCTTGCAAAGTGGGGGAGGGTGGCTTACCTAAGCACTCCCCTGATCTTTTCCCTCTTATTTTGCGTTATCAGTACTAATCTGCTTAACCTGAGTTTTAAAATTTCTGCCTTGAGAGTGAGGGTTATTAGTTCAGTTTTTTCATGTTGAGTTGAGGGTCTTTCTTTGCTGTGGGACTTTAATTTTTCTTGTTGGTCACATGCAGGTTGTCAGATTTTTGTGAAGCTTGTTTTCTTTCCAAAAACACGTCTTGGAGGTTTTTGCAACAACTCATGTCAAACTGGCATCTGATGTGCATGGGGAGGCCATTGTAGAAGTCCAGTCCTGGCTATTGTTACAACATCTTTGATTACTCCCTCTTGGGGAATTAACGCCCCAAGTAGTTCACCAAATGAGTCACCAAGTGGCTCACCAACTAATCATTAAGTTGATGGCACCACTATCATTTGACCATCAATTACAGGGATCAAACATCCAGATCCTAAAAAAACACAACTTGAGTAAGCCTTGTGACTTAAGAGGAACATTACATAGATAAGCCCCAGGACCATCATGACGTACATGGACAGTATGTGGCTTCTCATGATACTATATAATATCCTATATTCAAATCAAATAAAGTATCATTCTCTTCTTGAATTTACCCCTTTATCTCGTTTATTATACTTCTCAGAAGTATATACTTGACACTATTCTCATCAAATTTGATGGTGTTGGGAGCTCAGGCATGTATGTCTTCATAGGCTGCAATGTACTCCTCAATAATTCCTGTCATTTTGAAGGTTCCGGGTTCTTTCATGATCAAAATTTCAGAGTCCTTAATGGCAAATTTCTTTAGTAATGAAGGTTAAAACATGTACCAGCCTCTATTGTGACCAGGGTGTTAGTTAAACCATTCATTTACAAATAATGAGGCATCCCCAATAATATGTAAAGCAATTTTACCTGCTCAGAGTTTGAAGGGGTAGCCTACTTGTGTGATTTTATTTTGGGTGCTTTGAATCTAGAGATTGGCATTTTCACAATGTAGTCCTGAGAAAGTTCCAATTTATGCTGAGCTTAGGAGTTGGAATACAATATTGGGTATTTTGGTTGCTTCAGGAACTGCAGGCAGGGTTCAGGACCTCTTGAGTACTGAGAAAGTTGTACTGTTTGGTTGGTACAAGGATATTGTTGAATACAGTAAATCCCATGGGGATGTCCTGATCTTCTTTTTATTCTCTCCAGCCAGTGGGGAGTGCCATATTTTGGGTTCTTTTCTTTGAAGGAATTTTTCCTTTAAGTTGCGTAGGTGTGGATAATTTACCTGTGCTACCACTGTCAAGTATATACTTCAGAGAATTATAATAAGCAAGATAGGGAGGAAAATAAAAAAGAATGATACTTTTGATAAGGAGCGCCTTTTGGGGAAGCTTTAAATATGGAATTAGGAGAGAAGAGAAGTATCTTTTATTGGATAATATTTTAGACTTATGTAGATTGGGCTGTGGTGGAGATTTAGTTAGATCAAACCTAGGGGCTGGTCAGGTGCAGGATGGGTTCAAGCCACTGGATACTTGGATTGTCATGTTATTGTAACTCTGCTGTTTTATCAGAGTTACAAGGGGAAAATATTTAGAAACTAGATAATAATCTTTATTGAAAGATAGTGATTATATAGTCATTGTAAATCAAGGATAACATAACATGATTATGTTGATCACACGGTTGGATGGTGAAAGAAGAGGCTTGATCCTGGTAATGAGTCAAGCGCCAAAACAAGGTATCCACCATAAGGGATCATCATTTGTTTTATGTTGTTGGATTTGGCAATTTGAGTTGACTTCCTAGTCTGGCTTTGAGTGGCCCGGTAATCAGATTGCGGGTTGCAAACCTGCTTGCTTGGAACCTTGCAGGCAGGTCAAGCCTGCTGTTTTGACACCCCCTCCCCCAACTGAAGGTTGGCCTCCTCTGGGGGTAGGTTGTCAGGGAGGTTATCAGGAGCCCAGGTGCCATACTGGACTAGCTGTTGTTCTGGGGCAGGCAGGGTGGTTTTGCGTTGTTTTTGTGTTGCTTTGCAGGGTCTTAGGCAATCATGGTGTAAGGTTTTATCTTGTTTGTTCTTCCTGAGTCCTTGCACAAGGTAAGTGTTATTTTTGTTTACCTTTAAGATGATTGCTGGGCCTATTTTCTTGAGTTGTAGTTTGCTTTTATCAATGCTCATGACCCACAATTTGTCCCCAACTTCATGTCTAACTTGGATGGGGACAAATGTTTTTTGCAGACGTTCATTTTCCATTTCTGTTTGCTCACTGTTGACCTCTATAACTTGAGGGTCTGAGTGAGGGGGGACTTTACTTGGAATTTCCAGTTTGGGCCCTTTCAATGCCTGAATGACATTTGGCTGTGTGCCTTATACCAACTCAAAAGGGCTTTTTCTGGTGGGTCTGTTTGCTTGGGTTTGGCAGACAAGTAGTGCAGTTGATAGCTGCTAATACCAGTCTTCAGAACTCCCAGCAGTGAGTTTAGCTAAGGCTTTCACAAGGATGCCATTAAGCTGCTCTACATGTCCATTGACCTGAGGGTGATAGGTTGTTGTCACGGTATGTTTGACCCCATTTTTAGCGAGGTATAAATAGGTGTTTTTGGAGGTCAATTCTTTCCCTCCATTGGTTATCAGGAGTTCTTGCTTTCTGAACTTGATGATTATTTCTCTTCCTATGAATTATTGTTCATCATTGCCAGTGTGCGCCTTTACTTCTTGGGCTACTGACCATCTTGTAGCAAAGTCTATGGTGGTGATGATGTATTTCTTATTGTTGGGTTTCCCTGTCATGGGGCCAACAATATCAAGGGCCCACACCCTGAAGGGTAGTTGTGGGTGGATGGGTAGTACTTATTTTGGAGGTGCTTAGCTTTTAGCAAATTTCTTGCATACTTCACATTGGTCTAGGACTTCCTAATATCACAACACAGGGTTAGCCACCAGGCCTTGTGTTTAAGGAACTTGAATAGGTTGTGGCTCTTGGTGTGTCCTAGCTCTCTGAGATATTGTAGGATGGTGTCTACTTGCTGATGTGTGGGGATGTAAGGGATAGTAGTCCCACCAGAAATTTTTCTGTGCATGGTCTTGTACACGTCAGTGAATAGGTGTTTGTTTTTGATGACTGTTTTCTTTGTTATGTTGGTTGTACCAGGAAAGAAACCCTTGTCTTTTGTTTGTAGCACCAAGAGAGGCCAGTCTGGGTCAAGCCCATTTTCCCCTCTAGTGGCACGGACATACAGGCGCAAGAGAGTGTCTGCCATGGCAAGTTCTGGACCAGGTTTGTACTGTATGAGCATGTTGAATTTCTCCAAGAGCTCCATCCAGCAGGCTTGGTGGTGAGATAGATTTGCTTGGGTTTTGAAGTATATGAGCAACTTGTGGTTGGTTAATGCTGTGAATTCTTCCTGCCGTTCTAGGTAATAGCGCCATTTGACTAGGCAGTGCACAATAGCCAACAATTCTTTGTTGTAGATAGAGTATCAACACTTGCCATCTGTCAACTTTTGGGATTCATAAGCTACACACAGGAAATCACAATCATTATTTTTGATTTGTAGTACTCCCCCAATGGATGCGTCTGAGCTGTCGGTTTCCATTTGGTATTCCCCATCATGTTTGGGGTATTGTAGGATTGGAGCTGTTGTGAGTTTCTCCTTGAGGCATCTAAAACAGAGGTCATGTTGGGGGGTCCACACAAACTTGGACTTGACACCTGTTATGGCAAATAAGGGGGCAGTCAAAACACCATAGTCAGGTATGAAGTGTTGTACATAGGCCACCATTCCCAAGAAGGTGCAGAGTTCTGACTTATCCTTGGGTGGTGGCATCTTGCAGATGGCCTGTATCTTTTGATTTTCAGGTTTGATGCCGTCCTTTGAGACTATGTATCCCAGGAAAGGCAGTTGCTTGCAGAAGAACTGGCACTTGAAGGGCTTGGCCAACAGTTTGTGTTGTGCCAGGGTAGCAAAGACTGCCTCTAGGTCTTTGTGGTGCTTCTCTACCAAGGGACTGTAGACAGTGATGTTGTCTAGGTAGACTAAGGCATGCTTGTCTATGTGCAGAGCAAACACTTTGCCCATGAAGGTCACAAAGATGGAGAAGGCATTTTTCATGCCAAAGTTGAGCACCACACACTTGTAGGAGCCGTATTTAGTGTGAAAGGCTGTTTTGGGAATGTCTTCCTCCATAATAAAAATCTGGTTGTAGCCTGCAGTTAGGTCATTCTTTGAGAAGATTGTGGATCCTCCAAGGCGTCAAAGAGGTTATTAATCAGTGGTAGTGGATAATAATTCTTGATGGTAACTTATTTTAGGCTTGGTAGTCTGTGACCAGACGCAAGGTATTGTCCTTCTTGGCCAAAAAGAATATGGCAGCCCCAAAGGGAGACTGTGAGGGGCGGATAAGTCCTTTCTCCAATGCTTCTTTGAGGTAGGCGCATAGGGTGTTGTCTTTGTTTGGGGTCAGCCTGTAGATAGGATGTGCTTTGGGTAAAGCTCCTTTGAGCTGGA